>QEPC01000338.1:106069-133641 GCA_003113815.1 Sphenodon punctatus
CAAGCAATGCAATAAGGGAAAATGACTTGATCAGACAGAGAGACGCCTCAGAGAAGGGGTGTGGGGGATCTATGGCCTAAGGTCATGTCTTTCTTCCGGAAGGAGGACAGGCAGGACCTAATCTGGTCATGCCAAACCCCAAACAAGTGACGAACAGGGAAGGACCCCCAAACCTGAATAGCGAAGGGGAGGAACTTTCTTGACATGGAACTGTTAGCACCATGCTCTGGATAACTCATAAGGGAAACAGCATAAAAGACCAGTCCCTAGACAGAGAAGTTGCCTTCACGGTCCTCGATCGCCATCCCTCAGGGGAACCGACGAGTTCGGTGATCCGCCCACTCTGGGACTTCTCCCTAGGAAGTCCTACAACTGCTTCTCCTGGGCCCCCGCCCTGTCCCTCCTTCTCGAGACCAGACCTGAGACCTCTGACACATAAGAATACATGCTTTTTATGTGTTTTAAGTAGTTAGGGGTAGGTGAAGGATTATATGTTAAAGGTGCAAATGTTTCAGTTATAATTGGTATGTTAAATTGTGTTGCTCATTGAATAAAAGATATATTTGATTGAACAAAGAGTCCTTATTAAAAATAGCAGAGGAGTAATTCCCCACCCTCTCAAACCAGTAGTATTTTCACTCGGTCCCGAGAATCTAAAAGGGATCTGCTTCGCCTGGGGGCGCAGAAAAGCAGCTGAAGCCCTTTTGGGAAGGGTCTGCTTCACCAGGGTGCAGAAAGGCAGTAGAACTCCTTTTATTTTCTTTCAAAATCATGTAAATACAGTGAAAGGGAAAGAGCAGGCCCACATGGAAACAGCAGGTAGGCTGTTAGTTACACAGTCCTCTGGTGGCGCATGAAGCCAAATTGTAGTTCCTGGGAACAGCTCTTTCAAAATGTCTATTAATGAAATGACGGCACCTACCTCATCTTCCCTATAGAATCAGAACAGAGCTCAGCTCAGCGCTCTGCTACATTATGGTTGGGGGGTGGGGGGAGTCCTCTGAGTAAAGGGGAAAGTGAAAATGAGACACTTTACAGATGCTTGGGGGAAGGGGGTGGGAGACTTTCTTGACAAAGTGCTTTAAATTCTGCCCGAAAGAAAAGCCCTTCCAGGTAGGCCGACTCCTTCCTGCCTGCTGCCCACCTGTCCTCAGTCCCCTCCCCCATGCACAGAATTCCCACTGCGTTTAGACCAGCTCCCAAGCCGGGACCATGCAGACAAAGAGCTGGTGACCTGCCAGCAACTCCTTTTCCAAAAAAAGACCAAGACAGAGTGAGAAACGAAAGTGCAAGTTAGGTGTCCCATGTGCACAATCAGCACGGGGGCAGGGAGGGAGGGGAGCTTCCCACAGCTCCACCAGTCAGAGGGAAGTCAGTTCTGAGCAAGAGACCCCTGGCACTATAAGTGGGGCAGAAACAAGGAGTCTGTGTGTGATGCATCCTGCAATCACTGGAGAGCTTGAGCCTGGATTACAGGTTTGCAATAGATTTCATATGAGTTTGTCAGAAACACCCCTCTCCATCTCCCTCTAAGGAGGTGAAAGTCATCTGGACCAAATCTGAAAATAAGAAATACATTGACTGATTCCATAGGTGCAAAGTGTGTGGAAAACGTTCACCTTTGCAGTACAAATATGGAAACTTTTTAGAGAATTGACTCCTCTGTGGTGTGAATTTCCCTTTGGATCAGCTCTTTCCTCTTCTCGGGCGAGCAGAGCAGGTCTCTGGCTCTTTCTTTGTGACTGACAGCAACGTGAAGGTAAGTCTCATTCTGTCTCACAAATTAATCCCCCTTCCCTACCTGGCCTCCACTAAGATGCTTCTCAGGCAGCTGGGGTGCGCGGGGGGAATGGGAAGCCTTGCATACATGAAAGAAGAACAGACGTACTAGCAGAAAGGTAGCCATCTACTTTATGGGTGAAAACAGAGAGGGCAGGAGTTGGCAGCCACAGCCGCCACTCCCCGCGGGGGTTGAGTGCAGCCACAACTGAGAAGTGGCCGCTCCCCAGACCACTCTAGCCTCTGCTGCTGGGACTGTCTGCTCCTGAACGTGTGCAGTGGTTGCGTGTACCCTGATAGACAGGAGTGTAGGGGTGAGCATGTCATTTTTATTATTACAATAATGATAATGACGATTGTCATTTTCATTACCATTATTACAATAATGAAAACATCAAATAATAATAATGAAAATAGAAATGAAAACAACATTTTGTTTTTGAAATAAAGGGGGGAAACTGAAAAACATATTTTGAGCCATAACGTTTTTGTTTCTTATTCACTTCTGATCTAACTTGGGTACATTGTATCCCCAATGGAGGGCACTACATGTACCTAGATTTGGAACAATTAGGTAAACGGAACCAATTTTAGAAGCAATTAAAAGTTGTGACTTTAAGAAAAGCTCCATACACATTCACAGCTACAATATCTTTATCTTCCATTCAATTTGCATGTAACCTGTGAATATTATATCCCTCCACAAGCTTAACACTCCCACCAATTTTCAGAAAGAATGGATAAATGGTCATGATGGGTATAAGACATTAACTTGGAAATACAGTTCCAGCTGTAACATTTGTATATTCCATCCTATTTACAAGATTCTTGGCAAAAGTGTAGCACATACCATCCCTGTCATCTCTACCAAACTACAGGACAATTTGATAAAGGGACTCAATTTTATAAGCAATTGATGTTGTCCCTCTGAAGATCATTATTCAGATAAATAGCACGTAGGGGTGGGAAGTTCGGATCTCCATGAACTAAAACAATAAACTTAACACACTCTGCTCAAGGATCTGCTTATTCCACTCTCAGAGCTGAGCTCCCAACTCCTGGGGCTTTCAGGCACTGCAGTTTTGGGATTTACTCCCCTCAGAGGACTCCAGTCACCTGGGTATGCTCCTCTACTTTCTACACATTGGTCCACAAGTTGAGTCTTTACCATTACTCATTGGGGTGCCACTGTCATGGGTTTGAGGGTCCACAACCCCACTTTACTGGGTTTGAGTGACTCAGTTTCCCTTGCGCACAGTTGTCTTGAACTAGTTTCTTTCTCTGGCTAATTCAAGTGTGCCACAATGAAACTCCTTTGTCACACAAGGTCCTCATCCTTCCTGTTTACAGACTCTTTACTCTCTGGGTTCGCAAGAGCTTGAGGGCTCTTGTAGCTCACTTGTGTTCCAATGTTAGACACCGCCACTTCTTCATAAAGATAAGAAGTAAGTTTATTGATTACATAAGCAAGATTGTTGATACAGAGTGGTTATTAGAAATGAAAGGTAAACATAACGCATTCCTAACTTATACTGGTTGAGTTCCTAAGTAAACGTCTTACCCTACCCAGGTCCATAAGTTTCTCTCAGTTCTTTGTTGTAAATGACTGGGTCCGGCTTCTTAGTTGGTAGAGAGCAAAATCCTGTCTCTCAATCCATGTCTCTTCAGCCTAGCTGCTGGCTGGCAGGCTTTCACATGTAGATCATATCTCAAGATGGCTGTAGGAATGAGCTTCTCTAGGAGACTTACCAGGGCTATTGCTGAAGGTGGAGGCAGCTCTCCTCCGGGAGCCCTCACAACTGGGGCAGCATTCTGGGTTAACCCCTCCCCCATCCACCTTTTACCTGGGCTGCGGGTGGAGGGGGAAGCGGCAGTGCGGCACATGTCCGCCAGCAGCTTCAGATACCCGGGTTTTTTTAGTTTGGTCCCACCCCTAAATAGCAGCACATGCAGTGGCAGTCAGAGGCAGGCACCTGGCATGGCAGGGGGAGGGAGGCTGTAGAAGGGGGGATGGGGAGAAACCCAACAGACTGACAGACACATTCACTGGCCAATTACTGCATGCTTCCAGCTTTACAGGACCAATCGGTGGTGGCTTCGAGGCGGGTATAGGGGTCAGCCCTGGAGGCGGGCATAGAAGGGGCATAATTGGGATTTTGGGGATAGCATCCCAGAAATCAGCAGACATGGTTTACGCATCCAGGCTGGCAAGTTATCATCACAATCGCATCCTGCAGCACTGTGACAGAGGACATAAGAGAATCTCTATTACCTTTCCTAAACAGATGCTTCTGACTTCCCAGTAACAAGTGGGGAGAGAAGTTGGGATGGTCACAGCACAGAATGAGGATATTTGGTTGACATTTCTCCATCTGCCAATTAGCCAATTGGCATCACAAACTGATCTTATACCACAGTGACATGTAAGAGAATCCCTGGCATAGGCTCCTTTTCGCCATATGCTGTGCAGGAATATAAAATTGGGACCCTTTATCACATATTTCTGATATTTGGCAAAGATGATCGTGAAAGTGTTGTATAGATCCCTGCCAAATTTCATGTGCACTGGTTGGACTACAAAGATGTTAAGTCAGATATACATTTATATGTTAATTGCTTATACCACCAGGACCCTTTATCCAATCCTTCTGAAAGTTGGCAGAGATAGTAAATATGGGAAGGGGTATAAACTTGCCCTGTTTCATCTACATTAAATGTGCAGCAAAGAAGATACAGCTAAGAATGTATATAAAGATTTTTGCAAAATCAAATAATTCCACTGCTTCTAAAATTGGATTCCATTACCCAATCTTTGGGGAATTTAGTACACTTAATGCAGTCCATTGGAGGGACAATCTCTCCAAGGTTCAGCCAAATATAATGAAAAACAAAAACGTTACACCTGAAAATGTGTTTTCATTTAAACCAATGGAAAATGAAAACGAAAGCAAAAACAAAAATGACAATTTGATATTTTTGAAAATGAAAATGACATATTTAAATAAAGAAAACAACAATGACACAGGCCCCTGGTGAACCCCTCTACAGGAGTGGTCATGTGGGTGGACTGTGGCTCACCCTAACAGACAGGAGGCAGCCATGGGGAAGCGTGGTGGCCTGGATCGACCCGGATCAGCCCCCACGGCATCATCAGCTTCTGTCAGGATGTTGCCATGAGTGGGGACTGCATGGCGGCTGGGTGGCAGGTGTGGGACAACATCTGGCAGGCCCCAGACAGGCACGTGGCCTCAGAGCTGATGCAGCTAGTCTGGGCTACAGTCTCATCCATTCAAACCCTATGTGCAATGCCAGAAAAAACAAGCGATATTCTAACACCACTTAGTCGGAGGGCTGTGCTCTTCCTCTGGCAGCAAATCTCAGTGCAACGCTTCCAAACATTAGTCCGAGCCCTGTTATTGGGGAGAACTAACTTTAAAAAGAAATTGTTCCGAGTCGAGAGAAATTCCAGAAGAGGAGCCGTGTTAGTGTATTGCTCTAAAATAACAACAAACAAACAAAAAAGAGACTCTTGTGGCTGCACCTTAAAGACTAACAAAAACCATCTCCTTATTTTGAAATAAAGAGATTTTCGTTTCCTGTTTTATAATTGAGAGAATTTCCCTAAACAAAGAGACATTTTAAAAAGAACATTTAGAGTAAATCTGTGGCATTTTAAGGAAATACCCAAAGGGAGAGATTAACAATCTGTTGTGTATGTCCAGATATTTTTACTTGCAATGTCAAGGTGTTTGTGACCTAATTTAAGGAGAGGTGTGCAAGTGAATTTATCTTATCAACTTCTCTGCATTTATTAGTTCTTGGGGATAGTTTCAATGATCTGCACCCAGACTGTCCGCTGGATTTCTACATCCGTATAACTGTCATCAAGGGGTAATTTCAGACGTTACGCGCTCCCAGGTCACCAGAGTGAATCCCCAACCGTGGAAAGTCGCCAAACCCCCACCCATGGTTCAGACAGGCCCCAAACAGACATGACAGGAGCGGTAGCATGGCAAGGAAACAGACAGCCAGACCACAATCCAGGATAGCGCAACAGACGTGACACCAATCCCGGACCGTGGCAAGAACCTCCAGAAGCCACCAGGGTGGGGCGGGACACAGACATGGCTGACTGAGGGCAAAGGAAGCCAAAAGCACCACAAGGCACCACCCACACAAGGGAAATGGGAAGGGAGGGGGAGGAGGGAGAAGAGCTGCAGAGTCGAACACACACAACAGGGACAGGGAAGCCATGGACACAGCACAATACAAACTACACAAACCACACACACACCCGGGCGCGCACACACCCAAGCAGGAAAGGAAGGAAGGGGGAAACACACTGGGGTGCACAGGGGAACAGCAACAGGGAGTGGACAACCACCCAGGAAGGGACATGCACACCGGGCACCACACACAGCCAGAAGCAGCAGCACGAAGGGGGGGGGAGGCGCCCAGCACCCCGGGACGTCCAACACACAGCACCACGGACATGGGGGCAGGAGCCACGGGCCAAGGAAGAGGAGGGGACTGGGCCAGGAACAGACCGGGAAATGGGGAAAGGCACCCAGAGCCCCGCTGACAGCACGGGGCACCGGGCAACAGCAACACGGGCAGCCCAAGGCACCTGGGTCCCCACTGGTAAAGAGCAGGGTCACAGTGGGAGAGCAACCAAACTGAGGACAGCACCGGAGAGGGGCGGGGCAGGTCCCAACGGCAAGGATCCCCTGTGCTGATGCACAGGCACAGCTGGCAATGGGTGCGAGCTGCAACCAGCGTGGACCACATGCGTGCCCCCCCCCCGGGTATACTGGGAGGCACAGTCAAGAGGACCCCAGACCCGCACAGTCATGGAGGCACCCAGGGGGCGGGGTGCAGGTCATGGGCACAGTTGAGCTGGTGGCCATGCAAGGGATGACAACCCCATGGGGACAGCTGGTAGAGGGAGCAGGCACCAGGGGCGCCGGCCAAAGGGGGCGCCGAGCACAGAGAGGAACACCACAGGCAGCAACAGTCAGGGGGTGCCCATGGAGGGGGCACAGTGACACAGGAGAGTGGAACAGAGGCTACCGACATAACCAGAACAGCAGCAAGGCCGGAATGGGATGGAGCGAATGACCACAGGCCAGAGTGGGCAGGGAGGAGCACACGGTCGGGCTGTCATCCATGACACCAAAGACACAGGGGGCCTCACAGTCAGCTGCACAGGGTCACGAAGGGGGCTGGGAGGGGTTGGCCCACCAGATGCACATAGTGAGGCCACTGCAGCATGCCCCGGTGGTAGCCCTTCCCTACCATGCGGTGGGCAATGAGATAGTAGGCCTCAAATGGATCCGGGCTGGTGAGCCCGACCTGAACATCAGCACAGAACCACACATCAGCCATTGCCGCAAGCAGTGGGATTGGACAGGGTGTAGTCAGCAGCAGGGGGCCAAGGCAGGTGCCCAAACTCCAACAGGTGGTAAAATGACATGCCACGTGACTGCTGGTAGCTGCAGGCCCCGTGGATGCAGCAGAAAAAGGAAACAGCCGGGGCAGGGCCCCCTTCCACCAGACAGGTCGCGAACCCAGACAGGGCACACACTGAGAAGGCCGATGCGGTCTCCGCTGCAGACCAAGGCACATGCAAGCACAGCACTTCCGGAACATGCCCATCTGGAAAGGAACGGAGGCCCAGTGCCTCCGCACGGAGCCGGCCCAGGACTCGCTAGCGTTGGCCTCATAGCCAAAGTGCTGAAGGCTGGAGCTCAGGCATGCATAGGCACCAGGGAAGGTATCTGGGCTGCACAGGAGCAGTTGCATGGCTGGGTAATGCCACAGGCCAGCTAGGGCCATGGTCTCATGGTCAGTCCAGCTATGGGGAGTGCCAGGTGACCCAGGGAGTGGGAGCCCTAGGGCAGCACAGCCAGCCATGGTCCAGCACGCAGAGGGTCTGAAACAGCATGGATAGTGGGGCCCCACAATCCCATGTGGGCAGGGGAGGGAAGCTGGGGAGCTCCAAGGACATGCAATAAGGCCGCAGGCCTCAACAAGGGATAGCTAGCGAGTGATGTGTGGGGAACAGACCCAGCACAGCTGCAGGAACCAATCACAGAGAATGGCCAGCAAGCACTGATAGCAGTGAGGCGATGACAACCTGCAACTAGCTGCAGACCTCACTGACGTGCGCACATGCCCATGGGGCACAGGACCCCATAATGGGAGCGCATGGGTGCCCGGGGGATGGGGGGTGTCTGCAGCCACACACCAGCTGGCAAGCGATGGGAATGGGCACAATGAGTGGTGGGTCAGGCCCCACCGGCACAGATGAGCATCCCCATGGCATCTGGTGGCGGGGCGGGTGGCAGTGGGCACCCAATCAGGGTGCTCTGGGGCCTGCCCCACTGTTGCAGGGCTGGGGCATGGGTCAGAAGGTGGGCCCATGACACAGGCTGATACGGCACACACCAGACCGCCCCACGGGTATGACCCGCCATGGACACGGGCCAGAGGGGCGCATGTTGGCTGCTCCTGGAGCTCATTGCGGAGTGGTACCGGCAGCACACCGACCTCAAGCGAGTCACCACGGACCTGCTCCAACTGAGCTGTTGACTCCAGTAGCGCCTCGCCAGGGTTGCCGTGGCTGCCCAATGGCATCATGGGTGCTGACATGGGCAGGCCAGGCGCATGGGGCTGCGGATGTTTGGGGCGTACCAACGGGCCCTGCTCATTGCTCGCGGCTGCCCAGCTACACTCAGTGAGGTGGCTGGTCGACACCACTGGCACCAGGGGGCCTGGCGGTCACTGTAACACTCATCATGCCCACGCAAGGCACCTCTGGGCCGAGAACAGGGCACAGGAATGGTGGGCCAGAGCCCTGGCACAGTGGGACAATGCAGTGTGGAAGGCACTCTTCCAAATGGACAGGCCCTCCTGTGCCTCACAGAGCTGCTGGTGCCCTGGCTGGAGTGGCAGCGCATCCCCATGCGCTCCCCCATACCCGTTGTCCAGCGTGCGGCCATAGCTGTCTGGGCACTGGCTACACCGTATTCCTGCCATTCCATGGTGCAACACTTCAGCGTGAGACTCACAGGCATCATCCAGGACTTCTGCGAGACTGTGGAGGGGGTCCTCCTGGACCATGTGATCCAACTTATGGACCAGGAGGCCATCATGGCCGTGTTCGAGGCTGGCTGATTCCCCAACTGCCTGGACACTGTTGATGGTACCCACATCGCGATCCTCCTGCCCCCCAGCGATGAGGCTGCCAAATACATCAACAGGCATGGGTACCATTCCTTGCAGCTACAGGCAGTGGTGGATCATCGGGGCCGGTTCACAGACGTATTCACTGGGCACTCTGCCTCAGCCATGATGCCCAGATCCTCGCCATCTCACCCATCTATGCATGGATGTACAGGGGGGACTTCGCCAACATGTGAATGCGCAGGATCGAGGGAGTGTTGATGCCCCCCTGCATCCTGGGGGACCCAGCCTATCCGCTCCTCCGCTGGCTTATGAAGGCATACCCGGTCCCCAGAACCCCTGTGGAGGGGCTGTACAACTTGCGGCTATGCACCTCATGGACAGTTGTTGGGAGAGCCTTCGGTGCCCTCAAGCAGAATTGGCAGTGCCTGACTGGTCCAGTGCCTGGTGACTTCGCAGTGGAGAACTCAGCCCTTGTGATCAGTGCCTGTTGCTTTGCTGCACAACATCTGCGAGACCAATGGGGCTGCCCTGGTGTTCCCCTTCCCCCACCAGCCACTGGGACCAGTGCCGCTGTATGTTAATGCAGCGAACCCGAGGGAGTACTGTTATGCCAAATGGGTGCGCGGTGCCCTGGTGAGGCATATCACCGATGAGCCCATGGCCTGAGTGCGCTGGGCTGGCCCCGGGGGTCCCCTAGGTCTGCTCCCAGCCACCCCTGGTCCCCGCAACACACACACACACACCCATATGCAGAAGCACGACACGTCACCAACCATCCCCACACTTTCGTTCACCCTCGCCCGTGGGGGGGCCTCACCGGGGCTGCACCCACCGGTCACCATGCCCCTGCCGCGGCGATCTCCCACCCCGTCACACATATGGGGTCCATACAGCTGTTGAGCTGAGCAGAGAAAGGGGAAAGAGCAACCAATGATGGAACTAGGCCACCAAAATATTGCTAAATAAAAACTTTATATATGAAAAATGTCAAATCTTACAAAAACCAATTGTACAACCTCCTTGGGCAATGTTATACAATAACAATGAACAAAAAAATACATAAAATATATTGAATAAAATACAAATGAACCCTGTGGGGGTCAAATAGAATCCAAGATGCCTGGCACTGGCGTGCATCTCCAACACCTCCAAACACGTTTCGAGGGGAATGATCCCTATCTCCCCACCCCCTTACCCCCTCCCCTGCTGCTTCCCAGGCTGTCCCCTTGGCTGCCTTGCGAGCAGCACTAAGCTCTGTGAGCTGCCCTCACCCCCGCTGTCGGCCTCCCTAACAGTGTCCTGGCTACCCTCTGGCTCTGGACCGCCCTGTGTGGCAAGGATCGGGGGCGGTGCTGGGCCCGGCTGGGCGGTTGCTGCCTCCGGAGCCCTGGTGGCACTGGGAGGTGGATGCGTGGGCCTTTCGGGCGTGGGGTCGGATGGGGCAGTAGTATTGGCAGGGGGGTTGCTGCTGGAGCCTGTTTCGGTGCTGGGGCTGGTACAGTGTTGGGAAGAGCCACTGCCAATATGTAGGCGCTCATGGTCCCTGCGTGGAGGAGAGGTGAGGTGCCGATGTCCAGGGACTGGTCCAGCTTCCGCAAGTGCTCGGCGCCTAGCCTCTCTATAGTGTGTTCCAGCTGCCCCAACACCTCCAGCTGCCTCGTGTGCTCCCTGCGCTCCCACTTGTACTCCTCCCGCATTTCTGCTGCCAATCCTTGGCCTCAGCATGCTGCAGGGCCCTGTCCGTGGTCACCTCCATCCAGTCGATCACCGTGATCATCCGCTCCCCCTGTTCCATGTGACGAGGATTTCCCGTGGGTAAAGATCTGAAATGAGGAGGCTGCAGCTGCAAACAGCAAATACTCTTTATTCAGCAGATTTACACAACGCGTTGTGGGCCTCTAGGATCAAGGAATCCCGAGCACCCCTACAACAAAGAGTACTATACTTTTATACTGAAATCCTTGGGCGGAGGGCCCATATATGGTTTTGTCGCATCGGCGCACTTTAGGACCATTACCACATAACTCTTAAACTCATTATTTAGAGAAGGGACAGTTCACTTCTAAGTTCAGATAAGAAAGGAATTAGGGAGGTTTAGGAGGGTCTTTATCTAGGCCGAAACCAATTGTATTCTTGAGCTAAAGGAGTCCTCCTGTAAACAAGGTAATCTTCAAAGGTAGGGCTTATCTATCTGAGGAGAACCAGAGTCTGTCTAATTTTAAAGGTAAAGCAAGCATTCCTAGCATGACGGGGTAACTATAGGTTATAAACTCTTTAATATTGTCCAAGATGGCAGAGGGTACTATAGGACAAAACAAAATATTGGGGTTTTCTCCATCAACTCCCCCGTCTGATACTTAAGAGAAAAGTATCACCATATGGTTTTGTCTGCGGGCCCTCAGAGGAAAGCGGAGTCTGGGCAAGGCTGGGGTTGGCTGGGGAAATCCCTTGCACAGGGATGCAGCAGGCAAAGTTACAGCAGCAAGCAAGGGAGCAGACCTAGGGTTTGAGTTAAAGGAAGCTAAACTTTTAGCACACCAGAAGAGTAGTTTACACAGTAAGTAGAGAAGGCCAAGGCCTAAAATGACAGCAAATAATAAGAATAACATGTGCTTAATCCAACCTGGGATATCTGGAAGCAGGTCAGTGAGCCAGGACCACCAACCCCAATTTTGTGATTCGTGGAGTTTTATCACAGCAGTTTTAAGATGCTGTGCGTTTTGAAAAATGGTGTAACTGTTGTCTGGAATGTAGGTGCAACATTCACTTGTGATTAAGCGGATGTGCATACATAGGAATACCCTCAAAGGAGTGGGAGGGAATAGAGGCACAAATTCAACAGTTAGATACATTTAAATCAATGCGAAGCTGTTCTATTACTAACAAAAGGTATTAGCAGAGTCTAAAGAACGTCTTTCTCAAGGGGAGTTCTTTTCACTTAGGTTGTGCTGAGAACTGTAGAAACCCCCCTTGACACAAGGCAGAAATAGTTTATTTTGATTAGGCACAGGTCGAGTACTGGTCTTTAATATTGTTGTGGTGCTTCTTCTTCATCATGAGGTGGCACAGCCGGTTCTTGTACAGGGGAGAGGTTACCAGCACTTGCACCCTGTTCCTCTGGCCCTCTTTCTATAGGCTCAGAGGTCTTTTGCAATGTGAAGGGTGGATCCAGGCACTTTTTCTTTTAACTTTTACAGCTGAGGAGGGCGCAGTTCAATGCCCACTTGCATGGCCCGTCCAAAGACAAGTTCATAGGGGCTCATGGGCAACTGTAGCGGCAGTAGCTCGGCGGCAAGGGTAGGCCTCAGTCCAGCCAGAGAAAAGGCAGATAACTACCAGCATGTGCTTGTAACCTTGTGCCGGGGGTAAATCAGCAAAGTCTATCTGGAGATTCTGAAAGGGCCCGTCACTCCATGGGCAGGAGGATGGGTGACAAGGCTGGGCACGAGCCGGGTTGAACAGTTGGCAGGTGGCACAGGATTGGGTAACCCGGCGGGCTTCAGTAGTGACAAAAGGGGCAAACCAAGAGGCAGAAATCATTGCAGCTATCCCCCCTTTGCTAGAGTGTGTCATTATGTGAGACACTCGAGCCAAATGCTGCACCAAGGCACGCGGTGCTACTGGACGTCCATCAGGGTGGCGCATGATGCCATCAGAGTCAGGGGAACAGCCAACTCGCGTCCAGATGCGTTGTTCTGAGGGATGGGCAGCAGCTTGCTGGGCAGCGAGGTCTTCAAGGGAGGGGACATCAGCCGGAGAAGTATCTGAAAGGGAAACTGCGGCAACGAGGCAGAGAGAAGGGCCAGATTTTGCTGCTCGTTTCGCAGTTTGATCAGCAAATCTGTTGCCAAAGGAGTGGCAGACACCAAAAGCATAGCGAGAGTCAGTGTAAATATTGACATGCTGATAACACAGTCATGGGAGAGAGTCATGTCGTCAGAGTCAGAGACAGGCAGAAGAGAAGCAGGATTCAAAGCAGAAACACGGTGAAGAGTAACATTTTTAGGAGCCAGCAAAGACAATTCAAAAATCCTGGAATGATTGTACAGCTTCAGGAGACAAGAGAAAAGGATCAAGGGACAGTGCAGAATAGAGAGGTTGAGCCAACTGGGCATAGCCCAGCATCCACTGACTGTAATTAGCAGCACCCAAAAATTTTTGTAATTGCCGAGGGGTATAGGGTACTGGCAGGAACACAATGGCGTTCAGCCTGTTCAAGGAGAGGGAGCGAATTTTAACAGTGATCACGTGTCCCAGGTATTGAATCTGGGGTTGACAAAACTGGAGTTTAGCACGAGAAACCTTATGTTTCTTCAGGGCCAAATGCTGTAAAAGTGCAAGAGAGGCAGCCTGGCAAACTTTTAAGGTTGGGGCAGCAATTAGCAAATCATCTGCATAAGTAATGAGTGTTGCATCGGAAGGCACAACAAAATCAGACAAAGTTTGGCAGAGAGCCAATCCAAAAAGGGAAGGGGAATCACGGAAACCCTGGGGGAGACGGGTAAAAGTAAGCTGGCAACGTGTGGAGGGCTTAGTAAAGGCAAACAAATACTGAGAATCTGGGTGTATAGGGACAGAGAAAAAGGCTTGGGATAATCAACAACAGTAAAAAACTTAGCATCAGCCGGTATGGAGGCAATAGTGAGAACCGGGTCAGGAACAATGGGATGCAAGGGAACAACAAAATCATTCACTGCTCGCAGATCTTGGACAAACCGATAAACAGGGGAGCCATCAGGGTGGAATTTTCCCGGTTCCTTTACCGGCAGGATGGGGCTGTTAACAGGGGACAAACAGGGTGTTAAAATGCCTTGTTCAAGGAAGCTTTGAATGACACGGTGAATGCCAGCTGTAGCTTCAACAGACAAAGAATACTGAGGAACGGAGGGAAAAGACTTGCCAGGTTGTACTGAAATTTGCAAAGGTGCAATGCCTTGCAGCAGCCCCACATCATCAGGGGTGGCTGCCCACAATTCGGGAGGCAAAGCAGACAAGAACCTCTGGTGATCAGGCAGAAACTCTTGTCCTGCTTCCTCAGTAGCAAGGGCCATAAGAAGTACAGGAAAAATGGGCTGCGGCAGGTCCAGAAAGACACCATCAGGTGAACAGAGAATTTTAGCATTCAATTTGCAAAGCAAGTCTCTTCCTAACAAATTTACCAGTGTGTTGCGGCTTAAGAGGAAAGAATGTTTCTCTGTGAGCGGACCGATGGTTACAGTGGTGGGCTCAGAAAGAGGCACTCTAGAGCATATGCCCTCCACCCCTACAGTAGAGAGGGAGGAGGAGGAAGGCACCACTGTGGGGAAAAGGGAAGACTGGAGCATAGAACAAGTAGCCCCTGTATTTACTAGGGCAGAAACAACATGACTATTGACATTTGTAAACTGAAATAATAATAATTATTATATGTGTGATGTGAAGCACACTCAAAGAAATCCTCAAACACCCAGACATACATTCTCACTCAAAGGTCTTCAAACTTTAAACACAAATTTTGTTTTACCCCCTACATTCACATAAAGTTAGCATACATTGTTTCTTGCAGACATCCAGTATGAAACTTACACACAAATGCATTACCAACACGTGTGGAAAATAAGCTCTTTTTAGGATTACTAACACCCTATTTAAATGGAGAAGGTTCTTCTTTATTAGGGGTTTTTAGTGTGCGCTGGTTTTACAAGGAAACCTCTTGCTATGAAAGCACTACGCGCAGGTGTTTCGGGACAGGGCTTGGCAATGTCCCTGTCCATGCATGACAAAATTTTGACCTCTAGCGTCAGCTCCCGGAGGGAAAAGGAACCATCCCTCCTGGCGGGGACGATAGGGAGCCTGATTTGGGGTCCTGCAGGACGGAGAGGGCTGAGATTGTACTTGCAAAAAAAATTTTTTTGCAGGTTGCTTTTTATCTGTTTCTTCCTATATTATTTTCCCAAATCTGGGAACAAGCAGAGGTAACATCATTCAAGGATTGGGTCCTATAATTAATCATAGCAATCTGTAAGCGAGTGCGTACTGCTGGCTGGAGGCCAGCCACTGCCTGAGTGACCAAGATACCTTGGGATTTTTCTGCATAAAGATTCAACCCAGAGTGTAACTTGAAAGCAATAAGAAGGAGAAAAAAAGACACGGGCACTAGGATTCTGCAGAAAAGTGCAGGAGAAACCAAAGCTAGTGCTGTTTCTCCCTCAATGGAACAGCCTGGGGAGAAAGGAAAAGGGGGGAGTCACAGGGAATAGGGAACACTTTAAAAGGGATCCCGATGTCTCAGGACGAGGAGAAAAACATTCCTGAACAGTGGATTTATTGGTTTCATCGTCCCATAGACATCAGGCATCCGTTTGTTTCAAGTGAGTTAATACTGGGATACAAAAAGAGCCAGTCAAAAAAAACACTGCAGCTCTGGTTGATCCCGAGTGTAGAGAAATTCCATTTCTCAACCCATTTTACAGCAGGTATTTCATACTGGCGAGCTATGTATTCCACCGGGCTCACTGGGCTAGGTCCCAGTGAGTCCTTGGACTCCGCCGTTCTCATTATAAATAATACAGCAGCAGGATTGCAATCAAATCAAACTCCGAGGCAGTCTGGAGAACTTAAGTTCTGATCTCTGCACACCCAGAGCCCCTGGGGCGTCCCCCTGGGATTTTTAAAGAGATGCAGCACTTACCGCAGGATCTCCAAGGGACTCCTGTGTTCCTCGTATCCCACTTCTTGACACCAGAAATGACGAGGATTTTCCGTGGGTAAAGATCTGAAACGAGGAGGCTGCAGCTGCAAACAGCAAATACTCTTTATTCAGCAGATTTACACAACGCGTTGTGGGCCTCTAGGATCAAGGAATCCCTGAGCGCACCTACAACAAAGAGTACTATACTTTTATACTGAAATCCTTGGGCGGAGGCCCATATATGTTTTGTCGCATCTGCGCACTTTAGGACCATTACCACATAACTCTTAAACTCATTATTTAGAGAAGGGACAGTTCACTTCTAAGTTCAGATAAGAAAGGAATTAGGGAGGTTTAGGAGGGTCTAATCTAGGCCGAAACCAATTGTATTAAGGAGCAGTCCTGTAAACAAGGTAATCTTCAAAGGTAGGGCTTATTTATTTGAGGAGAACCAGAGTCTGTTTAATATTAAAGGTAAAGCAAGCATTCCTAGCATGACGGGGTAACTATAGGTTATAAACTCTTTAATATTGTCCAAGATGGCAGAGGGTACTATAGGACAAAACAAAATATTGGGGTTTTCTCCATCACATGCTGGTCTGGGCGATCTGCTCCTCCAGGTCCTCCCTGTGGTACTATACCCATGCCCTGTGCCCCTGCATCCTCTGTGCCAGAGGCACGGGCTCTGCTGGTGGGGGCGCTGCTGGTTGTGCTATTGGGGAATGGATGGGTTATGGTTACTAGGGCTTGGTCCACATTTATCTGTCCCGGAGCAGTGCCTGGGGTGCCCCTTAGCCCTCCCTGGCATGTGTGCAACTACCCCCCCAGCGTCCCCTCAGTGCCCTGCCCATCCCTCCCATCCCCCACCTCACCTCCACCCACAGGGCGTCCTGTACCACCAGGGGGGGCCATGCCTCTGCAGGATGCCCATGCCCTTGGTGCCATCCCATAGGGCAGCCCCCCCTGCAGCTGTTGCTCACCTTGCTCTGCCAGCAGCTGATGCTACTGCTCCTTGCTCTCCTCCCCGCCTGGTGGTCCCTCATGCTGGGGTGGGTGTGCACCTGTTGTGGACAGAGTGCAGGGGCCTGCCTTACCATTGAACGGGCCCCGTACCCCTCCCACCATGGCCCCCTCTCCCTGGCACCAGTGCCCCCTGCACCCATGTGCCTCTCCCCCTGGTTCCTTGCCCTCACGGGCCCCTGTGCACCCTGACCCCCTTACCATGGCCCCTGGGTCATGGGGGCCATGCGGCTGGGCCTGCACCCTGTGGGGCCCCCCTGCCCCTGGTCACAGCCCCTATGGTCCGTTTGCCATACCAACCCCTTCCCTACCCTCAATGTCCATCTCCAAGTCCTCTGAGGCCAGCTCCCCCATGGGGCTGAGCTCCCCCTGTGTCCACTGGCTGAGGGTGACCAGTGTGTTGTCCTCGGATCCACTCATGTCAGACTGCGGGCATGGGTTCCTGGTGCTTGTTCACGAGGGGGGCCTGCTGCTCCCCGAGGTCCCGAGGGCATTCCCCTGAGGGTCTTTGGTCCCCAGTGTCAGTGCGGGCGGGTGGGCCTACCAGGGGTGGGAGTATGTCCACCCGTTCCCTGTCCTGGACCACAGCGCTCCCCAAGAGCCTTGGGGCAACTATTGAGCCCTTCATGTGGAGGATGTGGTCCAGGGCTTCACAGTAGGGCTCGGTCTTCACTCCATGGCCAGAGCACTGGTTATTGTCTTGATGGACTTGTACCCCCTCTTCAGTTCCTTGGCCTTGGAGCAGCATTGGCCCATGGCCCTGTGGTGCCCGCTGCCTCCATGTCCCTCATAATATCCGTGAACACATGCTTGTTCCGCTTGTTCACGGTGAGCTCCACTGGTGCTCCAGGGACCCCCAGATCCTGATGAAGTCCTGGGTCTCCTTGTGTCCCCACTGCCCCCCTCTCTGGTACTGGTGTCTCCCTTGTGTGCCCTCCTGCTGCAGGTCCACCTCC
Source organism: Sphenodon punctatus (assembly GCA_003113815.1). NCBI lineage: Eukaryota > Metazoa > Chordata > Lepidosauria > Sphenodontia > Sphenodontidae > Sphenodon > Sphenodon punctatus. Next base: position 123,683 of record QEPC01000338.1, read on the forward strand.
TCTGCTTCCCCTCTGCTGGTCTCCTCTGGGGGCTCCGGATCCCGGGCCCATTTCCGAGTCTGTGGGTTGTACCGGGGGGGGGGGTTAGTTGCTTCATTCAGTCTGACCCTTAGACTGCGTCCCTGCCCCCCCACACCCCCTTCATGCCCCTCTGCTGCTGTGCGGGCCCCACCTCACCTTCCTTACCCGTTACCAGGGTGCCTCCATCCCCTGGCCGGTTGTCCCCTCTGGGGTGGCCTGCCCCGGCTGCTGCTGTTGATGATAATGATGATGATGCCCCTCCTCCTCCATGCCTGGCTCCCTCCTGCTCGCACTCCTCTCCCCCCATCCCTGCTCCATCCCACCATGTTTCCCTGCTGCTGTGTGCCCTTTAAATATCCCTCCTCCAGTCTGTTTGTTGCTCATTGCCTGGCAGCAATGCGGCATGCTTTCGTCATGGCTGGGGATCATTTTGTGTGATCCCGCCTGGTGGTTGCCATTCAGTCATTATGTTCGGCAGTTTCCCGGTAGGGATTGTTTTGACCACGGTTCTGGAGATGGTCCTGTCCTGACCTCCAGAACCGTGGTTGGATTTGGCCTCTACAGGTGATTGACTGTGCTGAGCATCTGGATGCCGCTGATTTGGCTGTCTGCCCGTGTCTCTAGGGATGTAGTGTGCAGCCATAAGGGCCTACGGTTCTTAAGATTAGCTGAGGAGATGGACCTGGTCATTCTTAATGGCAGATCGACTGGCGATCCAAGGGGGGATTTCACTTATTTTTCTGTGAATGGTGCTAGCACCATAGACTATGTGTTAGTCTCCTCTGAATTGCTGTTTCAGGTAGTAGACTTTATAGTCTGTTTGAATTCTTTGTCTGATCATCAGCCTCTATTATTGGAGATGCTTGTGCCCCAGGGGTGGCCTGCTGGGCTATCCCCAGCAGATCCAGGGGGTTCTAGCTCCAGGATTCTAGGGCTACAGAGGAGTTCTGTCTTGAAGGAAATTTTCCCTCAAGTTACACAGCAAGAACACATCTTGGCACTGTCAAACGGTATTCGTACCGGGGGGCTTGACCCCTTGATGGCCTATGGCCCTCTGGTAATTTCCCTGCGTAAGGCTCTAGGCGGTCTTAAAATCCAACCTCCTAGACGCCAGGGTTTTCCCTGGTTTGACTTCTATTGCCGTAGATTGCGGAGGGAATTGCGCAGGTTGACCAGACGAGCCAGGAGTCATCCGTTGGCCCAGAATTGTGCCTCCCTTATTTCATTACGTAGGGTCTACAGAGGCACTCTGTTAAAGAAGAAAAGTGAATACCAACAAGCAAGTTGGAGGAAACTTCTTTTGGCTGCACGCAGCAGGAATCCAAGTGCTTTCTGGAGCCAGGTTAGGCATTTTTTCCCTAAAGCTACTGCTGTAAGCAGCGCCCGTCCTGCTTTAGAAGCTTGGACCAATTATTTTAAAAACTTGTACGAGTCCCCAGGGAATGCTCCAGTGGATCTTGCCGGGCTTGCCCAAAATATATACTTACTGGAGGCATGGCCTCCAGTACAGCCAGACGAGATCAGAGAGTATATATTAAAATTAAAGTCTGGGAAAGCCCCAGGCAATGATCACCTTACAACTGATCTAATTAAACTGGACCCCGACTGGTGGGCTGGCCTGCTGGCCCCTGTATTCACTAGAATTAATGAAACTGGGATCATACCTGAGGATTGGTTGTCTAGTCTGGTTGTCCCTATTTTTAAGAAGGGGGATTCTACTCTGCCAGAAAATTATAGGCCCATCAGTTTGCTTAGTGTGGTAGGGAAACTTTATTTGAGATATCTGTTAGGAAAGTTTCTACACTGGTTGGAGTCTAAGGACATACTTATCAAGGAACAGATAGGGTTTCGTGCTGGCCAGTCTACAAGTGACCATATTTTTACTTTAAATTATCTTATGGATAAATATGTGAGACAGTGTAAAAACGGCAGATTATATCTTTGCTTCGTCGATTTACGCGCTGCATTTGACTCTGTAGATAGACATCGGCTCTGGCTCAAACTTAGTTGTTCTTCAATAGAGAGGCGACTGTTATACCTTTTAGTACAGTGTCATAGTAACAACTCTCTTCAGGTGCGCATTCCTTTTGAGACTGCTTTATCCGCAAAAATACATATTCAGCGTGGAGTGAGGCAGGGGTGTGTTTTAGCACCTCTTCTATTTAACTTCTATGTCAACGACGTTAAGAGGTTTATTTCGGATGAGGACACTCATGCCCCAAAAGTGGGGAATATACGCTTGCCCGTGCTGTTGTATGCAGATGATGCAGTCTTACTTTCTCAATCTCAGGTAGGGCTGCGTAGGGCGATGACCAAATTTGCAGAATATTGCAAAATTGAGAACCTGGGTATAAATTACCAAAAGACAAAGGTTATGGTGGTAGGAGATAGGAAACTGAGCCACCGTTGGTTTATGCATGGTAACCCGATTGAGCAGGTTTCCTCCTATAGGTACCTCGGGGTGTTGCTTTCGGCAACATGCTCTTGGAGACGCCACCTTGATGCTACATTATCTCTGGCTAGGAAGACCTCTAATACCTTATTGGGTTTTTTCCATTCCCACGGGGGAAGGTTGGTGGGCCCGGCTAGGAGGCTTTTTCAAGCTAAGGTAATCTCTCAGCTGTTTTATGCTGCTCCTGTCTGGGCTCCACGGTATTTGGACTCCTTGGAACATGTCCAAAACAGCTTTCTCCGAGGAATTTTGGGGGCCCCTAGGTCCACTCCGCAAGTGGTACTCCGTTTGGAGTCTGCTTCCCGACCCCTTAGAACCCAGGTTCTTTTTGTGGTACTCAAGTTTTGGCTCAAGTTGCTTTACAATTTATCCCCGCCAGGGAGTCTGTTTCACAGCATGGTGCCCGATTTCAGGAATGGACAGTGGTTTCTCACAGTTACAGGGCTGATCCATAGTTTAGGTTTCTCATTAGAGTTTCTCGCCGATCGATCATATTCTGAGGTGCTAGGCTTGATTGCTCTTCGTATTAGGGATCAAGAACGCCAAGCAGAGATTGCTCTGCTCGATGCTCAGAAGGCTTGTCCCATGTATGCGACTGTCAAACTGCCATTTGGCAATCTGGGTTACCTTGACGCCTGGGTAAACTGGCCTGAGCGGAAAGCTTACACACTTTTTCGTTTCCAGCTATTTCCATCAGCATGGATCTTAGGGCGTTTTCAGGGTACCCCTCGGCACTTGAGATTTTGCGCCTGTAATACTGGACAAGTTGAATCATTGTTGCATGTTGTGTTTGAGTGCTCCAAATTATCCTTACCTCGTTCCCGCTTTTTAATGCCTTATATAGCAGATTGCTCACTTGGGGAGAGAGAGATGGTAATTATTAGATTACTTTCCGGTTTTGATACCGAAATGACTAGGAACATGGCAAAATTCTGTCGTTGGGCCTTATTTATAAAGCAGTCCATCTTGCTCCTGGACTAATGTTCGGTTCTCTAAGGATTTCCAACTAAGCCTATAACCAAGCTGCTGTGGTCTGGTTTATAATGTACTCCCTGTAGTAGGTTATATAGAGAAATTTAGAAAATCATTGAACTCTAGCAACTTGGGCTACACGTGTAGCAGGTTTTGCTCACATGATATATCATTAAGTTGTAGCCGAATTGACAAACTGGAGGTTGTTGCATTATAATTGCAAATAACTCAGTGTGGATCTGCTGTTGACATCAAAATATTATTTTTGGGGAGGATTGTACGGGGGTTAGTTAGATTATGAGGGAAAACCCGGTACTGAGATGTATATATTAATATGTGGATCTTGAATGGAAACTTTGATATACATATATTTTTTGTGTTTTGACCCATGTATTCAGTTTTTATTTTCTTTGTATCTGTAACTTAGTGCTATGTGTACTATTTTATTCTTGTGATTATTAATAATTGTTTGTAAATTTTTTGTAATTTTGTTATAACCTGATGGTTAATACAAATAAACACTTTACTTACTTACTTACTTACTTACTTACTTACTGGATGCCGCTGATCAGACGTTCGGGGCTCTTTGGCCACACTGGGGGATTGACTGTGGTTCACTGTGGTTGACTGTGATCTCATAACATCTGAAATTAGTATTACCCAATGACACTGGGCATTTTTAGACATACGTTAAAGTTCCGAAAGTTTAAATCTTCTGGGTTTACATTTCCACAGGTAAGTTCTGGATGCATTCTTCACACAAACACTGCCCTGAGGCAGCCTAAAGTAGCCGCAGCTGTAGATGTGACAGGCTGCCATGGAAACCAAGTGACCACAACTGCCTGGAGCAAAGTAGTTTACCAGGAGAACCTTTTACAGACAAAGTTCTGGGAGAAGTTTCATGCAGAAGTTCAAAGATCCAGCTGTTTAAGATCTGGATGAGTGATTTAGATGCACAGAAAGTTCTGGATGTTACAGCAAACATCCAGGAGAAATGTGTGTCTAAAAACACCCATTGTTCACAGTGTCATTAGACAGTGTCTTTGAAGGGATGCAGTAAGATCTCCGAGCATGGAGGTATAAATGAAATTGTCGTATTTGTGAGAATTATCTTTAAAAAAAAAATTAGAACAGAAAAAGTAAGAAAAAGAAAGAAGACTGCAGGAAAGAGAAAGAAAGGTCCTAGTTGCTCTTTCAAATCTAATCTGCTCCCCCGCCTCCCCCTTAGCTGAACTGCAGCAACACGTCATGAAGTTATTTTTTCACAAAAGAAAGTGGGGGAAGCTTATTTTGCATTACGTTAAACTTGTTCCTGATCAACTTAAGGTAAACAACAAAAAAATGACAACAGACAAACAAAACACCATTCACATCAAAACAGATCAGTGATTCAATTGACCAACCAGAGGTTTGTACCAGAGTAACTAAATAACTTGAATCCCTTAAATTATAGTGTTCCAATTTGTCATGTAACAAGGGGTAGCTTGTTTCTGTGATATTTCTATAAAATAATTACTTATTTCTGTGCACCTGTTTGCAGATCACAAGACCAAGTAAGATGGCCACTTCCAATCTGTCTTCAGAGATTATAACCAAAGAACGAAAGAAATTGATAGAAATTATTCAAAGAGATCCAGACAGCCTTTTGGATGAATTACTTGGTCGGGATATCATCACTGATGAAGAATACAACGTCCTGAATGAAATAGAGAATATTATAGGCAAAGCTAGAAAACTGTTAATTCACATACAGAAAAAGGAAGAGGTCTCTTGTGAAAAATTTCTGGAGTGTTTAAAAGTTATTTTTCCAGACCTGACTCAGAATTTACAATGTTCACAAAATGGTAAGTCATAACTTGTTTGTATTTTATTCTGTTCTCTGTTTTGTCTGTTGAAAAAAGGGGGAGCATGCTGAACATGGGACAGAATTCCCATGAGAATAATGTAACAGGGCTCACTGAGTCTGGGGCTAGGTATTTGCAGGCCCAGCTCCAAATTCCCAGGCCCAAGTGGGATCTTCTCAAAAGTGTCTCTTATTGACACAGTGTCCACTCACATTCCCACAACAGTACTGTTAGACACATGACCCCTCCCACGAGTGAATATTGGGGGCCGGTACTCCAATATCCAAACGACCTCTTAAATTTAGGTGGAATTAGCCAAATTAACTCAAGTGTGGGGTCACTCGTGCCAAAAGGATCAGCCCGAGATGTGGCACGCTACTCCTGGTTGGGGGGGTACCTCTTCCCAAAGTACCAGACAGGAAATGAGCTGCTTCAAGAAAAAAGGAGTTCTTCATTATAATGATACAATGAGGGTGAAAGGAAACACACCCACCCACACCAACACAATATAATACAAAGACAAGCATCCAGTTTGGCTGACTCAGTAATATAGGAGGCAGCTGGGAAAGTGAAAGTAACTAGGTGAGGGGGGGGAGGAGAGCGAGAGGGGGAGAGAGGGAGAGGGGGGGTCAATGAGTGGCAAAATCCTCAAAGGAAAAAGGTTACCTATCCTGGCTGTTGCAAGGAGACAGCAGCTCCGTAGATCCTGCGATGTTCGGGGGGGTGTGTGTGAAGATGACAGACCGAGGGGGGTCTGGGAGTAATCCTTAAGATGGTCCCATACAGAGTAATCTGCACGTGTCCACATTCAAGAGCAACTCATCTTGGACAGAGAAACCTGGGGCAGTTATAGGGACTTGCACAAAGAATCGGGGAGGTGCCGTGGGTCTGAGAAAGGATTTTCAGACATGTCCGGAGTGAAACAAGGGGAAAGCTCCAGATGGATCTTTGCGAAACAGACGAGCATAAACACAGGGTCTTTGGTGTTTCTAAAGGAGTGAAAAAGTATCAACATAGGGGTAGGGGATTTTCCAAAGATACAGGAAGAGAAACAAAGTTAGGTGAGTTTTGGAAACATGGGGCACTTAAGGACCTTTTGTGATCACACTTGGAAGGCCATTGCTAGCTAGGAGTCTCCCAGATTTACCAGGTGTTCTTATCAAAAGGGAGGAAGCCCTCTGCTCAATTGTCCCATGTCTTACTCAGGGCTCCTCCTAAATTCTTCCCCGAGACTAGACTGGTTTTGCAAGAAGGGGATTATTTCACCTCCTGGGCTTTAGCACAGGCTGGCTATGAACTCTTGACCCCGGGCCCCTCAGTTCTCTGGTTCATCCACCAAACTGTGTTTTACAGGGTGCTGCTTTGACAGGTGGGGTCTGCTGTTTTGTGGGAAAAGGCACCTTTGGTAACAGTTCCCCTCGTTGGGGGTGTGGCTATCCCATTAGTCACTGCCCCCAAATAATCAATTCCACGAACAGACATGTCGATCTTCCAAATGTTGTAGCCTGGCCATTTTATGCTTGATCCAACATACAAGCCCCAATATGCAAAATACCAGTCCACCTTGGAAAATACTAATCAATACAATGGGATGGAACAATACAAATAGTAATACTAAATCAATACAATGGATATTGAACACCCCAGTGGCGTGGAAACTCCAACCCAGCAAGGACTCCCACAGGCGTGCTGACAGGCTGTTTTAATACTGGCTGTAATTTTAGAAATGGCCTGATTATTGTGTGCATATAAAGAAGAAGCTGTCTGTCATAATTTCTGAACTTGTTGTAATTCTTGTTGTAGAGAAGGGTGAGGAAAAAGAGCTTTATGAAGAGATAGTCCTATACCCAAGGGGACAGGGGACACAGTCTGATAGAGGGAGGGGAACAATTGCATGTGTTGCACAGTCCAAACCGGGGTTACATACTTAAAATCACAATTTATCATGGTAGATACATTACAATAACATCTATTAAGGAGGGGGATCATGGGATTAATTTCCTTACCATTAATGATTGTATAATTAATTACACACAGTCCTAGCACATACACAACCTTTAACAATATATACAATAGATGATTTACTTTTATTCTTAACACTAAAGGAACACACAGAATCATTACCGGGGTATGGGGGAAAACAGGGGTCATTTATCTCTAAGTTATTACCAAAATAAATACATCCTAAGTTTTCTCTATACTTACACCCATGCGCATTTACAGTCTTAAAATTACCCTCCCAGGGAAAGGCAAATGGTTTTGGTTTCAGGAATACAAAACCATATTATAGCCAATCTGCCATCCCAGCGGGACAACTGGCTACACCTACAGGGCTTCCGCAGCTGCGACTGTCACAATAAATAATTTCAATTGGTTTTGGGTGGAGTCATAACTCATATTTACTAACTTCCACCAATCCTGGAGCTTAATTTCTCCCTTAGTCACTTTAGCTCAAATCAAGTTCACTAATTCAGTGGGGATATGTCCCTCTTTTGCTTGCCAAATCATCCCTAATGTTACACTTTGGACAAAACTTTGGGCTTCCACACAAGTTAAGGCCAATGAAACATTATTCTGGAGAGACTATTCCAGAGAGTAGGAGCAATTCATCCTTCTCAAGGATCATTTCCCAAGTGGGCAAAATTCTGCTAATGGCTGTCTGCCCCTCCGCTAGCTTGGTAAATGATCCTGTAATGGGGACATCCAGTTTCCCCATGTGCTTGGTGGCATAGGACACCTTGTTCATAAGCACCTCAATATTTTCTGCATCCATGAATGAGGCACCTGCCCCTATAGTTCCCAACCAATCTGCCAATCCCCGCTTAATTCTAACTTTGGTATCCAGGTGCTGCCACATACAGGCCCACTTGAACCACCCTAATTGGTTTATCCTCAGAAAGGGGGCACACCTGAGAATTGTCTGTGATATATTCAGTCCTGCTAGATCCACCTGGATTTCCTTCAGGGAAACCTGAGGGTTCAAAAGTATTTTCACAGGCTGGCCTAGTCTGAGCACATGCGAACCCATGACCAGGGCGGTTAATTTCTGAAGAGATTCTTCATGCTCAATCAAGGGGTGAATCTCCACAGTGTTTTGGATCCCTGTTCTGAATTCTAATTTATAAGCCCCCACCAATGCTTTGTCTTGCTTGAAGGATATGTGGCCATAAAAAATAAATCGAATTACCTATTTGAACATGTCACAGTGAGTTCCTTTCAATTGGAAGACCCAATCAGGTGGCCCTCGTTTGTGCAGCTCATTTCCCCTTAATTTCCCACTCATGCGCTTCCCAATTAACTATTACTTTAGAAGTCCTTCTCCCATCAGGGGAGACCAAGGTAAACAACAAGTTCGCCTCCTAGGGCTCTGAGTACCTGCTACCACTGCTAAGTTGAATGGAGTTCCCAGTGCCCAGGAAGCAGCGATAACCTTTACAGCATTGCAAATTCCTGAATCTCTGTCTCTGAGAATGCTGGGGTCTGCGGTTCCAGTGAGAGACTTGCACCATACTGGGAGGCTAGAGTCCTTTGCCGTGGGCCTACCTGTTATGGGGAGCAGGTAGCAAAACTGGGTTCTCTCCCTGGAGCCTCTGTGTGTGCAGTTTATGTAGTCCCTCCAGGTGCAGCCGGTCTTGTTGGAGAGCGCATAGAAGACATAATCAGGCTTGAACACCTTGGGGTTGCCTTGTGTCATGTAGAGGCCAAGCATCTTGCACAGGAATTTGATGGTTGGATCTACTTTCCGGGGGACACAGCTCCAAGCAGTTAAGGGGATGATCGAGCCTCATGCCTCTTCTTGTGCCCCGATAGGCACACCAATTGTGATGGCAATCCAAAGGCACCACCTGACCAGCCATGCCTGCAGCATCTGGATATTTGGGGGAAACTGGGAGAAAAGAGAGAGAGGGCTGCCTTCCTTCAAGGTGATGGGACCACAGCGGGGCATGGTCCCAGGATGGAACCTGTCTCCCCCCATTGTGTCCCAGATGACCATGGTTGCTGAGGAACTGATAAAGAGAAAAAGGTGAAAGAGGAAAGGGTGAGGGGAGTTTGTCTCCCCCCCCCCCCTCGTGTCCCAAATGGCTGCAGCTTCTCAATGCGCACCTTGCAATGGAAATCACGATGAGTTCTGAAGGTGCCCGGTGGCAGTTAGCACAAAGTGAGGTTGACAGGAGCAGTCTTGTCTCAGGCAACAGCAAATGAAATTGTTTTGTGAAGGCAGCAAGCAGGAAGTAAAACAGCTTGGGACAGTTCATTCTGGAGGAAGCCATAACAGGCAACCTGGAGTAGCTCTCGGGTGAGGGGTGCACACTCTAGCTGGAGCTCATTATGAAAAGCAATCTAGAAACACCTTTCATTCTGAAATAAAGCACATTCCAAAGAAAACAGCGCTTCCACGCTGCAGAAGTTTAGCACAAGGATATACAGTACTGTAAATTGCAAGAGGGTCCAAGGGAGCCTCCAAGCATACCAAATTAGGGGTGGGACCCCGGGGCAATTACCGGATACCGGATTTACCAGTTTACGGGTTCTCAAAAGAACCGGATTCTCGGATTAAATCCGGTATCCGGTACCGGTTTTATTTCATTGATTTCAATGGGGCACTGTGTCCCCATTGAAATCAATGGAATAGTATACAATTCCTCCCCCCTCCCCGTCCCAGGCTGCGC
>QEPC01000338.1:147783-158262 GCA_003113815.1 Sphenodon punctatus
TCTCTTCCGCTTCCCTCCTCGCTCCATCCCGCCACGCTTGCTTGCTGCTGCTCTCGCTTTAAATCTCCCTCCGGTGTTTGTGTTGGTGCTGGTTGCCTGGCAGCGACGCTGCGTGCCTCGTCCCCGGCCGGGGCTCTCTTTTTTTGGTTCCGCTGGGGGATTGGCATCCAGACGTTACTTTTGCTTGGTTCGCTGTGGGGGTACGCTTCCCGGGACCTTCCCCCGGCTAGCCCGGGAAGCGTGGTTGAACCTGACCCCATGTGGGTATTGAGCGTGATGAACATCTGGCGCACGCCGTTCAGACGTTCAGGGCCCTTTGGCCCCACGGGGGCGTTCAGCGTGGTTCAGTGTGGTTCAGCGTGATCTCGTAATGTCTGAAATCACCCTACGTTAACTCCTTTCCTTACTACTAAATCATTTCCCCCTAAATGCACCACTATAATACCAGGTGTGGCTTTTTCTTTGAGCACCCTCAATTTTGGGAGTAACTGGTGCCACTTCATTCCTCCCATTCCATGCCAGGCAATATCTGCTTTCTCCTCTAACCCCAGGTGGACCCCCTGTGCTGTCTGTAGGGCTGTGTTGCTGGCCCAACGCACCAGACTGTGTCCCACAATCCATACTGTTCGTTTCTCCAGCCCGGTCCACCTAGTTCCTAGCGCAGGAGACATAATTTGTTAGTAACAGTTAGACCTCACATACTTCTTGTAGGCGTTAGATTGCCACCTCCCCACTGCTTTAATCACCTCACTTGGCAAACCCACCACAGCTGCTGTGGTGGCGGCCCCGATCCTGAAAGAATGGGATCTAAAGTGACTCCGTGACAAGCCTGCCCTTCCAAGTGCAGCTTTTAAGACTGCATTGAATTGGTAACTTGTTAAAGGGGTTATGTCGTTATGTATGAATAAATTTCCTGATTCGGGTGGGCGAATGTTGATGTAGCACCCCATTTGTTCAACTGGGCAGACCTCCTTCACCCCACAACTAAACAGCCGAATATTTGCTCCTCTACTCCTCTGGTCAGTTTTTGATCGTTTAAGTCGTAATGACAAGGTTTCTGGTGCCAATTTCATGTCCTCTATGGTTAGTGCTCGACCTGAGCTATCCCTGCGAGATGATGCTACTACCTCGCTTATTCTAAAACCCCCAAAGAATGTTATAGAGTATGCTGTCGTAAACAATTGTGTCTCAAAAGCGTCATTGCACACCCTGGGTAATGCTCTTGTAATTCTCATCAAGATAGGGGTAGTGATAGGGGCCCATGTACTTAATGGCGCAGGCGTTTCCCTGGCCCAGCTCTCCAGCATCCATTTTAAATAAAACCCCTGGTCTGGAGGGGGTATCCTTTCAATCTACTAACAAATGCTAATGCAGCCATCTTTCCGCCTATGGTACCTGCGGCCAAACCTTTTTTCCTAAGGGACATGGCGAACTGTAATATCTCTGGTTTCTTTATGGGGAAGTCCCTACTCCATCCGTTGCAGAGCCTAAATTCTTGGAACTCCCGTAACGCCCTACCGTAGGCGGTCTGCGTTCTGGGGGCCAAGGATCCCCGAACAATATTCTGCAGTTCTACTTCCCAAGGTTCCATGCCCCCGGAGGTAACGGCTCAGGGAATTCCTTGGCCTCTGGTGCTAATTCGTGGAAACGCTTGATCTGAAATCGAGACAATGCATCAGCCACTTTGTTGTTAATGCCGGGAACGTGCCATGCCTTAAACAAAATATTGTTTCGTAGGCAAGCCCCTACCATTTTTCTCACCAGTGCCATAACTCGGGACGATCGGGAAGACAGTGTGTTAATCACATGGACAACGGCCATGTTGTCACACCAGAACAGGACTGTGCGATTCGCGAACTGTTTTGCCCATAGCATTATTGCAACGACTATGGGAAACAGCTCTAAAAATGTCAGGTCCCTTGTCAGGCCGGTTTCATGCCAATCCTGGGGCCATGGCTCCGCACACCACTGAGTCTCAAAATACAGTCCAAAGCCAGCACCGCCGGCAGCGTCTGAGTGAGGTCGTTGCGCAACAACCACTTGTCTCTCCAGAAATTCACCCCATTATAGTCAACCAAGAATCCTTGCCATGTCTCAAGGTCTTGTTTCATTTCTCACGTCACCCGAATCCTATAATGGGGTGGCACGGTTCCCCTCAATTTTTCGTATATCCTGGATAGGAATGCTCTGCCGGGTGCTACTACCCGGCATGCAAAATTGAGGCTACCTACCAATGACTGGAGGGTATGAACTGTGACCTTCCGAGCCTGCATGCCTTCTTCAATTTTTGCACGCAATTCCCCCAATTTATCTTTTGGTAATCTGGATGATTTCAAATTTGTGTCAATTTCTATCCCCAGGTAGGTAATTCTTGTGGAAGATCCCTCTGTTTTCTCTGGGGCCAGTGGTATTCCCAATTCATCGGCCATCTCCTGAAACTGCCGTAATGCATTCATGCATTCCCTTTTTTGAGGCGGGCATATGATCAGGAAATCATCGAGGTATTTGGTTAAATTGCCCCCTTTCCACCTTTGTTTAAATATCAATTCGACAAGCGAACTAAAACGTTCGAATGCCGAACATGATATCAAGCATCCCATCGGCAGTGCTCGATCATAATAATATTTGCCTCTGAATTGAAAGCCCAATAGGTGGAAGCTATTGGGGTGCACTGGTAGCAAGCGGAAAGCTGATTTCACATGGCACCCGTTCCCATTCTCCTAGCCTTGTCGATGGCTGCATCAAAGGAGGCGTATCTGATAGTTGCTAATTCTTTTGGTATCGCATCATTTACAGAGGCGCCACAAGGGTGCGACAAATGATGGATCATCCTAAATTGTCCGGGGGCTTTTTTGGGAACTATGCCCAATGGGGATATTACCATATTGTGCATGGGTTGTTGATCATAAGAGCCAGCTATCCTACCTTCTGCCAATTCCTTATCAATTTTTTCTTGTACCAAGTCCTCCCTCCCTTATACAGATTTTAAATTTTTACATGATGATGAGGTTGACTGGGCCTGCTGGAATCACGAAACCTTCCTGAAACCCCTATATCACATATTCTACCTCAGCCCTATCTGGGTGTGTTTCTAGTGCTTTTGCTAGAGCCTCAATTTGAATTGGTGTCGGGCCCCTTTTGTGTGCGGGGCCCTTGACCACCTTTTCCAGGTCCTCCTCCCGTGCCAAATCGGACGGAGCCTGTCTTTTGTCGGGGGCGGTAACATGTGCTCTCAGGGTGACCCCCACTGCAGCTGGAGCACCGGTGGCAAAATCGACATTGCGACCAATTGCATCGGCCGGCCATGTTATACTCCCAGCACACGCCAGGCCCCCCTTGTCCTTTTTTTCTGCTGTCCCCGCGGTATGGCTCGTTGGCAGGTGTGATTCCCCCACGAACTAATGGGTGCCCACTGTCAGCCCTAGGGGCCTTAGTGGCATCCACCATACTCATTAGCCATATGTCTGGTGCGTGGGTGTCCCATCGTAGTCCCGGCATGTTTGCCGCCCTATGGCGGAAAGCTTCGTCGTAGCGAAGCCATGCGCCAGGAGGGCCGGTCCCATGGGCCCTACAGACAATGTCTGCATACTTATGAAGTTCTAAGCCACGGTATGGGTTGTTTTGCATGACTACCCCCATGTATATGGCAAATGCAGCGATCCAATTTGCCCAATTCCTGTCAGCTTTGGATCGTCTATATCTTTCTCTATCTTTCTCCCCCTCCATCTCTGTGTGGTCAACAATTGGATCGCTAAATAATAAGGCATATAAATCGACGTAGTCTCCCTTCCATATCTTTTCTTTGGTCACCTGTGTTAAATGGCTTCCAAATGGAGCGGCTACATCGGCAATGGCCCCCCCTGGCGGGCGGACTACCGGTGGGGTTCCCAACCCACTTACCCCTAGGGGTTGTGCACTACCCAATGTGGAGGGGGCCACCATCGCATCGGTGCATCCTGTATTTTCTAGCTCTCTATTTTTTGGTGTTTCTTCTCCTTCTCCAACAGGGGGTTTGGCCGGCAGCACCCAGGCCCACATTCCATCGACCTTCTTTAACTTCTTCGTCACCTCGCGGCTCGACTACTGCAACGCGCTCTACGTGGGGCTTCCCTTGTTCTTGGCCCGGAGGCTGCAGCTGGTGCAGAATGCGGCGGCTCGTCTTCTTACGGGGACGGGTCGCCGGGAGCACATTACACCGGTGCTCCGAGCGCTGCACTGGCTGCCGATAGTGTGCCGGGCCAAGTTCAAGGTCCTAGTGATGATCTATAAAGCCCTATACGGCCTTGGCCCCTCTTACCTTAGGGACCGCCTCGCCCTTCGCGCCCCGGAACGGCTCCTGCGGTCTGCCGGGGGTGCCCTCCTGGAGGTCCCCCGTGTTAAGCGGGGGGCCACGATGGAGCGAGCATTCTCGGTGGTAGGGCCGCGGCTGTGGAACTCCCTTCCGGAGGAAGCTCGCCTGGCCCCAAGCCTTTTGACATTTCGGCGGAACTGTAAGACCTGGCTGTTTGCCCAGGCCTTTGGGAGGGAGGGAGGGGGGGTGATTTTAATCCCCCGCCCATGTATTTATTTATTACTGTCTTTTAGCCCTGTTTTATTGATGTGTTTTATATTTATATTTTAATTGTTTTAAATTGTTTTTATTAGTGTTGTTAGCCGCCCCGAGCTGCATTGCAGGAGGGGGCGGGATAAAAATCTATAAAATAAATAAATAAAATAAATAAACTGTGGCCCTGATGCTTCCTGTGCCCCTGGCACTAGTGTTGGTGTTCCTGAACCCCTTTGTATGGTGGTTGCTCCTGGTGGGTGCCCTTATATGCTTTGCTGCCCCACTTCCCCTGTAATTCCCCCTGGGCTTTCCCTTCTCTCTGGGGTGCCTCCTACATTCCTTGGGCTATCGGGAGTCCGCCCCCTGCCCATGTTGGACTCACCGTGTACGCTCCTGTCTGGATTAACTAGACTCTGTTGATTGGTAAGACTCGCCCTCGCTACCCCTGCCGTTTCCTCTCGCAATGCGTTTTCGATTGCAAGCACCCTCTGCCACAGCGCATCATCGCCCATGCTGTCTTGTTGCTCTTGTGCTTGCTGCCGTCTCCAGGTTGGTGGTGATTCATCACCTGTATCTGGGAACATGGGTCCAGGCAGGTCATGCCTGGTTAGGTTAGCCCTTATTGTGCTCAGGGGGCCCGGGCCTGGTAGTAACCTGCCCTCTGTAGTTGGTGTTGGGCTAGGCCTGGCACACCAAATGGGTCCCAATGTTCCGCTCCTCCAGATGTGCTATGTGAGTAACACACTTGGGTCCTTGCTTCTTCTCCCCGCGGTGCGTCTGTGCCCCACCTTCCTGTGTCCTGATCCTGTGTGTCCTGCCTTGCCTCAATTAGTGCTAGGGAGGTTTCACCTGTGCCTTGACCCTGGTCTGCCTGCTGCACTTCCCCTGGCCTCAAGTTCACAACAGCCCTCGGGCTTTCCCCCTCCCTATAGTGGACCGGGGTGGAGAGTGCTCTGGTCCCCCTCCTCAGCCCTATCCCTGCAGCCTGGCTACTTACTGTGGGCTTCTATCTCCTGCCCCCCTATACCTGGTGCCCTGTCTCTTTCAACGGGGCCTCCTGCCCCCTTTGTCCAAGGGCCTTTGTGGTAGGGGGATTCCTGGGTTTGCTTGGCGGGTCCGCAACATGGCCTCACAGGCTGTGAGGTGGGCTACTAGCTCAGCCCTGGATGGGGCCCCGTCCAAGACCCCCCCATCCCCCCCCCGCGACTTGACCGGTTGCATTTTGTGTAGCCTCCCCGCCGCTCCCTTCTTCTTTGTCCGGCCCATGGCCCCGCGCTCCGTCTCAGCCCTCGCAGCAGCAATCACTCTGTGCTGCTGCTTTGATCGGGCTCTCGGAGAGAATGCCGCGTCCACGTGGCTAGCGCGGCTCCGCCCTTCCAGATAGGGGCAGGCCCGCTCTCTCTTCCTGGCACTGTGCTTCTGCACACATGCCACCACTCTGTTGCCCAGCAACCCCCACCCAGGTCCGGCGCGAATTCTTTCTTTGCTGCGTGCAGCAGCACTTTGCTCTTCCTCTGTATCCCCCGATGGGGAGCGCGGCAATTTCCCCGTCGCCGCCATTATGGCGGCGAAGGGGGCTTCTCCTTGTTTTGTCAACTTTGGCGGGTTTAGTAGCTCTGCCCCATTTAAGTCTAGGAACGAGACTAGTCCAAACTAAATGAACATCTTTGAACAACCTTCTAACCTTGATTATGTCTTGTTTAATTTTAATTATTAAGTTAACTCCTTTCTTGGCGGGAATATCATTTTCCCCCAAATGAACTACTAATATATGTGGTGCTCCTCCCTCCCGAAGGGCCCTCAACCTCAGAATCAACTGGCTCCATCTCATCCCTCCCATTCCATGCCACTTAATGGTTGCCTTGTTGCCTAGACCCAGTTGGAGGCCCCAATCAGTCTCAGCAGCAGCCTTGTTGGCCCAGCGCACTAAGCTATGGCCCACGATCCACACCACTCACTTCTCCCCCGTGGGGCACCTAGTTCCTGGGCACAGGAGAAACAATTAGTTATTACTGGTAAGGACGCACATACTTTCTGAAGACACCCGATCCGAACACCACCGCCCAACTGCTTTAATAGCCTCGGGTGGCAAACCCGCTGCCGCTGCAGTTGTGACAGCCCCTATCCGGAAAGAGTGGGATCCAAACTCGCCTAGAGAGAAACCTGACCTAGACAGGGCAGCCCAAAGGATTGCGTTGAATTGATAACTTGTTAAGGGAAACCCATTATCAAGTCTAAATAATATTCCTGCTAACTTTGAGCGTTTTGCCAGGTACCATCTCATTTGTTCAACTGGGCATATTATTTCCTTCCCACATTCGAACAATTCGATGTTTGTTCCCCTACTCCTCTGGTCTGTCTTTGAATTCCTTAACCATAGGATTAATTTTTTGGGTGTCCATGTGAGATCTTCTATCCTAAGGGCCCGATCAGTGTGGTCAGTCCGGGATATGAGACCACCTCACTTATTCTAAAGTCCCCAAAATAAGTTATGGTGTATGCTGTGGTGAACAACTGGGTCTCGATGGCATCGTGACAAACGTTGGGCAAAGTTCCGATTATGCATACCAATATGGGGGTGGTTATGGGGGCCCGGGTGTTAACCGGGGGCGGTGCTGATCTAGCCCAACTTTCCAGCATGTGTTTTATGTAAAAACCTTTAGTCGGGGAGGGGTATCCATTCATCTTGTTGAAAAAAGTAAGGGCCGCTAGCTTTCCGCCTATGGTACCTACCACTAATCCCTTTTGGCGCAACACCATAGCGAACTGCACTACTTCGGGCTCGGATATGGGGAAACCCATCCCCCATCGGACCTGTACTGTTGGAATCTGGGAGCGCCCTACCATAAGCTGCTCTGGTTCTGGGAGCAAGGAATCCCTTAATGATATTCTTCAGCTCTCGCTCCCAAGGTTCCATACCCCCGGTGGAAGGGGATCGGGGACTGCTCTGGCCTCCGGCACTAGTTCCCAGAATCGCTTGATCTGAAAGCGAGAGAGGGCGTCGGCTATGCAATTATCTATGCTGGGAACATGTCGGGCTGTAAACAAAATGTTCTTTCATAGGCACGCCCCAACCGTTGTCCGAACCAGTGACATGACCTGGGGAGAATGAGAGGATAGAGTGTTTATTACGTGCACAACTGCCATGTTATCGCACCCGAATAAGACTGTGCGATTGGCAAACTGATCTGCCCACATTAGTACCACTATGGGGAACCGCTCCAAGAATGTTAAATCCTTCGTAACCCCCGTCTCATGCCACCTCACCGGCCATGGCTCAGCACACCATCGCGTCCTGAAGTACATCCCAAACCCCGCACCACCAGCGGCATCGGAGTGCACCTGAAGGTCGCTGCTTATCAAGCACCTCTCTCTCCAAAAACTCACGCCATTATAGTTGGCCAAACATTCCAGCCATGAGATGAGGTCCTGCTTCATATCATGCATCATTCTGATCCTGTAGTGGGGCTGAAGCTCCCCCCTAAGTTGGTCTAAGTACAGTCTGGATAAAAAGGTTCTGCTGGGTGCAATGACCCAGCATGCAAAATTGAGGCTACCAACTAGGGACTGCAAGGATCAAACGGTGATTTTTTGGGAGCGCATGCATTCCCAGATCTTTCTTTTTAAATCTTCTAATTTGCCTTGGGGCAGCCTGGACAATTTTGATTCGGTATCTAATTCTATACCCAAATACGTGATTGTTGTAGAGGGGCCCTCTGTCTTTTCGGGGGCTAGGGGGATTCCCAATTCATCGGCCACCTCCTGGAACAGCTGCAATGTGGTTGTGCATTCTGCCGACCCAGCAGGGGCTATAATCAAAAAATCATCTAGATATTTGGTGAGGTCGCCTCCCCCCCACCATTGTTTAAAGATCCACTCCATTAGGGAAGTGAATCATTCAAATGTCGAGCAGGAAATGGAACACCCCATAGGCATCGCCCGGTCGTAATAATATTTACCCTCAAATTGAAATCCCAGGAGGTGAAAGCTACTGGGGTGCACTGGGAGCAGTCTAAACGCTGATTTGACGTCGCACTTAGGCAACAGTGCACCCGTTCCCATGTTCTTTGCCTTCTCGACCGCCTGATCAAAGGATGCATACCTGATCGTTGATAGTTCTTTTGTTATTGCATCGTTTACCGAGGCACCCCGAGGATAGGACAGGTGATGGATCATCCGAAATTCTCCTGGGGTTTTCTTGGGCACTATCCCCAAGGGGGACAAGACCAGGTCATGCATAGGGGGGCATTCAAAAGGGCCTGCGACTCTGCCTTCGGCCACCTCTTTCTCAATTTTCTTTTTTACTAGATCTTCCCGCTCCGCTATGTATTTAAGGTTTTTTACATGTGGTAGATGCTGTACTGGGCTGGCTGGTATTACGAAACCATTTCTGAATCCCTACATCCCGTACTCTACTTCGGCCCTATTAGGGTGCGCTTGTAGGGCCTTCTCCAGGGCATCAACCCGAATTGGTGTCGGCCCCCTTTTGAGTCCAAAACGGCCTCCCCCAGCTTTTTGTTGGGGCCGATAACATGTGCTTTCAGGGTGGCCCTCCCCCCAACTGGAGCACTTGTGGCGAAACCTGCACTGTTGGCAATTGCACCGGCCCGTTTTGTTGAATTCCCAGCACGGGCTGGGTCCCCCTTGTCCCCTTCTGCGACTTTCCCCGTGGTATGGTTCATTAGCTAGAGCTACTCCTCCTCGTACTAGGGGGTGGCTGCTATCCAACCTGGGTACTTTCATGGCATCAACCATGCATTCCAGCCATATGTCCGGTGCGTGGTTGTCCCAACGCAGGCCCGGTGTGTTGGCTGCCCTATGATGAAATGCTTTGTCATAGCGCAGCCAAGCACCTGGGGGACCAGTCCCGTGGACTCTGCAGTCTATGTCTGCATATTTATGAAGCTCCAAACCACGCCCGGGGTCGGCCTGCATTATGACCCCCATATATACTGCAAAAGCTGAGGTCCAGTTTGCCCAATTCCTGTCAGCTTTGGGTCGCCAAAATTTCTCTTTCTTTATTTCTTTATTTATTTAAAATTTATATCCCACCCCTCCTGCCCACAGGGCAGCCCAGGGTGGCAAACAACATTCATTAAAACAATATAAAATTTTAAAACAATTTGCAATTACAATTTTAAAAATACCCCAATATGTGGGGAAAGCCCCCATCCCCGCCCCCACCCCTCGCCAGAAGCCTGATGGAACAGCCAGGTCTTACATATACGCCAAAACAGCAGGAATGGGAGCCAGCTGAGCCTCCTCCGGGAGCGAATTCCACAGCACAGGGGCGACCACCGAAAAAGGTCTAACATCGGTGGCCACCTGCCTCGCCTGGGGAACCTCCAAAAAGGCTCCCACGGACGATCTCAAGGATCGCACAGGTACATGGGGAGTGAGGTGTTCATGCAGATAAGCAAGGCCTAGGCCATGAAGGGCTTTGAAGGTTAAAACCAGCACCTTGAACCTGGTCCGGTGCTTTATAGGCAGCCAGTGCAAAGCCTGGAGCACTGGTGTCATATGCTCCCTGTGACCCGCCCCTGTCAGGAGATGGGCCGCAGCATTCTGCACCAGCTGCAGCCTCCGGACGAGCTTCTCGGGGAGCCCCATGTAGAGCGCATTGCAGTAATCCAGCCTCGAGGTGATAAAGGCATGGATGACAATGGCGAGGTCGGAGTCTGAGAGATACGGCCGAAGCCGCCGGACAAGATGTAACTGCCAAAACGCACTCCCCGCCACGACCACAACCTGAGATTCCAAATTGAGCTGCAAATCGAGGAGCACACCCAGACTCTGCACTTGAGACACCATGGGGGGGGGCGAACCCCCCAACAAGAGGAGATTCAACCACCCCCATGTCCCCCAAGCCCTCACCCACCAACATCACCTCTGTCTTGTCAGGATTCAATTGCAGATGGCTCAACCTCATCCAA
>QEPC01000338.1:160798-173787 GCA_003113815.1 Sphenodon punctatus
CCCCAGAGATCATAGTATACTTACCGGCTGCTGCTGGGAGGACGGCCACTGGTGCTGGACTCTGGCGGAGACACTTAGGGAAAAAAAAAATTTTAAATCCAGGCTGGGCAGGGTGGGTGTCCCCCCTTCCACCCGCGCAGCCTGGGGGGAGAAATTTTTTTATTCCATTGATTTCAATGGGGACAGTGCCCCATTGAAATCAATGGAATAAATCCGGTACCGGTATACCGGATTTAATCCAGGAATCCGGTTTTTTGGAAACCGGAATCCGGTAAATCCGGTAGCCGGTAATTGGCCTGTGGTCCCACCTCTAACACACATACAGCTCCATAGAGCACCATAGGACACCACACATCTTCATAGAACATAGACACCCTCACCGTTCCACAGAGCCCCATAGAAGACTCTTTCCTCCACAGAGCCCTATAGAACCCAGGAGTCCTAGCTCCCACATCCCCCTGCTCTTAACCCACTAACCCCCACTCTCCTCCCCTCCCAGAGAACCCAGGAGTCCTGGCTCCCAGCCCCCCCTGCTTTAGCCCACTAGCCCCCATTCTCCTCCCAGAGAACCCACGAGTCCTGGCTCTCAGCCCCCCTGCTCCAACCTGCTAGTCTCCACTCGAGAACCCAGTAGTCCTGACTCCCAGTCTCTCCCCCCCACCCCCGGCTCTAACCTACTAGCCCCCAGTCCCCTCCCACATAACTCAGGAATCCTGGCTCACAGCCCCGGCCCCCTCTAACCCACTAGTCCCCACTCCCCTCTCAGAGAACTCAGGAGTCCTGGCTCCCACTCCTGGGTTCTCTGGGAGGGGAGTGGGGAGGGGCTAGTGGGTTAGAGCAGGGGGGAGTGGATCACACATTTGCAGGGCCAGTCTTAGGAATTTGTATCCCTGGATGGAAAAAATTGGCCCACCCCAGGGCAGACTGTAACCACACAGCAGCATTCTGAATCTGCAGTTTAATCAAGGATCACAACAAAAAATGCATCAGGTCCTGTAACTCCCTCCCCTCCATTGATCTGGAGGCACCTAGCAAAGAGAAAGACATCCCCCTTTTTTCCTGCTGCCCGCACTAAAAGGAGAAGAGTCAGGAGGATAGAAGATCCCATTTGTTGTGTAAGCTCAGGAGGACATAACGGAAGCCACATCATGTCTGACAATCAAAAAGATTCCCCACAGCCTGGTGAAGAGTAAAGAGAAAGTGACACCTGAGCTGCCTGCGGCAATGAAGTCTTTCCCCCTTCAAGGTGTGGGGCATCCTTAGCTCTTTGTGCAACTTTAATATTCTTCCACCAGAAATATGTGGATTTTGGGCACCATGTGCATCAGTAAAAGTCTTCTAGGGATTGATGGCGCCGTCTGCAGTGATAAGTCTCCCTCCGAGGAGAGAACAGGAGAGATGAGAGTGGGAGGCCAATTTCTGGCACTGGCTGCAGCAATAAGTCTCTGCCCCACCCCTGCAATAGAGGGCAGGACATAGGGGGACATATGGGGATGTGTGTACTGGTAAATCTTCCCTAGGGCAGGAGAGAGGGAGGTGAAAAGTAGGATTCTGGCACTGTGTGCATAAGTCAAAATATTCTGCTTAATACAGGAGAGCAGAGGGGTGAGCGTTGGATCCTGGTGTCATGCGCGACAATGATATTATTCCCCTTGCAACACTTTGGTTTTGTTGGAAGAAGAGAATAGAAAAAGGACAAGAGGAAGAATGAAGGGAAGGGGTTAGCACTGACACCCCCACCCCCCGCCCCTCAGCATCCACCAACCCAAACGCTTCTCAGCACTGTGACCATGCCAGCCTCCTATTCATCCGAGTCTCTCGGCTCCACAGAATCTTGTTTCTAATCCACAGGACCCATCTGGAGATGGGGCTCGAACAAGAGGGGGGTAAGAACCCCTTCAACAAACACAAGAGCAGGAAATGTCAATCCCCACGGCTACAGAACTCAGGCATCTGTCAGAGAAACTGTCTTCAGAAAAAGCACAATATTCCGGCTCTTAGGTATCCACATTATATGACAAATTCCATGCAAAATGAAAGGGGCAGAAGAGGCATTAAAGCTTACTCTCATTTCCCCCAGGGCTGTGGAGAGAACCCACAAGCTTAGACTCCTAGATCCTCTGTTGTAACCCATGAGATCCCACTCCCCTCCCAGAGAACCCAGGACTTCTGGCTCCCACCCCTCCTGCTCTAACCCACTAGCCCCGCCTCCCCCTCCCAGAGAACCCAGGAGTCCTGGCTCCCAGTCCCCCCTGCTCTAAGAGAACCCAAGAGTCCTGGCTCCCAGCCCCCCGCCCCCGATCTAACACATTGCACATCCTCCCTTCCCAGAAAACCTAGGAGTCCTGGATCTCAGAACGATCCACACTAATTTGCCAGCCCCCGCATCCCATCCAGAGAACACTGGAGTCCTGGCTCCCAGGCACCTGCTTTGACCCACTAGCCCACTCCTCTCCCAGAAAACTCAGAAATCCTGGCTCCCAGCCCCCATTTCATTCAGGAAAGTCTCTGCAGCTCAGAAGTTCATCATAATTCACAAGACGCTTCCAGAGATAGGGCCGGCGTTAACACCAGGATGCGCCGTCCCATTGCTAAGCGCAAGAGAAAGAAAGAATCCCGAGGAACCCAGGCATCCAGAAGAGAGCTCTTCAGTGTAGTAACGGTAAAGTCCATGCAGAATTGGAGGGGTTAGAGGGGTTAGAGCTTCTTCGAATGGCCATGACTAGCCGCTAAATTCTGAAGCTCTCCTCCTTGCCGTCGATGTGCTTGAGGCGCAGGTAGACGTCGGTGCCGATGCCCTGCAGGGACTGGATGGTCAGCGAGCCACCAAGATACTCAGCGTAGGCGTGGGAGGTGGGCAGGCCAAAGCCAAACCTGGGGGGAGAAGACAGACAGACAGACGGGAAATCAATCATTGTCTGGAAACTTGGGCTGGGATCTGCAAGCCACTCATTTCACAGTCGCCTCCCTGAAGCCTGGAAGCCGACTCTGGAGGAAGCGGACGGCAGCCTGGCTGATTAGGTGCCTTATCTCTCCAAATGGAAGGGATCTCCGAGGTCATCTAGTCCAACCCCTGGATGCCCAAAGCCCTGGAGCGAGGTGATTCTCCAATACAGCCCAGAACTGGTTTTTATTTGGTGCCTTTCCAGCTCTTGATCCAATCCCTGGCTCCAAGCTCCGCCAGGGTGAGCTCAGGGGAAGAGAGCAAAGAGAAATGCCGGCGGCGCTGATGCGCATGGTAGATCCAGGGCAGAGACAGAACTGGAAGGTGCCCTCAAGGATCATCTAGTCCCTCCCCCTGCTCCAAGGCAGGATTCCTCCCCCCTCCCCCAGCATCAGACACACGTTCATCCAGACACCGGGTTTCCAAGGAGGGAGATCTCACGCCCACCCCGGGCAGCCGATTCCATTGCCCGACAGCTCTTGCAGTGAGGACGTTTTTGCCTAGTACTGAACTGAAACCTCCCCCCCAGCAGTTGGAGCCCATTCCCTCCTCCTCCCCTGTGAATTCCTGTGACCGGGGAGCACAAATGTGGTCTCTTTTTAAGTATCTGAAACCTGCTGCCCTGACTCTCCCCCACATCCATACTTCCGCTAGGCTGAACATCCCCAATTTGATCAGTCTTTCCTTCTGGGGCTGGTCTTCCCGACCCTTTAGCTGCTCTCCCTCTCCCTTCCAACCCCCCATCCTAAGCACAGTTCCACAGTCTCTTCCCCCAGCCCCAAACTCTGGGTTTCGACTCATTGTCAAAGTGGCCCAATCAGAGGGAGAAGGTTCCCCATGGTTGCTCAATCCCTGCAGCTTCCCAGACAAACGGGGATCCAGCCAGCTCTTAAAAACATCCACTGAAGGAGATTCCATGAGTACCAGAAGAGCAAAGCAGCAGGACAGGTTACTGGGTGCAGGACTCCTGGCTTCTCTGGAGGGAAGTGGGGGCTAGTGGGTGAGAGCAGGGAGGCTGGGAGTGAGGACTCCTGGGTTCTCTGGGAGGGCAGTGGAGGCTAGTGGGTTGGGGGGGGGGCTGGGAGCCAGGACTCCTGGGTTCTCGGGGGGGGGAAGTGAGGGCTAGTGGGTTAAGAGCAGGGGGGTGAGGAGGCAGGACTCCTGAGTTCTCTGGGAGGGAAGTGGAGGCTGGTGGGTTAGAGCAGGGGGGCTGGGAGCCAGGACTCCTGGGTTCTCTGTAGGGGGCATGGGGTGGGAGTTTACACTCAGACTGAGAAGCACTAGGCCTGCAGAATGTCTCAGCACCATGGACAGAGCAATTCAGATTGGAAAGCAGAAGCGCTGATTTATGCTGCTCTACCTCCCTCTAGTGGTCAAACCTTGCTAGACCTGTTCAACTTTTACAGGATCAAGGTCTGATAGAAGTCTGCAGTGAGAGCCAGTTAAGTACTTTGGAGCCTGAATTCAAGCAGGTGAGTGGGGTTCTGTGTGGGCCCCTGGGGTACCAGAATTGATTCCCACTGGGAACATTTTCAGGGCGCCCCAGTCTCTGTGCAGCGGACGCTGGGAGCTGGCCTCTCTTACCCGTGCATAGGCCCCGACTGCCCGCTGTTGACCATGTCCACCATGTTGCTGAAAGTGGTGTTGATCCGGGGATCCTGGGTGCTCATTTCAGCCGTGGTGAAGTGGTAATCGGTGACTTTCTCCACGTGATCGTGAGGGATGCCACCGCCTCGATCCGAAATCCTGGGTGGGAAGAGAGCAGTTAGATGCAGAATCCATTCTGCAGCAGCCAAGCCCAAAGCACAGGGCATCAGTGCGGCCCTGAAACGTGCATGATGGGTGGGGAGGCAGTGGTCTAAAAACACCCATAGTCAGTGCCATTACTGGGTCAGACCATCCAGCCCAGCATCCTGTCTCCGACAGTGGCCAGTCTCATTGCCTCAGGAGGGGACGCAGCAGGTTACATATTGGGGTAAATCAGTTCCTGCCACCCTCCCCCAGCTCCCGACAGTCAAGGGTCTCATTTCCCTGACTAACCCAACTAGGAGCACTTAATGGACCTGGCCTCCAAAAATTAAACCAATCTCTTTTCGAAGCCACTTTCACTACTGGCTTGGGACAGCTTCTACTGGCAAGGAGTTCCACAGATTTATTGTATGTTGGGTGAAAAAGAACTTCCTCTTATTGGTTTTAAATCTGCTCCCTGTTAACTTCATGGAGTGACCCTGGTTCTGTTATTTTTAGAAAGGGTAAACAGCAGCCCCTATTTACCTGTTCCCCGCACCTTTCATGATCTTGTAAACTTCTCTCATATCCCCTCTCAATTGTCTCTTCCCCAGACTGACGAGCCCTAGACTACTGAACCTCTCCAAAGCTTTGGGTCATTTTTGTTGCACTTTCTATTAACCTTTTCCAGTTCTGACTAGTCCCGAGCAGTCCCACCAGAGCCCCACCCATCCAGTCCATAGCAACCCAAGCGATCTTGGGGATTAGAGCAGAGGGGCTGGGAGCCAGGACTCCTCCTGGGTTCTCTGGGAGAGGAGTGGGGGCTAGCAGGGGGGCTGGGATACAAATGGAGTCAGGGCCATATTCTGATCGGTTACACTGGCACAACTCAGTACCTGATGATGAGGTCAATGTCGTTGTTGGCGATGGTGATGACAATGTCTGGCACGTTGTACGGGGTGTCCAGGTGGGACTCCATAGTGGCTCTGGAGGAGGAGAAAGGGCGACAGTGACACCTGCTCCCACTCAGAAGCTGCAAAAAATTCTAAGGGCTGGATCTACAGTCAAATTATCTCTGCTCCCTGAAACTAACAGCACTAAAATCCTAAAACAGGTATAAAGGAAACCCCTCAAATTGGAGCCAGCATCCCTATACCCACCCCCTGAGCCTGCCAGTCCCCCACCTGGCCTGGGACCGGATTGGAGCTGGTGCCCCCTAGAGGGGAAAGGTCCTAGATCCCATTCCCCACCCCCTGAGCCAGCCAGTCCCCCCACCTCATGGCGTTTTTGAGCAGCTCTGGCAGGATGTAGTCAAGAGGCATCGGGATGAAGGGGAAGCGAGCGGCCACGTGGCCGTTGATCCTCACCCGAGGGGCGTTCCCGTACTTGTGTTCACACAGGCGCCTAGGAGAGGAGGGAGAAAGGAACAACAGGACAGGAAGAGAGGGGAAATGGTTATTTCACTGAATTCGAACCACGAATTGATTTGCAGGAAGTGAATGCACAGTTCAAACTCAAAAGGATTCACTGGTGAAATTCACAAGGGTTTTTAGTTCACTTGATCACTAATTTGTTCTTCACTTGCTTGTAATGTGCTCCTCTCCTCCAACTGCCTCGGCCATTGGCTTCCCATCTCTTCCTCAGTCCTACACGGCGGGAGAAGTTGCACTTTGGAACGCAAGTTTGGTTCCTCTGTGTGACATCCCATGAGAGCGCCCCACAGGGCACCGGACAGTGACACATCATACCGCGAGTCATAGCATGAATGTGGTTTTACTGCAGTGGGGGGAACCCTGGCTCCCACCAAGTCTCCTCAAAGACACAGTGCACCATTCTTCAGTTAAAGTCACGGCACAGTTGTTCAGCCCATCCAAAGGCAAGATTGAAGCAGACTCGTCGTAAACACAAATTTGGTTACAACGTGGCATGAAGCACGTCTCCCTAATAGCGCATTCTAAGCAGGCTGTACAGCGTTGAGTAACCAGGAGAGCAGAGGAATTCCCCAAAATGAAGTAAAATGGGAAAGTGGAGAAAAACAAACCAAGGATTAGCCGAGCGCAGCGAACGCAGGAGAACGGAGCAACGAGGGAAGCAGGGCCGCCAGCTGACACATTTCACAACAGCAGCCAATAGGAGAGTGGAGAGTCGTGCCAGGAAACAAACATTTTAATTTCATTGGTGAACTTAAGTCAGTGAGTTCCTTTCTGTTCAGGGCACAATCCAGGCTGAATAACTGTCCCCGCTAGGCACAGCATTTCTAGGTCGACTCGGCTGGAGGAGGAGGAGGAGGAGGAGGAGGGCCGGTCTGCGGAACCAGGATACGGCCAAAGTGGGAAGGAGGCCGAGGAGGAACAGAGGCAAAGAAAGGCCGGGAAAAGAGACGATGAAGTGGGGCTGGGAGAGCCCATCACTAAAGGCTGCTGGGAAGCAAGTGGAGAGTGATCGCTCTGTGTGACCCCACGGGAAGGACGAGAGGAGACGGGGCTGAAGGGCACAATTAGAAAGAGATGAATAGTGGTAAGAACAGCCAGGTAAGTGGACAAGGAAAGATTTCTGGAAGGCGTGAGGCGAGGCTGGGAGCCAGGACTCCTGGGTTCAATGGGAAGGGAGTGGGGACCAGTGGGTTAGAGCAGGAGGGCTGGGAGCCAGGACTCCTGGGTTCTCTGGGAGGGGAGTGGGGGCTAGTGGGTTAGAGTGGGGGGGAGGGGCTGGGAGCCAGGACTCCTGGGTTCTCTCCCTATTCCAGTGCTTACCTGGCAAAATCCACCCATTTCTCAATGATCTTCTTAGGAGAGAGACGGGTGCAGATGATCCCAACAAAGTCTGGCTGCAGCAGGGAGAGAAGCAGAGATTAAACCAGGAGCATGTTATCCTGTGGTACTCACTTCCCGAGGAGACTATGGGGACTAATATCACAACTGGCAGCAACAAGCACTACGGAGCCCAACAAGTTCATTACCTTATCTTCGTGCAGGGCCAGATGGTGTATGGCCAGCATCCGGATCCCCAGCCGCGAGGTGAGCGTTTTGTCCAGGAAGAAGCGGATCACCTTCTCATCCTGCATGGGAGGGAACAGAGACTGTGCTTAACATACAATCAATTAATTCACAGCATCAGAGAGGGATACTGAAATCGAGGTTCTTAGGTCACAAGGTAAGAGCCTGGTTCCCAGCCCCCTTGCTCTAACCCACTAGTCCCCCCTCCCCTCCCAGAGAACCCAGGAGTCCTGGTTCCCAGCCCCCCTGCTCTAACCCACTAGCCCCCACTCCCCTCCCAGAGAACCCAGGAGTCCTGGTTCCCAGCCCCCCTGCTCTAACCCACTAGTCCCCCCTCCCCTCCCAGAGAAGCCAGGAGTCCTGGTTCCCAGCCCCCCTGCTCTAACCCACTAGCCCCCGCTCCCCTCCAAGAGAACCCAGGAGTCCTGGTTCCCAGCCCCACTGCTCTAACCCACCAGCCCCCCCTCCCCTCCCAGAGAACCCAGGACTCCCAGCCTAGCACCTGTATGTGTTTGCGACACTCTCTCAAGCCCTCGGCCAGTAGAGTCACAACGTCCTTGTGATCATCCAGCAGCTGCTTCACCAGTTTGCAGTACTGGGCTTCTGACTCTTGGTCCTTGATCTGTTGGGAACAGGGAGCAGAGAATGGGGTTTCAGAGACCACCAGCTTCCAAACAGTCTTCAAGGGCAGGCAGCCCCACATAGAGCGCACCGCAGTAGTCTAGCCTCAGGGTTACGAAGGCATGGATGACAGTGGCCAGATCGGAATCCGACAGAAAAGGTTGCAGCCTTTATTATGAATGGATTAGGCAGTTTGGCCATGGTCAGAGACATAAGGATGAGGCCTGAACAAATTCAGTTCAGCTAATTTGATGCATGAGCCTCAGGCTGGCACAAATCAAGAAGGTCCATGAGAATAAAGCTGTAAATAAGTCACACTCTAGCAGAAAACTGTCTCTCCAAGCCCACAATAACAACCCCAGACAGCCACTATCTCTGAGAAAACAAAGAAGGCCTGAAAGAAAGGGGAGGTAGCCTCAGCAGATCAGACCGGCAACTAGGCAGTAGAGAAAAACTCCCCAAAAGCAAAAATAGCTTTGGTGGCCATGCTCCAAGTGATAGAGAAATGAATGGTTGGCTTATTCTCTGCACCTGGCATATTCAAAGAGGGAACCCTGCAGCATGTATTCATAATAAATAAAGCTATAAAAGGAACCACCCAGGGCCTTATCTCTTGTCACTGGTGCTTGCGGCTACTAGCATTGCAGTGAGCCTGCGTGGGCCTCTGACCCTTACCATCGCTCTCAAAGATCCCGAGACTCCTGTCTAGCTCTCTGCTGGGCCCCCTCCTCTTCTCCTCTCAACCAGCTTGCCTCTCAGACCATGGCCTCCGACACGTAAGAGATCCTAGGTTGGGTTACTGGTAACACTGCCATGGCCAGATGGTAAGTGTCTATCCAATAAAACTGAGTTCTACCTATATACTTTGGCTTGTTAACTGGCGACCTTCGATCCCGTTTGAGGTAAACTGAGGTACAGCAAACTCATTTATTTCCTAACACCTTCTCACCAGATGAAATTGGTAGAAAGTGCTCCTGGCCACTGCCGCAACCTGACAATCTAGGCACAGCAGTGGATTCAGGAGCACCCCAAGGCTGCAAACCTGAGTGACCGGACCCCATCAATGACAGGGGTTCCCACCTCTCCCAGGTCACAAGCCCGGCCAACTATCACCACCTCGGTCTTGTCTGGATTCAGCCTCAATTGGCTTGCCCGCATTCCGTCCCTGATGGCAGCCAGGCATCAGGTAAGCACGGAGACTGCGGGACCTGGGTCGGATGAAAAGGAGAGACAGAGCTGGATATCATCAGCATGTTGATGGCACCTCACTCCAAATCTCCGAACAATCTTGCGCAGGGGTCTCAGATACATGTTGAACAGCAGTGGGGACAAGATGGAACCCTGTGGGACCCCACAAGAGAGCTCCCGAGGGAGAAACTGAGTCACCATCACCATCCTCTGTGTTCTCCCAGTCCCAGTCAAGAATGAGCAGAACCACTCACCAACGGTCCTGCGTACCCTAGCCAGGTCCTGCAGCCATGTCAAAACCACCCCATGGTCAATGGTATTAATTTATTTATTTATTTTATTTATTTGATAAATTTCTACCCCGCCCCTCCTGCAACGCAGCTCGGGGCAGCTTCCAACATTAAAACCATAAAATACAATAAAATACAAAATACTTAAAACCTTAAATATTAAATATAAATATAACTCAGCAAGGCTAGAACAAAAAACCAAACACAAATGGGATGGGGACTAAACACCCCCCTCCCCACCCTCCCTCCCAAAGGCCTGGGCAAACAGCCAGGTCTTACAGTTCCGCCGAAATGTTAAAAGGCTCGGGGCCAGGCGAGCTTCCTCCGGAAGGGAGTTCCACAGCCGCGGTCCCACCACCGAGAATGCCCTCTCCATCGTGGCCCCCCGTTTAACACGGGGGACCTCCAGGAGGGCACCCCCGGCAGACCGCAGGAGCCGCTCTGGGGCGCGAAGGGCGAGGCGGTCCCTAAGGTATGAGGGGCCGAGACCGTGTAGGGCTTTATAGATCATCACTAGGACCTTGAACTTGGCCCGGCACACTATCGGCAGCCAGTGCAGAGCTCGGAGCACCGGTGTAATGTGTTCCCGGCGACCCATCCCCGTAAGAAGACGAGCCGCCGCATTCTGCACCAGCTGCAGCCTCCGAGCCTTAAAGGCTGCCGAGTCAGACAGATCTAACAAAATCAACAGGGCACAATTCCCCGTCGATTTCATAGCAGAGATCGTCAACCAAGGCCACAAGTGCAGTCTCAGTGCCACGCCCAGGACAAACACCTGACTGAGATGGGCCCAGGAAGCCGATAGCAGAGATGCACCTGGAGCTTCAGGGCAACCACCCGCTCAATAACCTACCCTAAAAAAGTGAGGTTAGAGACAGGGCGATAGCTGGCTGGGGAGTCAACATCAAGAGATGGTTTCTTGAGCAGGGGGTGGACGACTGCAGCCTTGAAGCCGTCAGGCACCCTGCCCTCCCTAAGGGAGGCCCTGACAATCCGAGTCAGCAACGGCCCCAGCGTCTCCCAGCTGGCTTTCACCACCCAGGATGGGCACGGATCTAATTCACAACTGGTCGCCCGCACCACTCCAAGCACATCTTCTGCATCGGTGGGCAAGATTAACGGAAGCTGATCCACGAAAACCAGACAAGACCGGGCCTCCTCAGCCCCAAACTCTGATTCTGCACTCAAACTAGTAGCGCCCACGTCAGGCCAAATACGAACAACTTTGTCTGCAAAGTAGGTGGCAAACTCGTCACAGCGGGCAGCCAACAGGTGGAGACGGCCAGGATGCAATCAGTTATTCACCATCCGGAAGAACTCCGCTGGACGGCACTTTGCAGACCCTATGGTGGCAGCGAAGAAAGCTTTCTTCGCTGCCGCCAACAGAGTCACGGCATAGTCCTTCAAAACCAGTCTGTGCCGCAGTCAGTCGGCGTTGCCACAAATCAAGCGCCACCTGCACTCTAACCGCCTGCCCTCTCCCTTTAGCAGCCTCAGGCCCTCTGGTTCCCAAGGGGACCTGTGCTGCCACCACCAGGTTTCCTGTAGAGGGGAAAGACCCTGGATCCCATTCCCTGCCCTCTATTGCTGACTCCCAGCAGCAAAGGTTTAGGGCTTCGTCTTCAAACTCCCAGCAGATACTCACGGGGGGAAATTCACTCAGCATCTGGAAGGCTCGGATATAAAGCTCGTGCTGAAGGGGAAAAAAACGAAGGAGCATGAACAGATGCAGAGAGAGACTAGATGCCTGGTGGACTGGGGGCTAGTGGATTAGAGCAGAGGGTGGGAGCGTGGGAGCCAGTACAACCAGGTTCTCTGGGAGGGGAGTGGGGATTAGTGGGTTAGAGCAGGGGGGCTGGGAGCCAGTACAACCAGGTTCTCTGGGAGGGGAGTGGGGATTAGTGGGTTAGAGCAGGGGGGCTGGGAGCCAGTACAACCAGGTTCTCTGGGAGGGGAGTGGGGATTAGTGGGTTAGAGCAGGGGGGCTGGGAGCCAGTACAACCAGGTTCTCTGGGAGGGGAGTGGGGATTAGTGGGTTAGAGCAGGGGGGCTGGGAGCCAGTACAACCAGGTTCTCTGGGAGGGGAGTGGGGGCTAGTGGGTTAGAGCAGGGGGGCTGGGAGCCAGGACTCCTGGGGTCTCTGGGATGGGAGGGGGGGCTAGTGGGTTAGAGCAGGGGGGCTGGGAGCCAGGACTCCTGGGTTTTGGGGTGAGGGCTAGTGAGTTAGAGTAGAGGGAAATGGGAGGATGACTCCTGGGTTCTCGGTAGCGAGTGGTGTCTAACCCATTAGACTCTACTCTCTGCCAGGGAACTCAGGTGTCCAGCATGAGGTTTCACTGCTGTCTCCCCGGAAGCATCTGCGGGGCCCACGCACCAGAACGCCCCCTGCTGGGAGAATCCCACCAGCCCAAGATACCTACCACATGGAGAATTGTGGGATTGCAGCCAATGATGAAAGGGAGGCTGCGGAAGCCTTTGATGCGGTGGGCAATGCGCACGGGCAGCTCATGGTGCAGGTAGCGGGCGCTTTTCTGAAAGAACACAAAGGATGTTATATGCAACCTACTGCCCCACCCCAGAAGTGGCTGCCTTTCGGCTGCAGGTGACCAGTTGCTATGTAGCCCCAGCAAGGGGACAAACGCGACCACTGGAAATCATCCCACAAGTCAGAGACCCACGCCCAGACCTGAGCCCTTCAAGTGACTTAGAATGGCTGAGAGCCAGGACTCCTCGGTTCTCGGGGAGGGGAGGGTAGTGGGTTTAGTGGGGGGGGGGGGGGGGAAGCCAGGACTCCTGGGTTCTCGGGGAGGGGGGGGGGGGGCTAGTGGGTTAGAGGCGATGGAGTGTCATGTCTCTTACTCACCAGCAGGTGGCTCCCATCTTGGGAGCGCCCCGAGTACAGCATTGTGGTGGGGGTCAAGCGCACCGATGGCTAGGGAGGAAGGAGGGAAGTAGTGAAGTAACTCGTGGTCCCCCTAGTGGCAAGGAGGAGAACACTACCCCAGAGCCCCACAGAGCATAATGAATGCACTTTATTTCCAAAGCCTCCTGCACGCACAACCCATTCTGCACAATAAACGACTCTTATTTCAGACCCTGCAGCTCCATAGAAATGCAAACTGAGTTTTGGACAAACAAAGGGAGCGAGAGACAGTGCAGCTCCTGGGTTCTCTGGGAGGGGAGTGGGGTCTAGTAGGTTAGAGCCGGGGGGGGGGGGGGGGG
>QEPC01000338.1:174076-193799 GCA_003113815.1 Sphenodon punctatus
GGATTCCTGGGTTCTCTGGGAGGGGAGTGGGGGCTAGTGGGCTAGAGCCAGGGGAGGGCTAGGAGCCAGGATTCCAGGGTTCTCTGGGAGGGGAGTGGGGCTAGTGGGTTACAGCAGGGGGGCTGGGAGCGAGGACTCCTGGGTTCTCTGAGAGCTGGGGGTCTAGTGGGCTAAAACTTGAGGGGCGGGGGGAAACGGAGCTGGCAGCCAGGATTTTGGAGATTGTTGTTACAGATGTCCCCACTAAATATTTAAGTGGCTTAGTCCTACACTCCAGTAATGATACCTCACTCCGAACTGACTTTGCAAGCAGGGAAACTGAGGCAAAGAGAGACAGGTGTAAGGAAGGGAGATTAATTTAATTAACACACGTAATGGAGCCAGACTGCTGGGTGAAGTGAGGCCAGCGTTAGCAGTGCAGCTGTCCCTCTGAGCCTGGTGCCGGCTCATTAGATAAACTTATTAACCCATGGACATGAAGACTTGGAGAAGGAGATGGGACAGGACAGCTCAGGGCGTGGCAAACACTAAGCCTGCTAAAACAGAAGAACTAGTGGCTGCAGGTCAGAAGGGTCAGTTGGTCTGATCCAGCTCAGCTCCTTCTGTGGGCCGTTATGTGTGGTTCCCCCTCAGAACTGGCTGCATTCAGTACTGAGAGAGCAACCCCTGGGCATTATTGCCATGTGCCTGTTACCCACTGCTCCCCCACAGAATTAGGTGCTTCTCAGCCTCACATGAGCAATCCCTACGCAGCATTATGTGTGGCTGCTCCCCACCCGCCTCACCCCAGAGCTGGCTGCATTTCAACACCTGACAGAGATCTGTTTAAATAGGACGCTTCTTAAGCAAATCTGATCCCCCGACCTTACAGTGCATTAAAATAGGGCAGCGCTGAAGATTCTTAAAAAACAGCGCTAGCCCAGGAGTCTCCTTTCAGTCAGTAAGATCCTGAGTTGCCATGGATACAAGGACTGCTATGGAGAACCGGCTGAACACTCAGCAATCGGAAACACGGCAAACAGGAAAACAGAACTGGAACAATAGCAGGGAGGGAGGTTCAAAGCAAGAATTTTATTTTTAATGTTACAACGAGAACCAGGGCCCCTGAGAGAGGTAAAGCCCAGTATCCCATTCCCCACACCCTGAGTCAGCCAGCCAGTCCCTCCCTATCACCAATCAGACTGGCCCTCTTCCTGCAGCACAGCGCCCCCTAGTGCCACACTGGGGTCAGCACTGACTATGAGGGGAGAGAGCCCCCAAAAAAAACCCCCACCCTGCTCCCTGCAGCACAGCGCCCCCTAGTGCCACACTGGGGTCAGCACTGACTGCGAGGGGAGATCGCCCCCTACTGAGCCCCCACCCTGCTCCCTGAAGCACAGCGCCCCCTAGTGCCACACTGGGGTCAGCACTGACAGCGAGGGGAGAGCGCCTCCCACTGAGCCCCCACCCTGCTCCTTGCAGCACAGCGCCCCCTAGTGTTGCTCATTCTGTTTTCCAGGTATCCAGACCTCAACTCACTCATCTAGCTGAGTGAGAGATTCACATTCTAACTGAAGAAAGCCCCTGTAACTCACCTTTTCTGAGGCAGCGTCGATGGCCGATTGGTTGTAGAAGGAGGTGACGGTTTTGGAGCGCTCCCGGGCCAGCTCGACTTGGTGCTGGTCCATGGCAGTGGTGGAGCGGTACCGGAGAGCAGAGGAGAGCAGCGGCAGCACAGATGGGGCCCGGCTCCCTGCTCCCGCCAGCTCCATCCGCAGCAGATTCTTCCACAGCATCTTCCTGCCTTCCCTGACTGCGGGGGGACGAGAGGGGAGAGTGTCTGAGACCTGGACGCCCCCAGCCCCCTCCCAGAGATCCCAGGAGTGAGGCAGCTGGGGAGCAGCCCGCCCCACACAGGGACTGCTCACCTGCCTCGCAGATGCAGCCACCTCTAGGGTGTGTTGCTGTTACCCATCTCTCCTAGCTCTGCCCAGGGTGTCCGGCCGCACTGTCCTGCCCTGTTTGCCGGCGCTTCGATGCATCCACCTCTGGGCTGGGAGCTGGGTAACAGCCACACAGCACAGCAGTCTGGGCTGGGAGGGGGTGAATCCATATCCAGTAGAGGAGGGTTTCTGCTTGTTTATCAGCCCCCTGTCTCCCTGGAAGCCCCTCCCCCCGTCCGCCCGCCCGCCCACCTTGTTCTGAGAAACTGACACCACCTACCTCTTTCCCAGCCTGGTCAATTACACAGACGTGTTTGGTTCCCCTCCAGAGTAGGGCGCTCTCTTTCCAGTGGGGCCTCTAGACATGCCCTGAGAGGAGACAGATATGGTTTAACGGCTTCCATCTTAGGTGGGAGGGGAGGGGGAAGGGTGTCTTTGTAGCACCTGGCATGATGGGTGCTCCAACCTCAATCACGGAGGAGGGGACTTTATGCAGTGCCCAGCATGGTGGAAGCCCCCCACACACACACACACACCGTCATTTTCAACCAGGTGCTTCAGTTTGTGTAGCACGTGGTGCACCAGGGACCCCCAGTCCCAGTCAGGGAGATCTGTACAGTGCTCAGAACTGGGCCCCTATCAGTTGGGAGGGGTCTGTGCTGGGCCTGCCACGACGGAGACCCTGATCTCGATCTAACAGGACTGAAATAATCAAGTCTAGAGAAAGAGCGCGGGGCCGTGTCGGCCTAAATGTAAGAGATGGAGACGAAGTAGCTCGGGTGATTGCTGTAATTGTACCAACCTCTGTTGGGCAGCGCACACAAGCTGTCAGGCCACACCAGGCCCGTCCGCCGGCAGGTAATAAGTCAGAAATGAGAGAATTAGAGGAAGCATTTACCTCAGGTAAACTTGGTTATTTTACGGAGGTTTCTTTGGTTTGCTAGCGCAGAGAGCCTTCTTTCCATCTAAAAGAAGAGGAGAAACAGAGAGATACCAATATTAATACAGACTGATAATAATCACACCCAGAAAGACCTGCACTGGCGGAGCTACAAGAACAGACACGATTAAGAAGGAAGATGTTAGAAAGAAAAACAGATCAACGGTTGCACAGAGAAATCTCTTGGGATTAATGCAAATTAGCGTGAGGGGGGAAAAAGAATTTGAATAATTAATAAGAGCAGTAGGAAACATTGGCTGAAATTTCCAAACCAAAAGAAAGTCACTTTTTTACACGGTTGGCTGCTAGGGGGTGCTGCAGAGGCCAATAATGTGACTGGGCCCAAAAACATCAGCTCCTTTTGCACCCAAGGGACTGTCGACCTGTCGACCTGTGGGACTCACTGCTGTGGGATTATATGAAAGTCGGTGGTATAACCGGGGTCAAAAAAGCACTGGCTAAGTCCACAGATCGAGGCCACTGGTGGATGGTTGAGGGATGCAACGTTGCACTCAAGGAGTGCCTAAACCCCAGAGGATGGATCACTCTAGAATTGCCCCATAGGTTCCCCAGTACTATCCAGCACCGACTACTGTCAGGGACAGGACACTGGGATCCTGCTGCAAACCATCTCCGAGATCAACTGGAAACCCAGAGTTCTCCACATGCCCTTCTCTACAGTAGGGAGAGAAAGAAAGGGAAAAGCCT
The DNA here is from genome assembly GCA_003113815.1 of Sphenodon punctatus. NCBI lineage: Eukaryota > Metazoa > Chordata > Lepidosauria > Sphenodontia > Sphenodontidae > Sphenodon > Sphenodon punctatus. The sequence goes on from QEPC01000338.1 coordinate 177,647, forward strand.
TAAGAGAGATTAGATTTATTATTTATTTATTAACAACATTTAAAAATACATAAACTAAAATACAATTAAGACAACCTAAAATCCCCAGATTAAAATAACCCATACCTCACCCAGCCCATCTCCCTCAGTAAAGGCCCAGTGGAACAGCCATTCTTGCACTGTCTACGGAAAGAGGGGAGGTCGGTGGTCAAGCGGATTTCCAACGGGAGGGAGTTCCACAGCCGCGGTGCAGCCACAGAAAACCCCCTCCTCATGGCTGACACTCGGGAAACCTGGGGGACCTCGAGGAGGGCACCCCCGGCCGACCGCAGGGGCCAATCCAGAGGGTGAGGCGGTCCTGCAGGTAGGTGGGGTCCAGGCCATTTAAAGGTCAACACATAGAGTGCGTTATAGTAATCCAGTCTCGAGGTAATAAAAGTGTGGATGATTGTGGGCAGATCCGAGTCTGAGACATACGGCCTAAGCCGACGCACCAGATGTAACTGGCGAAATGCCCCCTTCACCACAGCCGCCACCTGGACAGTCAGGCAGAGCTGCAGATCCAGGAGCATCCCCAGACTCTGGACCTGAGATACCAGGGGAGGACGGACCCCATCAATGATGGGGGCCATCATTCCCCTGGCTCTCCCCACAACTATCACCTCCGTTTTGTCAGGATTTAACTTCAGGCGGCTCGTCCTCATCCAATCCCCCGCAGCTGATCAACACCAAGTAAGTACCGAGACTAACGGGTCTGAGTCAGATGAAAATGAGAGATAGAGCTGGGTATCATCAGCATATTGAGGACACCTCCCCCCAAACTCCCTGACAGCCTCCCCCAAAGGGCTGCACATACACACTGAACAAGAGAGGGGATAAGATGGAACCCCACACATGAGGCCCCAGGGAGAAGATGAAAAATCACCAAGCACCGCACGCTGGGTTCTCCCAGCCAGGAAAGAGTGGAACCATTTAAGAATAGTCCCGCTAATCCCTGTCCGGTCCCGCAGCTGAGAGATCTAACAGAATCAACAGGGTTGAACAACCCTGATCCAGTTCACAGGCGAGGTCGTTGACCAAGGCCACAAGCACAGTCTCCGTGCTATAACCCGGACGAAAGTCAGACTGCGAGGGATCAAGAAAACTGACCTGGTCCAGATGCCCCTGAAGCTGTCAAGTCACCACCCGTTCAATAACCTTCCCTAAAAAGGGGAGATTAGAGACCGGCCAATAGCTGGCCAGGACGCCAACGTCCAACAATGGTTTCTTGAGCAGGGGCCACACCACAGCCTCCTTGAGACAGTCTGGAACCCTGCCCTCCCCAAGGGAGGCATTGACTATCCCAGCCAGCAATGGCCCTAGTGTCTCCCAGGTAGCCTTAACCAGCCAGGACGGGCATGGATGTAATTCACAATAAGTGGTTCAGACAGTCCCAAGAGCATCCCCCGGATCCAAGGGTGACACATCCTGAAATTCATCCCACAAAACAGGACAAGAAGGGGCTTCTACTGCCTCTGGCTCACCCACTGCTAAAAAGTTGCATGAAAACTGTGGTGGATTTGAGCGATTTTATCCTCAAAAAAGTCCACAAACAAATCACAGCAGGCATTTGATGACCCTAAATCCAGGAGGAGGGAGCCCGGACTGACCAGCCCCCTCACCACCCAGAAAAGCTCAGCTGGGCGGGACTTAGCAGACGCAATGCGGGCAGCAAAGAAAACTTTCTTTGCTGTCCGCGCTGCAACGGCATAAGTATGTAACCAGACTCTATGCCGCAATCAGTCAACTTCAGTACACGAGTGACACCACCGTCACTCTAACCGCCGCCCTTCCCGCTTCATCCGCCGCAGCTCCCCCGTATACCACGGAGACCTGCATTGTCGGCGATTCGGGAGCAGATGCCTGGGGGCCAAACACTAGATTATGCAGAAAAGGAGAGAGAAAAAGAAGCAATAACAGACAGAACAGGGAGAGAAAGGGAGTTAGTTACGGTCATAAGAGCAGCCAGATTGTGTCTGATCAATGGCCCCATCCAGCCATAGTGTCCAGAACCGAGACAAAAGCAACCACGGTTCTGAGCAAAAAAAAATTCACCACATTTGCAAATATGCTCCAGGTGAATGTTAGGAAATCCCAGGTTCTGGTCATAGGCGGGAAGCGTAAGGTATATCAATGGAAGTTTGGGGATGAGACTCTGCTCCAGGTAAACAATTATGTTTATCTGGGTATGAACTTCTCTAATAATTTAAAATGGGACAGACATGTGAGTGGGCTAGCTCTGAAAGCTTCAGCAGCCTCCAGAGCCATTACCAAGGTTGCCCTGGGGTCTCTCGAGGCTACGGTATCACAGACCCTCAACATCTATAAAGCTGAAGTTGGAAGCCTGATTACGTATGGTGCAGAGATATTTGATGGGAAATGTTGCTCGAAACTCAAAGTTGTGCAAAATAAGTTTCTACGGGGTATCCTGGGTGCCGCAAGCAGATCCAGGCTCAGTCCTTAGGGCAGAAACTGGTGTATGCTCAATCCTGGATCAAAATAAAATAAAGGGTTTACGGTATTGGACTAAACTTTGCACAAGGGAGGTTTCGAGTTTAGCCTCTCTCTGCCTCCAAGAGGAACTGGAACAGAATCGGAGTCCACTGTATCCGTGGATAAGTAAGATTATGTATCATCTGAGAGGTATAGGGCTACCGATGGAATTCTTATTTACAAATGATTGGTTTAGCTTGGGAAATATAATTAAATTGAGAGCGGGAGATATCGGAAAGCAAGAAGATATAGCTGCGTTGGTGGATTGGGAAGCTGCCCCTAATTATCAGTATATTAAACAAGTGCATGATTTTGAGCCATATCTGGATTGGCTCTCAAAAAAATGTATACGGAGAGCTTACACACAAGCTCGGCTACAGCTAATTAAATCGGCTGTACTTCAGGGAAGATATACTAACCAGCCGTACGCGAATCGTAATTGTCTGTGGAGTGACTCTCTCCTGGAGGATATTCCTCACATATTTTTTTACTGTCCTCTATATGAAGAGTTAAGGCAGGCTTGGTTAACTCCCTTGTGGAAGGAGTACTCCCTTTTGCCTGATCTTGTACAATTAAAGCAATTGCTTACTACAAAGGAAAAGGTAGTGGCAAATGCTGTCGCTACCTTTGTTCACCTGGCTGCCCAAACAAGGGAGGTAGTTAGAACTAGTAGGGAAGAAACTCCATGTGGGAAATGATATTGGCTATTTCAAGAGCACTTACCCCTGAAAGCAAGTAAAGATGGGCTTTGTACAGTTGGATTGCTGGCTATGGATGAATAAGTTGTTAAGGATTTTTGGGGGGGATACACTTATCCGAAAGAGGGGTGAAGGAAAGTTTCGCGCGCTCTCTAGGGGATAAGATTTGCCATATACAGGATATATATGTCCGTATGTACAATTGTGTAGTGTGGAAACAAATAACATTTAAACACATTGCTGCTGGGCAGTCCTATACATTAGAGGTGTGAAAATAGATGTATTGCCGTTATTTGGTGTTATTACCTAATTTTTATTATCATTATTATTATTGATTAATATTGTTAAATATTGTTATTGTTTTATTATTGTTTAGTGTATCTTTATTGATATTTGATTGGTTGATATATGATATTTTATTGTAATGTATGTTATGTTTGTTTTGTCCCGGCTATGGCGAAAGCTAGTCGAATAAACGTGTTGTTATTATTACTGCTTTAAATACCAGATTCCTACTCAGGTTTCTGGATTCTCTGGGAAGGGAGTGGGAGTTAGTAGGTTAGAGTGGGGGATGGGGTCTGGAAGCCAGGACTCCTGGGTTCTCCGGGAGGGGGAGCTAGTGGGTGAAAGCAGGGGGCTGGGAGCCAGGACTCCTGGGTTCTCTGGGAGGGGAGTGGGGGCTAGTGGGTGAAAGCAGGGGGGTGGAAGCCAGGACTCCTGGGTTGTCGGGGAGGGGGAGCTAGTGGGTGAAAGCAGGGGGCTGGGAGCCAGGACTCCTGGGTTGTCGGGGAGGGGGAGCTAGTGGGTTAGAGCAGGGGGCTGGGAGCCAGGACTCCTGGGTTCTCTGGGAGGGCAGTAGGGGCTAGTGGGTTAGAGCAGGGAGGGGGAGGGAGATTGGAAGTTCTCTGGGAGGGAAATGGGTCCGTTTCGCTGTCACCTTCCCCACCCTCTGGTTCCGCCTCCTCATTGGTCGGCCACCCCTCCCCACCCCTCTCCTATATCCCATCACTCATTAACAGCTGCTTTTCTCATTCTTCACCCACGCAGAGAGCTGTGAAACTGGTCATAGGGTGAGAAGGTTTGGGGAGCTCTAGGAATCGCAATCAGACCAGGACTCAGCAACATGGCGCTGTTGCCAAAAAGCCCAATCCCATTTTGAGTCCTGCTGCTAGCAGAATTAGTGGCGGCGGCGAGATCTCAGGCTCAGCTGATGAATCCTGTCCCAATTGGGTGTTGTGCTGTGGGGGAGAGGATTGAGGAGAGGAGATGGGCTGGGGCACAAGTCCTTCGAGGAGAGACTGAAGGAAGGGGGAAGGTTCCATCTGGAGACAAGACGACTGGGGTGGAGGGAGGGGGGCAACAGGAAAGCAGGTTCCAAATCTCTAAAAGAATACCAGGAAAAGGATGGCAAACAGGTGTGCTCCGCCGGAGCCAAGACCAACAAAACAAGAGGGAGCTGGACTGAATTTCAGCAGGGGAGAATTGGGTAAGCTATTAGCAAGTGCAGCTGGGCAAGGGAACCGGAGACTGAGGGAGGTGGTGGAGCCTTGCTTACATAAACCAGCTGGACAAGCATCGGTCTAGGTGGAGGGCATCCCCCCTCGACGTAGCAGTCACACTAGACGGCCTGAGAAGACAAGGTCCTTTTCAAGCCTATGATTGTATAAATGTGCTTATATAAAATGACCAAATCCACACCGTGTATTCCTGTCCAAAAGAGGCCTCTATCCCAGATCCCACAAATACGCACCCATTGCTGTCTGGACCTGCTCTCTCAGGGGTGGGGGATCAGTGGCACGTGGGCCAAAACTGGCCCCAAGCTGATGTGGATTTGGCCCTTTTCCAATTCCAGGATCAGGCCCATGGGGCCAGTCCCTACAAGGCCCTTAAAGAGTGAGCTCGGGGGAGAGGAGCAGAGACCGAGTATAGTGCCAGCACAACGGACCCTGCACTGAACACTCCTTCATTAGAGACAGCTCCCTCCCCTTACAATTTGTGATAGACAAGGGGTGGGGGAGACAATCATGAAGCTGACAAGTTGCAGGGGGAAGTGCTTAGCTTAGTTCCAGGGGAGAGAGGAGGCCCTGAAGGACAGGGCAGTGGAGGGAGCCTCAGCGCACCCTGTCAGGGTGAGGAGCCAGGGGGAAGAGGTAGGGTTTTTAAGAGGGATTTGAAAGTTGTGAGAAAGGGGGCTGAGGGGGCATACACTAAGGACAGGGGCAGATCATGGATCGTCCTCTCCTCTCCCCAGGGTTGCCAGATACACAATTGTTTCCAGGACACGTATGAAAATACATGTTCCAGGCCCTGCATCAGCTCCTACGCCACCAATGCAGGCCTGCAACATGTATTTTTTATAAGTGTCCTGGAAAAAATTGTATATCTGGCAACCGTATGCCCCACCCCATCTTGAGAACACCCCTTAAGCGCTCCAACTCTTGTGCTGCAAATGGGGTTGTACTAATTTTCACAGCAGCCCCTGGGAGGGACAAGGTTCCCTACCCTGGTTTCGAGGTAGCTACTTTGTAACTTGCTACTCAAGCGCACAGCCTTGGGGTGCTCCTGGATCCTCAGCTGTGCCTGGAAGGTCAGGTTGTGGTGGTGGCAGGAGTGCCTTTCGCCAGCTCCATCTGGTGAGAACGCTGCGTCGCTTTCTTTCCAACAGCGTTTTTGGTCACCGTCATCCATGTCTTCATTACCTCGAGGCTGGGCTACTGCAATGCGCTCTCCATGGGGCTGCCCTTGAAGACTGTTTGGGGGCTGCAGCTGGTGCAGAATGTGGCAACCCACCTCTTGATGGGGATGGGTCGCCGGAAGCACATTACATCAGTACTTAAGAGTCTGCACTGGCTGCCTATAGCGTTCCGGGCACAACTCAAGGTCCTGCGGCGATGAAGCAAGTAGGCAGGAGGCTGGAGCGATGATGGCGTCGGACTCGATCTGACTCCGACCGACTTCTCCATAGAGCCCATTTGCGGTCCTATGTTGAGGCTGTGAGGACAGCAAGGAAGGAGTTCCTTGCTGTCCTCATAGCGTCTGCGAAGTCACGCCCGGCGGAGCTGTTTCGGGTGGTGCGGGGGCTGGTTAGTCCGGCCTCCTTCCGCCTGGATGGGGACATGTCCCAGGCCTGCTGTGAGGAGTTTGTCACCTACTTCGCAGACAAGATCGCTCGGATTCAGAGCGACTTTGACGCTGGATTAGAGGCGGTAGGTAAAGAGCGCGAGGGGATGGTCCACCTTTGTGGGGGGAGTTTCAGGAAGTGATGCCGGCCAATGCGGTGGATGTCTTGGGGTCTGTGAGAGCCACCTGTTGTGAACTTGATCCGTGCCCGTCCTGGTTGGTGAAAGCCTCCAGGGAGACGTTGGGGACGGTGCTGGCGAGGGTGGTTAACGCATCCTTGCAGCAGGGGAGGTTGTCACCCAGCCTCAGGGAGGCTGTGGTGCGCCCCCTGCTGAAGAAACCATCATTGGACGTTGACGCACTCGCCAGCTACCGACCTGTCTCTAACCTCCCCTTTTTGGGGAAGGTTATTGAACGGGCGGTGGCAATCCAGTTCCAGGCGCATCTAGACAGCATCAGTTTCCTGGACCCTTTTCAATATGGGTTCCGCCCTGGCTATGGTACCGAGACGGCGTTGGTGGCCTTGGTCGATGATCTCCGCCGAGAGATGGACACAGGACATTCGACATTTCTCATCCTGCTAGATCTCTCGGCTGCCTTTGACAACGTGGAGCATGGGCTGTTGTTGAGACGGCTGCGTGACCTGGGGGGGCTGGACGGGACCGTTTTCGAATGGTTCCGCTCATTCCTCACGGGGAGAAGCCAGCGGGTAGTGCTGGGAGCTGAAACATCTTGCTCCCGCTCTTTGTCCTGCGGCGTTCCGCAGGGTTCTATTCTGTCTCCGTTATTATTTAATGTTTATATGTAGCCCTTGGGGGAGATCGTGAGAGGGTTTGGGGTGCGTTGTCACCAATATGCTGACGATACTCAGCTGTACCTCCCCTTTTCAGCTGACCCAGACCCTGCTGTCTCGTTGCTATCCCCGTGTTTGGGGGCCGTGACGGAATGGATGTGGCAAACCAGACTGAAGCTCAACCCCGATAAGACGGAGGTGATGTCGGTGGGGAGAGCGAGGGAGGTGTCAGCCCCCCTGAGTGGGGGGGTTCGCCCTCCGGTAGCTCAATAGGTCCAGAGTCTGGGGGTGGTGCTGGACGCGGATCTCCGTCTGGAGCAGCAGGTAGAGGGGGTGGCGAAAGCTGCCTTCCGCCAGTTGTATCTGGTGCGGAGGTTGCGTCCGTACGTCTCCAGCCTCCCTCATCCATGCCTTCGTTACCTCGAGGCTGGACTACTGCAACGCGCTCTACGTGGGGCTGCCCTTGTTCCTGGTTCAGAGGCTGCAGCTAGTGCAGAATGCGGCGGCCCGCCTCCTTTCGGGGACGGGTCGCCGGGACCACATACACTGCACTGGCTGCCTATAGTGTGCCAAGCCAGATTCAAGGTATTAGTATTAATCTATAAGGCCCTTCACGGTCTCGGCCCCTCATACCTCAGGGATCGCCTCACCCTCCGCGCTACAGAGCGGCTCCTGCGGTCTGCCGGGGGTGCCTTGTTGGAGGTCCCCCGCGTTAAGCGGGGGGCCACAATGGAGAGGGCATTCTCGGTGGCCGCGCCGCGCCTTTGGAATTCCCTCCCGGAGGAAGGTCCCCCAGCCTGTTGACATTCCAGCGAGTTTGTAAAACCTGGCTGTTCACCCAGGCCTTTGGGGAGGGGGGGTTAGTGGGGGGTTTCTCCCTCTACCCTTCTTTATTTTCTGTTATGATTTCATCTTTCCCTGTTTTAATTGTTGATAGTTTTATGATGTTTTAAATATTTTAAATATTCTTTTATATTGGACTTGTTAGCCGCCCCGAGCTGTTCGCAGGAGGGGCGGGGTATAAATATATTTTTTAAATAAATAAATAAAACCCTAAACGACGTGGGCCCTACCTGTCTGAAGGACTATCTCCTTATGTACCTTTGCGGCCCTTAAGATCTGCCAAGAAGAGAGCGCCCTCTCGTGGGTTTCATCACTGGGCCTGCAGCGGCATTTTCGGTGGCTGCTCTGTAGCTTTGGAACCCCCTTCCCTGGGAGGCTGGCCTGAGCCCTAGTTTCAGTGTAAGACCTTTTTATTTGGCCAGGCATTCAATGGGCAGGGATAGACGGGGGAGGGGACAGGAGGAAGAGGAGGGTGTTTTTAGTTCTATGGAGTTTTAATTATGTATTTTATATTTGTATTTGATGTATTTATTATAAGCCACCCTGAGCCTCAGGGGATAAGGCGTGATATAATTCTAAATAAATAAATAGGCCTGAAAAATAAATTCAGAGTGAATTCAGAGTAGGAGGAATTTGGCAGGGCTGCGTTCAATTCAGCAAAGCCAACAGGCAAGCGACATTCGCTTCACCTTCGTCTGCATTTCTAATCTTCGCTCCAGATCAAATTCATTATCCCGCACGTTGTGTGTTTGCGGGTTCTGCTTGAAGAAGCTTGGGAAGTTGGGATTGTTGATTCAATTGCTTCATGTCACACAGATGGACCAATCACACACTCATACAAAAAAACTATCCGAACAAACCGCTGAAGACATAAGCTACCCGATAAACTGCCACGATACCAGACTCACAAAGGGAAGAATGCCAGAGCGGCCAAGACCAAAACAAACACCAAAATTATCATTCCCCTACCACCTTCAATGTTCAAAGTACTTTACAATGCTTAACTAGCTTTCCCACACAACAAACCTGTTTCCATTACAACAAATGTAAAATTATTCCCATTTACAGATTGGGAAAACTGAGGCTGAGAGCATGTGACTCTGCCAAGGCCACCCAGTGAGTTTAAGGCTAAGATAGGATCTGAACCCTGGTCTCCCAGCTGTCAGTCCAACATTTTATCTACTAGGCTACGCTGGTTGTCCAGGGAAAAAAACTTCAAAATAATGAATTAATGATGCAACAAAACAATTAAAAAGCAAGTATCCAAAAACCAATGGAGACAAATTTGAATCTTCATTTTGGGAAACAAATATGCAAGTTGGCTTTGCGAACACAGAAATGCAGATTTGAGTCCTCATATTAACTCACTTCAGCCTTGCTTGCATTCACATGAACGCTGGGGTTAAAATGAGGATAAACAGGGATTACTACTATAAACTGAGCAGGGAGGCTCCTCCCTCCAGGGAACATGCCTGCGTGTACTACTGAGGGGAATAATACACTTGGTCCTGTAGTCTTCCACTATCCCAACAAGCCTCAGCCCTTCCCACTGTGTCTCCCTTGTCCAGCACCTAACTGCTGCTTGTTATTTCTGACCCTGGATTATCTTTGCTAGCATTTCTCTGCCCCTTTCCCAGTTCTACTCTCTCCTGCTTGAGGTAGAGTGCCAAGTCAACCACCCCATATCCAACACCCAGGCATCCTATGGGTTTACACAGCAAGTTTTTGTTAAGCAGTGCCAGGAGATTTTCAATTCATTCCAACTAATTCCTATCATAACTCTCCCTTCTCCTGGCTCCCAATGACCCCCTGCTCTGACTAGCTCCTACTCACTCCTTCAGATCCCAGGAGTCCTGGCTCACAGCCCCCCTTCTTTAAACCACTAATTTCCCCACTCCTCCCAGAGAATCCAGGAGCCAGCCCCAGACTCTCAGGCTTCCTGCTCTAAACTATTAGCCCCTGCTCATCTCCAACAGAACCCAGGAGTCCTGGCTCCCAGTCCCACCTGCTCTAACCCACTGGACAACACTCCCTTCCCCTTCCCAGAGAACCCAGGAGTCCTGGCTCTCTGTCTACCCACCCACCCCGCTCTAACCCACTAGCCCCTCCCAGAGAAGTTAGGCATCCTACCATTTTCCTGCCTTGTTTCCCTGCTTCAAGGAGTGTGGTAGCAAGAGATTATAAGGGAGGAGTGAGAACTGTAATAGCCATGTGGAGATTCCAACTCGAAATGTCTGATTGGAGGAAAGTGGGAACCAGGACTCCTGGGTTCTCTGGTAGGGGAGTGGGGGCTAGTAGGTTACATCAGGGGGGCTGAGAGCCAGGACTCCTGAGTTCTCATCTATTCACCCACCTGCTGCGGGAGCCAGCATCAATGAGAACGTCTGCGATCGCAGCCGGCCGAGAGGACGCTAGGCCCAAGCAGAACCAGGCTCCGTCTGTCAGGTTGACTGGGAGCAATCCCTTCCCCGCCGGGCTCTGCCTAGACAGCTGTTGACTGGCTCCTCCTCTCCACCGTGGCCTCAATTCACCCCAAACAGCTCTGAGCGGGCGAGGGGCCAACCCAGAAGGGATCGGAGGGAGACATGGTTCCACAAGGACGTTCCCACCCACCCTGCCTCCCTTCAGCTCCAGCAAAGGTGCCTGTTATGAAACGGGTTATTAAAGCCAAGATGCAGTCATATCTAACTGTGCCAGCAGCTCTGTAGCCGGTTCCCTGGCCCTGGCACACATCCCCGAAAGCACAGGTACGAACCTCTCCCCTCCCGTGGGCCACTATGAAAAGGAGTTCCAGCTCTGCAGCAGTTCTGATAGAATCTGGGGCAGGGGCACTTATGGGGGTTGAGGATGGGGGGAGGAAGGGAAGGGTCCAGACATTGAGCCTGTGCCATAAATTCATCCCCTCTCCTTGTGCGCACACCCTCATTCCTGCTCCCTTACCCCGAGCTCAGGTTTTCTGTGCTTGTGGGTAGGAACGGGATCCAGGGGTCAGATCCAGGAACTGGATAGAGCCAAATAAAACTAGCCATGGGCCACATTTGCCCCTGCCCCAGCCCTGGCATTGCCCAAACCTGCCCTAAAGCACCTGGTGCTGTCCACTGTCAGAGATGGGCTGTGGGGCCATCAGGCAGCGACAGGAGGGCAGTCACTATTTTCTAAAATTCATGGAGGAAGGGAAGGGTCCAGACATCTAGAATTTCTAATTCATGGTTTAGTCAAAAACTCCCAGCAGCACTCTATAAATCCATGGGGCACCCCCCAGCACAGGTCTTTGCACCCCACCTCAATCAGAACACGGCAGAACTCGGAAAGTGACCGGGAAGCAGACCCACCTATAACTGGGGTCACAAGGATCAGAGAAGATGAAGGAGGAACAGGGACATCAAGGGAGGCCACTTCGTGTCCCTCAACCCAGGGGATCGGCTGCTCCACAATAGCTTCCCCAGAAGCGCCCGAAGTCAGCTAGCGTCAGAGACAGGACAGGGCCATTGGTCAGAGAATGAGGTGACACGGTGCAGGAGGGAACCATGAGTCCGACCCACTGTGGCAGCTCTCAATGGATTGGACGTTTCCCCTCCAAGCTGGCAAAGACAATCAGATATCTTCAGACCCACAACAAGCAGGCCCAATCCAAACAACGCATGAGGAACTTTTAGAGGCAGCTTGAATTTTCTATAGGATCAGTCGGGAGCAGAAAATCCAAACACACTAACCTCAACACGTCATCCCAGACCCAGGACTGGAGAAATGGCTCATAACCAGGCCACAGTCGATGGAAAGCAATTTACATCCAAACTAGACGGAGCCTACAAACTCCTGCATGATTCATTTCATATCATCTACATCAAAGCTCACTCCCACACACTTTGGGCTGGTGTTTACCCACACAGAGGTTATTGCTGGACAGACCCAGGACACAATTCCTTATGTCCCAACCAGAACCCACATGCAGACAACTGGTGTCCTTGAGAATGGAAAATACTGAAATGTCCCTGCTGTCAGCTGCTGGCATCAGTGATCTGATCAAAGCCACTGCTCATTTTCCAGAGAACCCAGGAGTCCTGGTTCGCAGCCTACTACCTGTTCTAACCCCCTAGCCCCCCATCCCAGAGAACCCAGGCGTCCTGGCTCCCTCCTACTCCCCCACCCCACCCCCGCTCTAACCCGCTATCCCCCACTCCCCTCCCAGAAAACCCAGGAGTCCTGGCTCCCATCTCCCCCGCTCTAACCCACTAGCCCCCACTCCCTTCCCAGAGAACCCAGGAGTCCTGGCTCCCATCCCCCCGCTCTAACCCACTAACCCCCACTTCCCTCCCAGAGAACACAGGAGTCCTGGCTCATCCCTCCCCCTCCTAAACACAGTGGTAGGTTTCTTACCCCGCGAGCCTAAGTCTTTGGGCTGATCCACGCTTGCTGGACCGGACTGAACCAGCTCTCCCTGACTGGGAGGGAGGCGATGAAGGAGAGCCTGCAGGAGGGAGAAATCGGATCAAAGGCTTATGGGAACTGTAGTGCAATCATGAGATGGTTCTCCTTTACAAAGATCCTATGTGAACTACGAATCCCAGAATGCTCTGTCACGCAGGCAGCTTTGTTTGGAAAATGGAAATCGGAGGCTTATGGGAAATGTAGTCCCATCATTGCGGTTACCTTTTGGAATGAGAAGTGGAGAACTACAATGCGCCGAATGGAAGGGTCTGCAGCAGTGCATCATGGGAAATGTGGTGCTGGCTTTGTTTCCCCGAGAGAACTGTAACTTCATAAGGCGAAGGGCCTATGCATTGTGGGAAATGTAGTGCCGTCATTTTCTAGTTACAAGGAGAGAGAGAGAGAGAGAGAAATGGAAAACTAGCGGAGGGGGGGAGTGAAGCAGTTGCTCTTGGGAAATGTAGTTCAGTTTTTTGGGGGGTAGCTATTTGCATGGAATATGTTTGGAGCACTCCAATAAAAGAATTTCCTTCCCTTGGAGGGAGGTCTGAACCTGAAAGAGACTTTTTTGTTTGGCCAAGCGTTTGGCAGGCTGGGAAAGGCTTTGGGGAGGTTTTTTTAATGGTTTTATTGATGTGTGTATGTGTTGATAGAAATTTAAATAAACTCCCAGAATGCAACACATCTACGGAGGTGACCAGGGGAGCATGGAAAACGTAGTCCAGTTAGTGGGGTTTCCTATTTGGAAGAAACCAACAGGAGAACTCACACCCCACCTGCAAAATGCAAGGAAATCAATGGAGTTCCACATTCCTGGCATTAAAGTGTCTGCAGGGAGGCAGTGTAACTGGCTGACCCACATGTTGAATGGTGAGTGTGTGTCTGTAATAGAAGGACAAACTAAGACAATGAGAAAGAATAACAAAAAGCAAAAATGAGATCTCTTATGAACTTCTCATGTAATCCTCTTGCTTTAGCTCTCTACAACCCCTGGTACTACCAGCCAGGGGGGAGTTCCTGATTCATGGATCTCCTGGGGCTGCTTCTCTCTCTCTTTGTGGGACTGGACATGGGGATCCGAGATAGTACTGGGGTCAAGAAGAAGCAAAGCCCGGCCATGCAGTTTCTGCCACAGGAATCAGGGAGTCCTCTCACTGCCGATTTGTATGAGGAAATGGGAAGGCTTCTACCAACTCCTATGAGGAAAGGTTGAAGGAGCTGGGTATGTTTAACCTAGAGAAGAGAAGACTAAGGGGAAACATGATAGCCATCTTCCACTAGCTGAAGGGCTGTCCCAGAGAGGATGGCAAAGACGTGTTCTCTGTTGTTCCTTAGGGCAAGACTAGAAATAATAGGCTCAAACAGATTTCGGCTAAACATTAGGAAGAACTTCCTACCAGCCCTATTAGGCTGCTCGACTGGAACAAATTGCTTAGGGGGTGGCGGGCTCTCCTTCACGGGAGGTTTTCAGAGGCTGGGCAGCCATTTATCCGGGATGCTGTAGCAGCGGATTTCCTGCACTGAGCAGGGGATGTTATTTTAGAAAGCTCCCACCCCATGCCTGTGGGAGTCCATCAAAGGCAATGGGGAAGGGCAACAAAACTCCACCCATCTCTGCCCTGAGGCCACTTCTCGGGGACCTTTTGCCTCACTGAGAATTACTGGTGTATCCAGATTTGCCCTGAATTCTCTCTCTTGTCTCAGAGCAGGCATAGCCACCTGCATCCCCAGGGGAAACCTGGCCGGCCCAGCCCAGCCCATACAGGGACCGAAGGGGAGTTTGGATCATTATTACTTAATTGAGTGACACCCCCAGCCACCCACCACAAAGAAGTTTCTCCCCACTCCCAATCTGAGGCCATTCACACAGCACCCTTCCCCACCTCCTGCCCTTGAATCCATAGCAAGATATTATTCACACCAGCACTGATTGCCTTGCATTTCACTCATCCCACAGTACTGGGATGGGACGTGCTTGTGACATCTCTGCGTGCAGTGCTCCCGAAGTAGCTTGATTCAGGGAAAGCGTGGAGGAGGGAACCAGGGCGCGCTAAGCTTCTCTGGACACCACTCTATGGTTGGAGTTGACAAACAGGAAATGAATCCTCAGGGATTAAATCTTGATCCAAGAGATTCTGTTTGCACACACCATGGCTGCTTGATGGGATCAGATCCAGAGTGCCATTTATTAGGGGTGGGACACCAGATGGAATTGCATTTTGTTTTAAATCTATTTGCGTTTGGGGGGATTTAAAGATTTAATTACGAATTTGTCTTTATGGATCTAAATCCAAACTTTAAAATAAATTTTTAAAATGAAAACCTGCACATGCACAAATGGCCTCTGGCCCATTCATGCATGTAAGCCATTTTCCCACGGCCATTTTGGGAAAGGGGGGGTACCAGTCCGGAGCTATGGATTGCCCACCCCGGGGCCCTGGAGTACTACTTCCCAGCCTCGGAGGGCTTGAGTCAGTTGATTGAAACACCGCTGCTGCTGTGGGGGCTCCAACAAGCTCCTTCCCCATGACGTCCTCCCTGCTCTGGATCTCGCAGGGGCAAAATGGCCACCACCCTTAACCAAAAGGGCAGCACCCAAAATGACATTGCCACCATTTTGGTTAAGGGCAGCAGCCATTTCTCGCATGTGCAAACCAGCCCCAGTGACCATTTTCCACACGCTCATACGGAGCAGGGAGGACACGGCAGTGAGGAAGCGTGCCAGAGGCCCCACAACAGCACTGGTGCTTCAGTCAAGCTCTCCAAGTCTGGTAAGCAGCACTCCAGGGCCCGGGGGGGGCGGGGGGGATACAGATCTCAAAATCGGGACTGTCTAAAAAGGAGGACACAGAATGCCCATAGGAATGCATTGACCTTCCCCGAATTCCCATAGAGATCCATTAAAAGATCCAAAGGCCATAGGGACCCCTCAAAACTGGCTCCTGGGTGAGGAAGACCCCTCCCCAAAATACTCCGAAATAAGAATGACACAGAATGCCCATAGGAACGCATTGGCCATCCCCGAATGCCCATAGGAACGCATTGGCCATCCCCGAATGCCCATAGGAACGCATTGACCAGCCCCAAATGCCCATAGGAACGCATTGACCAGCCCCAAATGCCCATAGGAACGCATTGACCAGCCGGAACGCATTGACTAGCCCCGAATGCCCATAGGAACGCATTGACCATCCCCAATGCCCATAGGAACGCATTGACCATCCCCGAATGCCCATAGGGATCCATTGAAAATGTTCAAAAAATCCAAAGGACTGAAGGGGGTGACCTTGAGTTCAGGACAACAGGAAAGGCGTTCCTGAAATCAGAAGAGGATTTACATTTTTTTAAAAAAAAATTTAGTGTTGTTTGTGTATTTTTATTTTTATTGAAACACAGAACATTTTTTTAAAGAAACTTTCTAGGTCTCAGTGACTATGGGCAGGACCCTAGAGGGTTTCAACACATTTTTTATTGTCCATTTGCAAGATGTCGAGGCATTAATGAATCCCTCTGGGCATTCGGGGATGGACAATGCATTCCTATGGGCCTTCTGTGTCATTCTTATTTCAGAGTATTTTGGGGAGAGGTCTTCACCCATGAGCTCACTGTGAGGTGTCCCGGTGTGTCCCCATCACCCTTTGGATTAATGTGAACATTTTCACTGTATCCCTATGGGCTTTCGGGAGAGATCAATGCGTTCCTATGGGCATTCGGGGATGGACAATGCGTTCCTATGGGCCTTCTGTGTCATTCTTATTTC
>QEPC01000338.1:200914-223645 GCA_003113815.1 Sphenodon punctatus
GTTATTCATTTTAAGCTTGAAGTGCATTTTAGACTACTGTGTTTTCTTCCATCTTCTGATGTTCACCCTGGGAACTCCTTGCTGCTGGGTTGTGCGCTGGCTCCGCCCACCGTTGCCCTGGCTCCGCCCACTGGCTCGCCAGCAGGCCGGACGGCCTTACTGCCCCTCCAAACTAAAAAGCCACCAGCCGCCCCTGACGGTGGCGCTGTACTCGCGCTGAAGCCGATCAATTGCAGCGTAGAGTTAGTTTAAGAAACTGTGCTGTGGCTGCATGGGCAGCAAAGAAGGCGTTCTTTGCTACCCACATAGCATCTGCAAAGTCGCGTCCAGCTGAGCTTTTCCGGGTGGGGCAGAGGCAGGTCAGTCCGGCCTCCCTCTGCCTGGCACTGGAATCTTCCAGTGCTCGCTGTAATATGTTTGTTGACTTCTTTGTGGATAAA
The DNA here is from genome assembly GCA_003113815.1 of Sphenodon punctatus. NCBI lineage: Eukaryota > Metazoa > Chordata > Lepidosauria > Sphenodontia > Sphenodontidae > Sphenodon > Sphenodon punctatus. The sequence continues at coordinate 201,355 of QEPC01000338.1, forward strand.
AATCACTCGGATTCACCACGACTTTGACGCCACACTTGTAGCAATGGGAGAACCTGAGGTAATGGAAGCCCCGCCATGTCTGGTTTCATGGGATCAGTTTCCGTGGGTGTCGCCCGCTGATGCGGTGGATGTCCTTGGGACTGTTAGAGCCACCTGTTGCGAATCAGATCCATGCCCCTCCTGGCTGGTTAAGGCCTGCTGTGAGACACTAGGACTGTTGCTTGCCAGGGTTGTCAATGCCTCCCCTCAGCGAGGGCAGACTACCAGGCCACCTTAAAGAGGTGGTTGTGCAGTCTCTCCTCAAAAAACCATTGCTTGACATTGACTCCCTGGCCAGCTCTCGGCCAGTCTCTAACCTTCCCTTTTTAGGGAACGTTATTGAGCAGGTGGTGGCTCGGCAGCTTCAGAGGCATCTGAATTGTGTTGGTTTTCTTGACCCTTGGCAGTCTGGCTGTCACCCAGGGTTTGGGACGGAGGCTGCACTTGTGGCTTTGGTCAACGACCTGCACCGGAATTGGATCAGGGCAGATCATCTCTTTTGATTTTATATTTTATATAGATTTGGTACCGTTGACCATGAGGTGTGGGTGGCTTGTCTGCAGGACCAGGCTGGGTGGGTGGAATTGTTCTTGAATGGTTCTGCTCTTTTCTGGCTGGATGGTGTTTGGGGAGTGTTCATCATCTCCCCGGCACCTCACATGTGGAGTCCCACAGGATTCTGTTCTGTCCCCCCACATGAACATGCAGCCTTTGGGCAAAGTTGTGAGACGGTTCAGCGTACATTGTCATCACTATGCCGATGACACACAACTTTACCTCGCTTTCTCTGCAGACCCAGCTCCAGCAGTCTGGGTGCTTAGCCGGTGTTTGGCGGCTTTGGGGGACTGGATGAGGGCGAGCCGGCTGAGGCTGAATCCTGACAAGACGGAGGTGATGTGGGTTGGTAGGGCTGAGGGTGCGGTGGCTCCCTCCTCTAGCTACTCAGGTCCGCAGCCTGGGGTGCTTATCAATTCGCAGCTCCACCTGGATTCCCAGATGGCGGCTGTGGCAAGAAGCGCCTTTCGCCTGTTAAAATGTGGTGCGATGGCTGCAGCTGTACGTCTCGGACTCTGACCTGGTCACCATCATCCATGCCTTTATCATCTCTAGGCTATTGCAACGCACTCTACATGGGGCTACCCTTGGTGACTGTCTGGAGGCTGCAGCTGGTGCAGAATGCGGTGGCCTGCCTCCTTATGGGGACGGGTCATGGCAAGCACATTACACCAGTGCTCCGCTCTCTGCACTGGCTGCCTGTTTTCTTCCAGGCCTGATTCAAGGTGTTGGTGTTGACCTATAAAGCCCTAAATGGCCTGGGCCCTGCCTACCTGTGGGACCGCCTCATGCCCCGGGCTGTGGCCCTTGCGGTCAGCCGGAGGCGTCCTACTTGAAATCACCCGGGTTTCCCGGGTTGTGACAATGGGGAGGGCGTTCTCGGTGGCCACTCCTAGGCTGTGGAATTCCCTCTCGCCAGAGGTCTGCCTGGCCCGACCTCCCTTTTTCTGGAGACTGTAAAACCTGGCTGTTCCGTCAGGCCTTTGAAGGGGGAGGGAGGGATTTGGTTCCGCCTTAATGAGTTTTATGATGTTTGTATAGGTTTTTAACTATTGAATTGATTTTACTGATGCTTTGTGAGCCACTCTGAGCTGCCGTTGTGTGCAGGAGGATGCGGGCTAGAAGTAAGACTAAATAAATAAAGTAGAGGGAAACACAGAGAGGACAAGGCTACAGCAAACGTGGGTTGGGGGTAGAGTAGGAAACAGCTTCTCAGGTGAAGAGAATATGCATATGAAAGGAACTGGTTCACAGCAGTAATACAAAGGTTGAGGATCCATCTGACAGAGAGAGAAATAGAGTTGGCAGCCGAGCGGCAGCAGCCCAACCCAGGTCAAGAAGCCACCACTGCAGTCAGGAGTGGATCAGGCCACACAACAAACATGCCCACCGCTGGGGAGACACATGAACTTGCAGCCTGCTGGCCCTGCACTACATCCAGCCCCCGCCATGATAGGCAGCTCTGGAGGCTAATGATGGGTAGCCTTGGGGGCTGGCCATGGCGGATCCAATCCAGGCTGTGTTTGATGAGCCACAGCAGATGTGATAGCCTGTTTTGGCCCAATCAGGTGGACCTTAGCCTGTAACCTGGAGATATTCCAGGAGTAAGAGCCCAGGCCAGCTACCAACACAGCCCAGCACCTGCTGACGGCATCTGCACAGACGTGCAGGAACGGTCCAGTGCAAAGTGGGTCAAAGCAGGTCACAGTGGTCCACTGTCATGTCTGTTTTTACCCAGATTCTGTCAGTTACAGCGAGGGGGACAACCTGGCTAGAATATCCTTAGACTGTATAAGGTATTACAGGTTTTTGTAGTGGCTGGAGAAATTTAGGTCCTTGTTAAGTCCGTTATTTTGGGTGTCAAATAATGTTCTGAATTTTAGTTCCCAGGCCCGTCGTCTGAGGAGGTTGTGCCGGTTTCCTTTGAGGATGAAAGATTGGAGATGGAATGGTCTTGCTAGGAAAAGTGACTGTCCACTGTAGAGTCAATGGCTTTGTTTACAATTGCATGTCTGCGAGGTCCTATGTACATGTAAGGGTTGTTGGGTTTCACCAACATAGTTTCCAAGTTCAGAAAGAGAGGAGGAGCAAGGCCAGGAAGAACCTTGAAAGTAAAGACCTGTCTTGCAGTTGTTCTTTCAATCTTAGTTCACTTCTGACTTGCCTCTCACCTGATGTACGAGTCCTGTGCATTTGGTGCAGTGAATAAAATACACTACACTTTGGGATTAGCAGGTGTAGTTGCCTTGTATTGGAATGGTTTTCCGTAGGGGGTGTTGACCGTGGCAGTGGTAGAAATGCGTTGGCAAGCTTTGCATCTACTGTTCTGGCAAGGTCTTGTTCCTGTTGACATTGGGGTGTCCTGGGTGGTAGGTAGCTTGCTCCAGATGATGGTGAGAGGTTCAGGGGTTGTTTGAAGGCCAGAAGATGATATAAGGGATGAATAGATACTTAGTTGGGTCAGTAGATGGGCAGACAGGCGTGGCTGCATCTCATTTAAAAATGGCCAAAGTAATTCAGATGATCTCCTTTGGGATCAACTTCTGTTGATGAGAGTAGGAAAACTTTGGGTTTCACGCAGAATTGCATTCTATCAAACGGCTTCTATACAGTTGTCTACGCTAGCAGCATCAATTGAAACGACAGAGTTAAGGCAGTTTGAAAAAATTGTTCAGTGTTGAATTACGATAATAAATTAATGCCTAATAATGAAAAAATGTTGAAACTGTCCAGCATGTCCTTTTTGCCTGCTATTTGCATGATGCCCTGAGGGATAAATATCTGTCCTCTTTCCTTTATGATTATCTGGGTAGGTCGGCGTTCAGATTGACATACAGGCCTTGTCCAACCCAGTTTACATACAGCTAGTTGCAAAGTTTTTGATGTATGCGGCTGCTACGAGGAAATCATTCTTGGAGTATAAAACACAGACTGTTAGGGTCTTAACAGATCAAGGATTTTTATTAGAATGAAAATGGGCTTTGGATTTTGCCTGAATGTTTTGGCAACTCTGTCTTATTGCTGTGTTTGTATCATTACTTTGAGATTAGATCTCTTGTTTTGTATTTACTTTAACTTTTATTGTATATGTGTGACTATAGCCATTGGCTTGTCTAAATAAATTAAACTTGAAACTTGAGACATTGTATTCTGTGACCAGGAGCAGATGCATAATTTATTAGGATGATATTGTTTGGCAAGTTGTTGAATAGTTATGTTTAAGTTACAATGTAGACAAAAGACCTGTACTTCATTTTTGTATTTGTTTCTTCCTTTAAAACCAAAAGCAATGTACTATGAACAATACAACAATAAAACTTTGTCAAAAAAAGAGAGGTTAGCTTATACATCATGAAGCTGCATTATTTTATTTTATTTTTTAAATCAGAATCTTCTCTTACCGATCATGCAATGTCACCAACAAAAACAAACCAAGGGATCAGCTTATAAGCAATGAGATTTTATTTTAAAAAATAAAGAGTAACAATGAGGAGAGAGAGGAATCAAGAGATGGCAATAAAAATCATGCAACTTCTTTACACAGATGGATACTTTTTTGTTGTTTCATTTTTAAAAAGCAGATTTTTAAATAAACTAAAAATCAGATGTTCCCTTTTAAAATGAATCCCCCAAAAATATAATTTTCAAGGTAATCAACTATTTGAACACTTTTTCCTACTTTAAATAAAAAGTTCTAAAATTCATTTCAAAAAGATTAATCCATAAAAAAGTTATACATGATTACTATTAGACTTTGGATNGGGGGGGGGGGGGGGGGGGGGTAGCAAACTAGAACTAGATCAGACCCATGGCTCTGGCCCCATCCAGGGCACCAGGAAAGGGTGTGTGTGATACCAAGTCTGTGGGGCTGATCTGGGGCAGCAGGGAAAGAAGGGGGGATGCCGAGCTAGATGGGCCCCTGGGGCTGATGTCAGATAAAGAGGCCCGATACCAAGCTAGATGGGCTCACAGATCTGGAAATAAGGACGTACATGTTCTAGGGAGCACCCTTCACATTAACACACTCTCTCTTTCCCACATGGCATTAAAAGAGAAAGCTATGAAGCCAAGAGAGAAGCAGCAAAGTGATCAAATAAGCCCAGAGAGAACCCAGCTCTTTGAAAAGTGGTTAATAAGTAACACTTCAGCCCATGCCTCCTGCAGATTAGAACACGAATTTTACAGGTTTTTAAAAAATAATTTTAAAAATCCTTCTAACAGATTATTTCACCTGAAGCAAAGATTGTCAACCCCCCCACCCCCCAATCTCCCTCATCCCTTTTTATCTAAATCAAGCTTGAATCCTGAAGTTATCTGCTCTATAATACTAAAAGGGAAGCGGGCACCCCCCCACTGGCAAAGGCATCCCTCTTTCTGAAAGCAGGTTGTGCATTTAGGAATGAGCCATATTTCTCCTTTAGGATTCTATTTTGTTTTAAGGGGAATATGAATTCTACCACTATAACAGAGATCAGAATCTCTGTCTTGATTCAATGGAGCCATTCCAGATTCAAACTGAATTCACCAAGATCAGAATCCAAATCTTCTTCAGCAAACTCAATCCAGATTCACTCAGTACTCATCAAAATAAGAAAAGGGCCATGATGCACTGGACTCAATCTAGATTCACACTAGAGTCCAACCAAATTTACCATGGTAAGAACCTGGCCCTGATGCAGTGGAGTCAATCCACATTCAGTCCAGTCATAAACATCAGAATCCAAACCAGAGAATCCACATTCACTCTTGATTCAGTCCAAATCAGAATCCAGCACAACAGTCACTCTGGATTTGCTGTGTTCCAGCTCCTAAATGGAAAACCCTGCTTCTGCAAAAATGGTCACATTTGTAGAAAGTCTCCCACCACCCCTCACACACCCCTTTTAAGAGAGCTACAAAATAATTGTAAAAAAGGAAGAACTTGACTAAACAGTTCAGCTCAGCAACAGAAGGCATTGCTTTTGGGGCTGAGCTGGGGCAGCAGGGAGGGGAGCAAGGATACCAGACTAGATGAGGCTGAACCAGGGTAGCAGGGGGAGGACGTGGGATGCTGGGCTAAATGGGCCCGATCGGAGGGGCAGGAAGAGGAAGGGACACCAGGAAAGATGGGCGTATTGGGCTGAGCTGGGACAGCAGGAAGGAGAGAGAATACACCAGACCCATGGGGCTGATGAGGGGTAGCAGGCTAGATAGGCTTGTCATTGCTGGACATTTGAGGAATGGCTCTAAAGTTGAGATAGTCCTAGTTTGTGCCAAGAATTTCCTTTCCTCCTAAAACGCTGGGTCCCGGAGCTTGGCTTCACTGTCTTTTGGGTTTGGCACCGCGCTGGGCAGGGGGGCTGTTCTTGAGGAAAACCAGACGCTTCCAGTTGAAGAAAAGGAGGAGGAGGTTCAGCAGGTAGGTGGTGACGCAGACCACACAGAAGTCGTGGAGGACAAAGAAGAGGATATAAGCCAGGTAGAGCGAGCCGGCGATGGAGACGAGAGAGGTGCCCAAGAGCACGAGAGCAGCTAGGCTGCTCCGAGACCAACCTACAGAGAAATGGGGCTGGGTTAGCAGCAGCCTGGCTGGGACACAGCTCCCTAGAGCCTCACAGAACAGACACCACCACCCCAAATACATACACAGCTCTACAGATCCCCAAAGAACACACCCAAACACAGCTCCATAAAGCCCCATACACGACACCCGGTCCACCCCCTTTTCTGGGGCTCAAGGGGTGCAGAGTGCTGCTCCTGCTGGGCTGTGGCTCGAGTTCACTGTGGCTGGGCCCATATGACCCAAACCCAAAAGCAAAGGGGCAGCATGCAGCTCTTCACAGAGCCCCTTCAATGACAGATGGGTGAGCTCTAGCTTGAGAGTGCCAGCTGCAAAAGGGAATGGGGGAAGTAAGTGCTGCAGCCTACACATCCAGTCTCCCTGCCCCCCCCCCAAAGGGTCTCCACCCTGGAGACATGACCCACCAATTCACTCCAGCCCCCCCAGATTAGCAGTATGGGGGGGTGTATCTCTCACACATGCGCTCACACAGAGCTGCCCCCCTCTGCTTACTAAGAAGGATTTGCAGAGTGTAGAACGCTATCCCAAAGAGGCTGTTTGGCTGATTGAAGAGACTCCGCTTTCCCAGGATGCTCTCTACCAGGCCAAAGCCCCGGCCCCACCTGCAGGGAAAGAGAATAGACCTGGAGATAGAACCCAGCCACCACCTGCTCTAACCTACTAGCCCCCTGCCCTCCCAGAGAGCCCAGCAGTCCTGGCTCCCAGCCCTCCCCCTCTAACCCACTAGCCCCCCTGCCCTCCCAGAGAACCCAGTAGTCCTGGCTCCCAGCCCCCCCTCTAACCCACTAGCCCCCACTCCCCTCCCAGAGAACCCAGGAGTCCTGGCTCCCAGCCCCCCTGCTCTCACCCACTAGCCCCAACTCCCCTCCCAGAGAACCCAGGAGTCCTGGCTCCCAGCCCCCCTGCCCTAACCCACTAGCCCCACACTCCCTTCCTAGAGAACCCAGGCGTCCTGGCTCCCACCTCGAGGTGAAGACCTTGGAGCAGCTGACGGAGGCGCTGAGGTCGCACATGGCCCGGTACTCGGGGTTCCGCTCCTTGGAGGTCTCCACGTGGTAAGCGTAGACTGAGAGGGCGATGCCCAGCAAGCAGAGGAGCCCCCGCTCCCAGCCCGGTCCCTCCATCCCTGCCCCGACTCCTGCCGGGCTCCTCCTCCGCATGTCTCCCCCAGCCGCTGCAAGGGAGCCTGGGGCTTGTAGTGCCGGCCGGACGGCCAGGAGATCGAGTAGGAAGGAGGGGGGTGTGATTGGAGAGAGCCCGGTGCGGGGAGGGGAAGAGCCAGCGAGTCAGGTTGGTCTGTTTGGAGGCTGCCGGCTCAGCTCGACGTGGAGACAAGGCCACGCCCTGCCTCCTCCGGCCGGCTGGGAACGAGTGACGGGGGTGCTTTTAGGGGGGGTTTAATGCGAGCGGGCGGGGGGCACGGGGAGCGCTTCCCCCCTCCCCCGTACAGCTGCCCCGTGCATGCACGAGGTGTAGTGCATGAAAACCCGGTAGCTTGTGAAAAACCAATAGGCCTGGCAAATGGTAGTGATTTTTCACAGAAAAGCAGCATTAAAAAGTGGTGGCTTGTGAGGAAATGGTAGCCCTGTCAAATGGTGCTGAACGGCCTGTATGTGGCCCAGCTCAGGGCTCCCGCAATACCAGAATTTCACAGATCTCAGTGGTACCTGCCCTGACAGAAGGCAGGATCTGTCCTGGTCCAGCACAGGGGATATACTAAAACGCAGGACATGCTCTCATTGTTTCCAATTGTCCATCCATGTCCTGCGTTTTAGTATGTCCCCCAGCACAGGGCTCCGCCGGGGGTAGTGGACGTATATAATTTGCAAACACCCCACAGCTCTGCTGTGGTCATAAAAGATCTCCATTGCCAATCCTATGGGCAGGAATTCTGACGGATTTTCCTGCTGGCAGGTAGCAACCCTACTGTGCAGTTCAGATTCCTGACTTTCTCGGGAAAGGGCACGGCGTGGCTATTCTCAGCAGCAGCCTGAGCCCTCTGGGAGGGGGCCATAGGCTGGCACAGTCTTCTCCCTCCCCCTTTCCCCTCTAGGGCTGCATCCCCCCCCTCCCCCAGCACTGTCAGTAATGCCCCCCAAAGCCCCGCTGGGGTGAGCCAGGGGCTGGCACAACCAAACACCCCCCACCCACCCCCAATCATCATAGGAAGGCAGCAGACAGACCCGTGTTTCACAGCAACGGTGGGCAGGACGCAGGAAGTGGCCTGCAGTCATTTCTATTGCGCATGCGCAGATGAGCTGAGCATGTGCCCCGGGCATGGGCTGGGTGGTCAGTGCGTGGGTCACAGGTAAGGTTGCCATCTAAGCACATTTTTAAGGAACACTTATGAAAAATACACATTGCAGGGCCTTTAAAATTTGCATGCGGATGACAACCCTAGTTATTAGCAAGCATTATTATTAGCAAGCATTTATATAGCACCAGCAATGTGCCTGGCGCTTTACAAAGTAATTGAATAGACACAGTCCCTGCCCTAGGGCCTACAATCTAAGAGACGAGAGGGGGGGAGACGAAGGAAAGGGAGCAGAGGAAGAGACAATGGGTGTAACATTCACGAAAATGCGAGGTTCCAGGTGCACGCGCTTGGCTTGGTTTACATCGAGAATGATGGTTGGTTGGTCCATGTGAGGATATGAGTACACAGAGCTCAGGTAACAGATTGTACTGGATGGAGGGTATCAGCAGGAGTTAGGTGAGGGGAGCGAGGAGTCGGGGAGGGCAGAGAGGAAGAGGTGGGTCTTGAGGAGGAATTTGAAGGTAAGAAGGGAGGAGGCGAGGCGGATGTGGGCAGGGAGGGAGTTCCAGGTGTGTGGGGCAGCTAGGGAGAAGGGACAAAGGTGGTTAGGGGAGCAGGGGAGGTGTGGAAGGGCGAGAGAGAGGACAGAGGCGGAGCGGAGTTCACTGACTGGAGTACGGAGCGTACTCCAGTCCTAGTTATCAGAGCGTGCACACCCGTATTCAAACAAGACCTCCCACACGTGGACAGTGAGTGCCATGCATGGGGAGGGTCTCATTTAAAAACCGTTAGACAAGCACACACACCCCACATCCCCCCCATTATACATGTTGCAGGGCCCCCATAGGGAACCACTGCAGTTCTGCAACATGTATAGTGGGTAGATGGTGGGTGGGGAGGTGCTCCTCTAAAAGCAGCCTGTGAAAGGGGGGGAAAGAGTGAAATAGGACAGAAACACTGTGTCTGTCTGGAGCAGGGTGTGTCTAAAGAAGAGAGGGGCAGACAGAGTAGTCTGTCAGTAGACAGCAGTAGCAGAAAGACAAAACAGGTAGGTGTTCCTATAAAGCAAAGAGATATGGGGGGGGGGGGGGGTAAGCAAAGGAGACTGTAGTCATGTTCACGCATACAAAGCTAAACCTATTTATCCAAGTTGAAGCAGTTACTCAGGTTTTAGTAACTCGCTTTAATAGTCACACCAGACACAGTCATTAAAACATGAGTGGACTGTGAAGAATTGCAGGAGGATCTTGCAAGACTGGGAGACTAGGCATCTAAATGGCAGATGGCATTTAATGTGGACAAGTGGGAAAAATAATCCAAACTATATGTACACAATGCTGGGTTGTAAATTAGGAGTTACCACTCAGGAAAATGACCTTGGAGTAATTGTGAACAACACACTGAAATCCTCAGTGCAGTGTGCGGTGGCCGTCAAAAAAGCAAACAATGTTAGGAATTATCCGTAAAGGGCCAGAGAATAAAACAGAAAATATCATAATGCCTCTATACAAATCTATGGTGCAACCACAGCTTGAGTATTGTGTGCAGTTCTGGTCACCCCATCTCAAAAAAGATCTAGTAGGAACAGAAAAGGTTCAGAGAAGGGCAACAAAAATGATAAAAGGTCTGGAACAACTCACGGGTAGATAGGTTAGGGTTCCTCATTTTGGAAAAGAGACAACTGAGAGGAGATAGAAAAGAAGTTTATAAAATCATTCGTGGTGTGGATAGAACACGTAAATAGGGGGTGGTTATTTACCCTCTCAAATAGAACTAGGGGACACCCTATGAAACTAACAAGTAGCAGATTTAAAACAAATTTGAAAAAGTATTCTTATTTTACTTAATGCACAATTAAGGTGTGGAATTTGTTGCCAGAGGTCAGACCAGTAGTAGAGCCGGGTTTTTTAAATGATTGGACAAGTTTGTGGAGGATAGCTCCATTAGCAGCTATTAGCCGGGTGGGTTTGGGGAAATGTAACCTCTTACTATTGGGAGGTGGGGAGTGAACAACAGGGAATGGATTTCCCCACTGTGACCTATTGGATACTTCTTCCAAGCGATCGAGATTGGCCACTGTTGGAGACAGGATGCTGGGTTCGATGGACCATTGGTCTGACCCAGTATGGCATTGAATATGTTCTTATGACTCTTAAAACAGTGTCTAGACACCCTCACTCCAACCCCTGTCCCCACATGCCAAACATGTGGCTAAAAAGAAAAGTCTTACATTTGGAGTAGTTCAATCAGGGCATGAAATTTCAGATCAAACTCCAGGACCCAAAAATAAAAATTAAAAAAAATTCAGTAACTGTTCTTGCCCCACTACACCACTGAACCAGTCACCAGCCTGTTTTCTGGGTGCCAGTGGCTTCCAGGTGCCTGCATATTTTGTGCCCAAAGCTCAATGCTATTCCACCATAGTGTCAGGATAAATGCAGGGGCCAGACTCCATGTGTAATCCTGCCTGGCTGACGTGCAGGACGCCAGGAGGGAGAGCTACGTACCTCTGCAGGTAGCACGGCCATCTGACCGCAGTGGCCATGTCATGAAACTGCATGATGACATCTCTCCCTTCATTCCTTGCACACACAGCATTCTTGAATGAAGTCCATAGAGTTCTCAGCAGGAAAGTCACTTTGCAATGCAGTCTGGAATCAGTTTGTACACCGTATTCACCAACCAGACATGGCAAGGGTTCACAAGACAAGGCACTTCAGTTTAGAGAACAAAAGGGATTATCTACTCCTGATTTTTCCAGAACACAGACTTTGCCTCCTACTCTTGAATACCGTCGCTCGACATGTGAATGAAAGCAAGGAACAAGCTTGTTAAGGACTTATTAAACTAATTTTGGTGTGTGTGAGCCGGGTGGGTGGGTGTCTGTGCAATCCTGCCTGGAACCTTAGGGGAAGGGCATGATATAAATTTAAACAATATATAAATAAAGAGAAGTATGGAGGGGTGAAATATATGTGTATATTGTTGATGGACTGATCGACTGTCTCTGGGCAGGCTGTGGAGCTACATTTTTATTGCCGTTCTCTGTACCTTTCTAAATGAAGGCAGAGTTTGGGAAGGGAGGCTGACCTAGGACATGTGGGGAGGGACAGATTTTCCTAGTGGAGAGGTCTCCAGGACAGGAGGACTGGGTTGCTTGGAGACCACCAGGGCAGGGCTTTCGTAGTGGGTGCTTTCAGACGAGATGCTACCCCATGTGGCCACCCAGGAGCCACGGAGCTGTCTGCCCATCTGAAGGTGGAGCGGTCGCATGTGTGCTCCTGTGAGCCTCGGAGCACCCACTCAACCATGCATGGAGCACTGCCAGGAAATCCGGAGGGCTCCATGTGGGGGCAGCCAAATAGCTCAGTGGCAACAGGCGGCCACAGAACCTCTGCCCACATGAACGGCGGCAGTCAGTCATGCCAGCAAACAGTTCTGCTGCTCACAGGCACGGGGGGCAGAGGAAGCAAACTTTGCAAGTCCCAAGAACTGAGCGGGAGCACTGGCGAGCTTGGGTTCATCAGCGCTCATTGGTGCTAGTGTCAATTGCAAAGTCAGCGTGGCACATTCCCCCACCATGGTCCGTGGCAAGGGGAGTGCGGAGTTGCTGGCTCTATGGCTGCAGTAGCCAGTCTGGAAGCTGCCCGTTTGAATCTCTCCTGACACACCCCACCTGCATGGGTGCGCCACAGCAGAGCCACGCTGCATCCACAGACACGCACCCCTGTCCACACTGCCTTGCTTGTTTAATAACACCCAGCGAGGGTGGGTTGGCCGGGCCTGGCTAGTCAGCCTCACTGCTCTGTGGAGCATGGGTTGCTGGGACGCAGGCATTGCTGGGATACGGATGGGTGTGGGGTCACCAGAGCTGGGCTTACCCGAGAGGTATGGTGCACCAGAATGCCTAGGATGGGTGCAGACAGGTCTGGAGGCTTCCCGCCATCCACCCCCCACCCCATCCCCTCTGGTAATCCCTGTCTCGCACACTCTGCCCAAGACCCAGTCCCTCACCTGCCTCAGGAGTCGCCAGGGTAGGGCTTGCTTACCTGAGCGGCAACCGGGGGCAGGGCCAGCAGGTCAGCTTGGAAGCTGTGCAAGTGCCCCTCAGCCCTCGGGTAAGCTCTCCCCTGCCCCAGCAAGAACATGGCCTCCCAGACGTCCGTCTCAGTTCCTCCCTCCTCACCTTTAAACAGAACCTGAAGGCTTATTTATTCTCCCGGGGGTTTAGGATCTGCTGCTGGTTCCCTTTAATGTGTTTTCTCCTCCCTCTACAGTCCCGTTTTAAATAGATTTTATATTGTTTTATCATATTGTGAAGTGCTCCAAGCACCATTTGGCAAGGGGCTCTATAGAAATAATTGATTACTATTACTGTGATTTCTGCTCTATCCTAATTGTAAGCCCTGTGACTGTAAGAGATCCTGTCACTGATTCAGGATTGTTAAGCAGGCACATTGCTGGTGCTACAGAAATAATGATTAACAACAACAACAACGATATCCACTGTTCCAGGATTCCTGGGTTCTCTGGGAGGGGAAGGGGGGGCTAGTGGGTTAGGGGGAGCTGGGAGCCAGGCCTCCTGGGTTCTCTTGGAGGGGAAGGGGGGCTAGCGGGACCTGGGAGTCAGGACTCCTGGGTTTTCTGGGAGGGGAGGGGGGATCTAGTGTACTAGAGCAGGGGGGCTGGGAGCCAGGACTCCTGGGTTCTCTGGGAGGGTGGGCTGCTGCTGTGCTAGGGCCCTGGGATCAGTCAGGGTGGCTGTGCCTGCTGGGATGCCAGGACTCCTGAGTTCTCTGTAGAGAGCACCGGGGGGATAATAGGTTGAGGTGACAGGAGCCAGGACTTTGGAGGGGGTGAGGGTTAGTGGGTTAGGGCAACGGGTTGTGGCTGTGACCCAGGGTTACTGGAGGAGGTGGTTTGAGGACTGGAGTGAGACTTGGGGAGCACTCAACTCTCATGCTGCCCCAGAGGAAATAAATTATCCCCCTATAGAGATCCCAAGTGAGTCTATCCAATGCACCTCACCCCTGGTCCCTGTCCTGAGCCCACTTCTGAGGTTCTGGGGGGTGCTGAAGCCTGCTACCGGCCTTGGGCTGGGGGGGGGGGGGGGGTCAGTCAGCGCTGTAGCTGGGCCTGAACACACACACACCCTTTACCACCAGCAGTTCAAGGGGTAGGACGCATTCCACAGCACCTCGTGGCTGGACTGGGAGTACAAGGCTCTGCTGCAGGGCAGCCATTCTGGAGCTGGGACACAGGGAGGTTTTGAAGTGGGTTGGGAGGGTCAGTGTGGGGAGAAGCCAGCACTGGGGTCGCTGGGCCGGGCCATGATTCACCAGAGGATTCTGAATGGGGAGTAAACAGCTGAGTGATCTGGAGACGCAGGGAGCTGAGGGACTGGGCGACATCTTGGGAACAACAAAGGGGCAGCAGCTGGGAAATGGCATGGAGGGATCCCAGCCTCAGGGACCAAGGCCCTGAAGCAGCCCTTGGAGAACTGTGAAGCTACAGTGCGTGGTGTTCTGCCAAGAGCTTCAGGTTTATGGAATGTCCTATAGCTGGGGGAAAGTGTGTGGAATGTGTAAGTGTCTAGTTGACCTCTAGAGGACCCTGGGGCTGTTTCGCCAGGTATTCAGTGAGGTGGATGGGTAGTGGGTAGTTGTTTTGGTGTAGGAAGTTATTTATTCTCTCAGGCCTCTGTTGTTTTATAGTTTTAATTGGTTTTTTACATTATAGAGTATTTTATATATTTTTCTACTATTTTTTAATTATATGTTGTTTACTGCCCTGGGCTGCCATTGGGCTGGAGGGAGCGGTATATAAAAGTGTTAGAGGAGGAGTTTGTCATGGTGCAGTAATTAGGGGAGTAAAAGATTTGTTTCCTTTCCGTCCCTTTCGGCCAATTCAATTTATATATATGCGCGTGTACACAGACAGGGGGGGGGCAGGGTCAGCACAAGGAATTTTGCCGCCCCACTCTCCAACTTACCAAACGCCGGCACCCCTGCTTTGACTGCTTCGTTCCAAGAGAGAAGGCCCTTGTCCCTGGCTAGAAATGGCATCTCCGTGTCTGGGATGCCCAGCTACAGCTGCTGCTCACTACAGGTCTGGGCACGTTATTGAAAATGTAGAGGGGTGGGGCTATAGCTGTCCCCCAGACCTCTAGCTGGGGGGGGTACATCCTCCATGTCCCCCACTATAATTACACCACGTATATGTAGAATCCTAGAACTCCAAGGTTGGAGGGGGCCTCGGGTCATCTCATCCAAGCTCCTGCTGGAAGGCAGGCTACCCCGGTCTACAGCAGGACAGGGAGATGCCGGTCTAAGCAGGTTTTGGGAACCTCCAAGGAGGAAGATTCCACAACTTCCTGAGCAGCTGATTCCATTCCCCAACTATTCCTGCAGCTAGGAAGTGTTTTCCTAAGATCTAATTGAAGTCTCCCTGGCTGCTATTTCCCTCTTGTTCTGCCTCCTGTGGCAGCAGGGAACAACAGTTCACCATCTTCTTTGTGGCCTCCTTTTAGATATTCAAATCTGCTCTCATGCCCCCTCTTAGGGTGAAACAAGACCTGCACCTTAACTCCCCTGTTTTAACACTACTTTAACATTTCTTATCCATGTTGTAGGGCTGCATAGAGCACCAATACAGCCCTGCAACATGCCAAAGAAATGTTAAAGCAGAGTTAGAGTTATGTCTGTTTTCACCTTTAGTCTTCTGTTCTCTAGGCTGAACATCCCCAGTTCTTTCAGCCTGTCCTCCTAGGGCTTCTCCCCCAGACCCTTTGTCACCTTACACGCTCTCCTCCGACTCTGCTTCAACCTGTCTACACCCTTCCTGCAGTACGGTGCCCCACACTGGACACAAGACTCCAGGTGAGGTCTCCCCAGCACCAACAAGCAAAGCAGCACCCCTACCACATGCATCTTGGACAGCTGCAGGAGGCCATGGGAGAACACCAGAGCTGCTGCCCACTGCCACGGTGCCTCTGCTTTGGACAAGCAAGGCCAAGATTTGAACTCACGACTCTTATGCCAAAGGCTAACGTCCTGTCACGGGACCCACACCAGATCCCCAGCTTTAAGGGGAGCTCAAGTAACCACACACAGATACAGCCTGACTTAGCCAGGAAAGTGTTTATCAAGTAATATAAGGACTTGTTTTCGCTACCAAATATACTTACAAATTATCCAAATGATCAAATACCCACATTTTAGAATTATAAGATCCTGGCACTAGAATTTAGCTTTAGAATTATAAGACGGCCAAATTCTCAAATTCCCCAAACGATCAAATTCCCAAATTCTAGAATTATCATTTTCCCAAAACCCAAATTATCAAGATTGAATATCATTTGATTTGAATATCATTGAACAGATCAAATTCCTGAAATCCTAAAATTTTCAAATTCCCAGGTAAGCTTCACAAACTTGATCCTCGCTTCCAGTATTTGAGCACCAAAAACACAATCTTCTCAGGGAAGCGTGAAGGTGGGAAATCAAACCCATGGCCTTTCTAGCTCTCAGGATGATGGACCCTAGCAACTGGGTTCTTCAGATATTTCAAGCTCTTTTGATTCCCTGCATCCAGTTTGTATTGGACTTTCATTTAGCTTGTCTTCATGGTTCAGGTTAGATCATATTAAAGGTCTCCTGGATGCCTTCCAAGGCTTGCAACTTGGTTATTTTCTTCCATTCTTTGGGCAGATCGGCAGGCTGGGCATGATACTCCCTGGCAAACTGTGAATTGAATGTTTGAAATACGAACTTCCAGTAATCAGAAGCATTGATGGTGGCATCAGGCTGGATGCGCCAGTCGGGATAGAAATGGCGATAATCTTTGTAGGGATAATATCGAAACTGTGTTTCCAGATTTTTAAATTGCATGTTAGAAACAACGTCAGAGGAACAGAGGGAATATACAAGCTGATCTGTTTTCTCATAACGGTATCTACTTAGCCCTTGTGGCCTATGGATGGATGCAAAGTGCTCTTTGTGATCGCTGCCTCCCGCTTCACAGGGGGCCTTGCAGAAGGGACACTGCTTCCCGCAGCCGAACACGCGCTTGAAGATTTCATCTTGGGGCTTGAATGGGAGTTTTGAAAGAGTCTTCTTTACTGTCAACACCACCCATTCTGAGATGATACTTTCTTCTAGTTCGCAGAGGAGGGATAGGACATCAGCAGAGAAGCACTTAGTGTCTGCAGTGTTTCTGAAAAGGATGACATCTAAACTGTCCTTGGAAATAACCAAATCTTTGTGTAGAACTTGGCAAAAGTAGTCTAAGAATTCGGCAATCGTGAAGTTATCCTCATCCATGGAGCTCACCAGCACATCCCTGATTTTCTTAATCATCATGGTTAGAATTTCTCTCTCCAAATTTTGCAACCCCTTGGTCTCCGTGTAATGAACCAGCAAGTGCCTCTGGATCCAGGATTTGACAAACTCTTCATAGCTGTTGATGTAGTCCATGTAGTTCTTAAAGTTCATCTCCTCCAAGAGCTTCTTTTGAATAGTGAACTGGAAGAAGCTTCGGCTGCCATATTGGATGGACTGCCCTTGGCTGAGGAAGTCACCCACAATTTCTATCCCAAGCTTCTTGTTGACATGGTCCACGAGAGCCGGCTTGAGACACTGCTCGCAGAAACTGAAAGCCCTTTTCCGACAGGCATCCTTCCTGTAGTAAAGATCTCTGAAGGTGGAGAGATACTGAGGTTTCAGCCTCTCCAGGCTTTGGTGAGGATCATTTCTCTGTATAAAGTCCTCATTCATCTTCTGAAAAGCACCAGTAGCTTCTCCCAAGATGTGAAACTTCAGGTCCACCTCAAAACTAATGCTGATGGGAAGTTTTAGAGCCATGTCCTGTTGGAGCCTCTCGTTGATCATCCACAGAAGTTCTTGGCAGTAGGTTTCATCGTAGTCCCCTTTAGTCTGTATCTTCTGATTGATGTAAGCCCTGCACTCTTTTATCAGGGAGTGGGCAAACTCTTCCACTGAACGCCAACCTTCATGGGTGATGAACTCATTAAAAGCATTGTACCATTTCACATCCAGATACTTCTTTTGCATTTCAAAAGGCTTGTTCTGGTAGCTCAGCAGGTTTTGGCCTCTCCTGAGCATCTGCTTCACTGCACTCCCTCTGTTCTCCAAATCCTTGCAGAGATAGAAGCGGACATTTTCGTGAACATGGAAAGGTGTTAGACGATGGAGTGGCAGCTCCATCAAAGTTTCCTTCCACATTGCTTCAAACTCCATTGACAGTTCTTCATCACTGAGTTCCCAGTCTCTTTCCTGGCAGTTTTGCAAGAGTTTGTCTACCTTGCCTTCAATGACTTTCAAGTAGCTAGCTTGCAAGCAATCTACCTTGCTGAGACTTCTCTGAATTTGAATGGTCTCCTCACACTTAGCAAGCAAATGGTTCTCAACCTCATTCCGCAGGAACATTGCACTCCTCATGAAGTCTTCTCTGTACTTCTCTATCAGGTGGAGGCTTTCTGCTCCACTCTCAAAATAGTTTTCGAGACACTGCCGCATTTTCTGCTCTCCTTCGTGCAGCTTCTGGTGGACTTCAAGCCTCAGATTCTCAAAGATGGACAGTACTAAATCATCCAAGGAGGTGTTCTGAATTGCTGTTTCTGCTTTGGATACCCAGAGATGCATCTCCTGGCGGAATGCCCATTCCCACCCTGAGTATTTAATTGACAACTGATTGTAGGCGTCAGCCACGAGGCTGTTTCTGAAGCTGAAGATGAAATTCTCATGTTTGACGGCGTTCCACAAGCTCTTCACCCATTCGATGAACTGAGGAATGTTCTTGGGAGACCGGTTGTATGAACGATGTTTCATAAATTCCAACAAATACTTCCTTAGCTCCCATACGCTTTCACTGTATCCGGTGTTCACAGAAGCCATGGGGGGGACTCCATGCCAGAGCCCAGGAATGTACCAGTTGTGCTTTTCCAGATCATAGTCCATGATGTCAGAAAACGTCATCTCTTCATTTTGTTTTTCCATCCTTGCTGCAGCCTTGGTCATTTGGTTCAGCTGCTCCAGGAGGTGTTTCCTGTCTCTCATGTTTTGCTCATGGGCAGACACGTCACTGACATTCTGATGCACAAACTGGCAGTTGGGTTTCTGCCCAGTTTCCTCCATTCTAAGAAATGCATGGACAACTATCTGCAGCACGTCCCTCATCTCAGTGGCGTTCTCCATGGCCAAGTTAACTATCGTTATGTCACTCAGGCCAATCACCAATGTTGCTAGCTCATTGTCATGTTGGTAACTGTCATCCAGCTGGGCCAATTCAGGAGCCTTCAAGCCTTCTGTGTCTATCACCAGGATGAAATCACAGCCCATTTCCTGCTGGAAGCAATCTGTCACTTTTATTAGCGACATGAAGGCTCCTCGTGTGCATCGGCCACTGCTCACGGCAAACTGCAGCCCAAACATGGTATTAAGCAGAGTTGACTTTCCAGTGCTTTGGACTCCCAGCACTGTTAGAACTAGCATATTAGATCTTCCCCCAACCTTAGTGTGGAGTTCAGTCAGAACATCCGTTACCCATTGCAGTGGGATGTTGGAGGCATCTCCGTCTATCAGCTCCAATGGAAACCCTTCCAGCATCAAGTCAGCAGCGACTCTTGGGAGGTGGATAAATTGTCGTTGGTTTTCTGCCTTGTCGCCAGCTTTCATCATGGAGAATTCAGCCTCATAAAACTGCCCCAATTCCCGCATATAATGCTCCACCCCTAATGAGTTGGCAGAGATTGACTCATCTAGCTCTGCTAACTGCTGTGGGTCATCCCGGATAGATGTACATCTCTCCTTATACAAAGCCCGTAGTTGAGAAAGGTTTTCCCTCGCAATATCATCCAAGTCAAACTTCAGCCATTTCAGGAAATAATGTTTCTCCACTGGGGGCAGCTGGCACAGGCTGTTAATAAACTTTATCATCCCACTGGTGAGATCGCAGCTATTCTGTTCCCTTCGTAGCTCCATCCTCCTCTCTCTCAGTTGGGCTATGTAGTTCTCAGGAGGAGTATCCCGTTGCCCTTTCATTCTACACATCTCCTTCTCCACTTCGGCCAAGTTCTTCCAAAGTTCCCCTTGGAGTTTCAGTGTTTCCTTCTTGTAACTAGCCGTGTCTTGGATTTCACTAGTGATTTCATCCACACATGCCATGGCATCACGACATTCCTTACGGTCCGCATCTACCTGGATCCCCAATTCACGCGCTGACAAAGCCATGCTTTGAATACTTGCCATCTTGCAACGTGAGTTCCCAATGTTTCCAATGGTAGATCGGAGTTTTTTTACAAGTTCTGCATTATTTTTGTTCTTCATCAGTAAATGGGATTTCTGCATGTGCAACACTGGGGCGAGTTTATTCAGAAACGCTAGTGTCTTCTTACATTTCCCAGCCTGATCATGAAGAATGAAATAGTATTTAGTGGCTGATCCTTGCAGATCTGATAACAGAGCATATTCTCTCTCACTGAGGTTCTCTGTTATGATGAACACAGCCGAGGAGACCTCCGTCAAAAAGCTAAACTGCAGCCAGTGTGTCTCTATGTCACCACGGAGATTTGCAAGGGCAACCGGCTCTGGGAAAATATCTGAATTCCTTCTTCCACTGGGAAAATACCAAGACATTTCAACCAACCCGTTTGCTATTTTTCGAGGGAAGTTCCCAGATTCCATTTCGCGATGAATGAAGAAATCGTGGTGCTGCTGGACAGAGCTGAGAACCTCATTGAGAAGTTTGGATTTGGATAAAGAGCATTGCCCAAGCCTCACAAAAGAAATGGTTGGCATGGGGGTGAGCACCAGGCTCTGCTCTCTGAACCCCCGGCTGTCAGCCAGTGAGTGTGGCCTCCACTTCCTCACAATGTCCCTCATGGCCCAGAGCATCAGGGTGCACTTGGGGGTGTCGAGGGGAGGCAAGAGCAGGGGGAGGGCAAATTGGCACATGGACATTTTGGAAAAGATCTCCTGTTGGAGGAAATTGTCTGAGCAAAGCAGGACGGTGCAAAGGACATCCACAGGGTTCAAAGACTCTTGGGCAACCACTTCCATCAGACAAAACATATCCCCACCCACCTCCTCCTCACTCAGATCTTCTTCAGATTCCCCATGCACAAGGGTTGTATTTCTAGCCATCCCATTCAGAGCCAGGAGCTTTCTCAAGAAATGCCACGGTAAGTCTTTTAGCATCTGAGGAGCAAGGTCCTTTACACTTTCCAAGCTGATCTCCAAAATGTTTTGAAGGGTGAGCTTCTTGCTTCTGTGCTTCCTGAGTCTCAGCTTGGACAAGATGGTCCTCAAAGCTCTTGTTCTTTCTGCAGGAAGGAAAATACTAGTTAGAGCCGTCACTTGCCTTCAGAAGATGAACCTTATGGTCTCTTCCTTAGCAATCTGCAGAAGTGGATTGTTACGAAGTGGGTCACTGGTCCTTTAAGGGAGCCCACTTCATCACTGGGAACCCGCCTCTTCCAGCGATATAAAGATCAGCAAGTGCCAGAGGCCAGGCAATCTGTGGCTGGGAGCTCGGCATCCTATGCTAACCAGGGTGCTGAAACAAGGAGAAGGGGAACCAAGGAGGCCCTGTGGACCACGGAGCCCAAAGGGCAGCAGAGCCTGAACCAGGGAGCCATGATATGGCCTGGCCCTTGAATGTACAGAGATGCCTGTGAGTGGAAGAAGTGCATGAGTCCAGAATGGATATTATGGACTATTTGGGAGTTGCTAGGCTGAGGACAAATGATTATTGTTGTTGAACCTGCGAGGAGACGAATAAAGTCTACAGGCTATTGATTTTACCCTCTATTCTGGCACCTGGTTTACATAGTGTACAGTCCTGCAAGTACTTACCCCACTGGGGGAATGGACTTTCTTACACTGGCATGGTCGGCACGGTAACCGAACGGCCCTGTACCTAGGGCTTTTCCCCGTGAAGAGGGGAAGAGATTACTTGAGCAGGAGGAACAAGTGGAAACCCAGCTGCAAACAGGTGCAGAATTCTAGCAGACCTGCCCACCTGGGCCAACATGCTCCCAACCCTGGTGTGATGGGAGGGTCCAGAGAAATAGGGCTTGGCCACCATGATAAGGAGATATTTCCTGAGCCATTGGACCAGTTCAAAAAGGTGGATTCCCTGCAGGATCAGGTCCACTGAGATGAGACCAGTTGCCAGAATGCATAGGGAGTAGCCTGAATGCATAGGGAATTAGCTACCCTCGCCACAACACTGTTCTCCAAGCACTCTTTAAATCAGGCTGCTAGAGCTTGTATTAAATTTAGGAATGGGCCTCCTCTTCGCCCCTTTTATCCCACCTCTTAAAAACCTCCAAGTAGGGTTTGTCCTAGCTCTGTAGCTAGGTCCCCAAAAGTATAACATAAATCTCAGGCTTCTCTGGTCTTTGAAAACATAATAGATCTGACCTTGTTTAGAGCTCCATCTCTCTTAAGTTTTCTCCAAGTCTGCAGGAATGTAACAGGTTTTCCTTCCTGTAGCTGGGCAGTCTCATGGGTTCTGCCCTGCAGTTTAACTTCAGCCTTCTCTGCTGCTCATTGCTTAGTAACACTGGGTGATTTCAGACGAGACGGGGCGGCATTTGCCCCGTCCCGGAATCACCCAGATGATTCCCTGCCGGGATCACTCCGGCATGTCCAACAGACATGCCGGCTGATCCCGGCGGGGAATCGAGGAGGGGGCAGGGCCACACAGCGCTCAGCCCCACACTCCCCTGCCGCCCGCCCTCTGGGAGATGGGCAGGCGCCGCAGCCAATGCGGCCGCAGCGCCTGCCCGATTTGACCATGGTCCGGAATCCCGCCGGGGATTCCGGGCCGTGGTCACCGGCCAGACGTTACTTTTTGTT
>QEPC01000338.1:224800-242501 GCA_003113815.1 Sphenodon punctatus
CTGGACACAGGCGGGTCGGTGAGGCCATGGAGAGCGCCGGACCTAGGCACCAGGGAAGGCAACCACGGAGGGGAACACCGGGCGCGGAGGCAGACCGGGGGGGGCGGAGGGGTCCCGGAGCCACAGGCAGGGGCAGCAGCACCCCGGGAAGCAGGCAGCATGGCAGAGACATCAAGGAGGGAGCAGCTAGCGGAAACAGCCCCCCGGGCAGGGGCGGGCACCCATATGGGAGCAGGCAACCAGGGGGCCGGGAGACACACCGGGACTTATAGCCAGCTGCTGGGGGCCACAACGGGCCCAGGGGCCGGGTTCCCCACCCGATGAACTAGGTGGGGCCAATGGATCATGCCCCAGCGGTACCCCAATAAGGACATGTGGTGGGCGATCAGGTAGTAGGCCTCAAAGGGATCCTGCATGGACAACCCCAACTCCACATCCAAACGGGACCACACGCCCGACAGCTCCACTGCGGTAGGCTCAGACACGCAGCAGTCAGCAGCAGGGGGCCACGGAAGCTGTCCCAGCTCCAATAGCTGGTGGTACACCGCCCCACGGGAGCGCTGCTACCCACGGGACCTGTGAACACAGCCAAAGTAGATGTCCCAAGGCAGGGCCCCCCTCTGCAAGGCAGAGCATGTAGGCGGCCAGGCTGCACACAGACAGTGGCAGACACAGTCTCAGCCACGGACCAGGCCACGTGAGAACACCTCATCTCCGGGATGCGCCCATCGGGGAAGGGAACCAGCCCCAGGGTCTCCGCATGCAGCCGGCAATCAGGAGCGCTCGCCTCATAGCCGAAGTAGCAAAGACCAGAGCTCAGGCTCGAATAAGCACCCGAATGGCTGTCCGGGCAGCCCAGGAGTAGTTGCACGGCCGGGGTATGCCACAGGTCACACAGGGACATGGTCTCGCGGAAGGTCCAGCTATGCGGGGCCCTATGGGGACGGGAACCGGGAGCCCGGTGGATGCACAACCAGCCATGGTCCAGCGAGACAGAGAGAATAACATCACGGGCAGGGGGGCACACATACCCTCCAGGGCCGGGGGTGGCCTCCTATGGGTCTCAAGTCCAGGGCAGGCGGCCACGGGCCACAACATTGTATCGCAACAGAGCGAGGCGTGGGGTGCGGACCCGGCCCAGCTGCAGACAACAAGTGCACACACAGGATGACTAATCAGGCCGGCAAGGACACGGTGTTGCAAACAGGGAGGGGGGGGTGATGGCTGAAGGCATGCAGCTGCACAAGGAGCGCACAGCCCCACATGGCCGTGCAGGCACAAGGCCCCATGCGAGGACAGCAGGTGCACCCAACCGCACGCACACAGACACCATCACCGCACTGGGGGCCCGCCTGGATGGGGGTGGGGCCCCAGCCCACCCAGGCCATCTCAGGCCCCTCATAACTGTCCCCCAACCCCTGGGGCCCCCACCACCATGGAGCGGGACAGGGCAGCTGCCAACTGGATGTACCTCGTGCTTGCAGCCGACTGGTACATCCAGCCAAGTACTACACCGAGTAGCTGCATTCTGCGAGGCGGCCAGGCGCCTCCAATGGGGGAGGGAGACCATGCGCCGGGCAGCCCTGCTCGCTATGCCCATCGACAGGCAAATATGGGTCGCTGAGCGGGCACAAGGTTGGTGGGCCAGGGCGCTGGCCCAGTGGGACGAGGCAGCCTGGAGGGCCCACTTTAGGATGGACAAGCTCACCCTGCTCCGGCTCGCTGAGCTCCTTACGCCCTGGCTTGAGCGACAGCACACCCCCATGAGGACCCCCATCCCCATGGTCCAGCGGGCGGCTATAGGGGTCTGGGCCCTAGTTCCGCCCGACACCTGCCAGTCCGTCTCCCAGCACTTCGGGGTAGGCCTGAGCACCGTTGCCTCCAGGATGTGTGCGAGGCTGTGGAGGGCGTGCTCCTGGACAGAATGATCCAGCTGGTGGACCAGGGGGCCGTGATGGCAGGATTCGTGGCCGGAGGCTTCCCCAACTGCATGGGAGCCATGGATGGCACCCACATCAAGATCCTCCGCTCCTCCGCAGGGCAGGCCGCAGAATATGTGAACAGGCACGGGTATCACTCCCTGCAGCTGCAGGGGGTTGTGGATCACCGGGGCCGGTTCATAGACATCTTCACGGGCAACTCCGGCCGCCATCACGATGCCCAGATCATGACCACCCCACCACCCCTCTATGCTCGGATGTTCCGGGGGAACTTTGCTGACATAGGGATGACCTGGATCGAGGGGGTACCGATGCTCCCTGTATCCTGGGCGACCCTGCCTACCCCCTCACACGGTGGCTAATGAAGGTCTACCCGTTTGCACGCACCCCTGTGGAGGTGCTATACAATACCCACCTGTGCTCCAGCAGGACCGTGGTGGAGCGAGCCTTCACGGCCCTCAAGCAGCGCTGGAGGAGCCTCGCTGGGCAGCTAGACTACACTGTGGAGACCCCTGTGATTGGTGTCTTCTGTGTGCTTCACAACGTGTGCGAGACCGAGGGGGCAGCCCTGGACTACCCCGAGCCCACCCGGCCCCCCGGCCCGGTGCCCCTGTACGTGAACGCCGAGAACTCCAGGGAGTACCGTTATGCCAAGAGCATCCGGGACGCCCTGGCGAGGCATATCAGCTGGGAGGCCGAGATGTGAGGGCTGCAGCAACCCGACCCACCCCCGGGGGTTCTCTGGGCCGCCCCCTGCATAGGAGGGATCCAGTACCCCTCCCACCCCACCCCTGTTGCCCACATATGGGCCCGGGAGGCGATATAGTGCAATCACTCTTTATTTCACCCACGTGTACATGTGCACCCAACCCCTCTCCCTCCACCCCAGCCGTGCCACGCCTCCTATAGTGCCCCCCACCTCACACTGCCCTCCCCCTCCCACCCCTTTCCCCCCCAGCCCCCACATTTTCTTGGATGCCACCTTGAACGCCCAGTGTTCGCCATCGAGCTCTGTGAGCACCCCTCCCCCCCGCTGTCTGTGTCCCCAGCAGTGTCCTGGGTTGCCTCCTGGGCCAGCAAGGGGGGCAGTAGTTGGGGGGAGGGCAGGCCCTGGACCCAGGGGGCCCTCCTGAGTGGCTGCACCCTCCGGACCAGGTGGCGGATGCACGGCCCCTGAGGGCATGGGGGCAACTGGGGCGGTGGGGGATAGGGCGGGGGCGCCGAGGGGCCCGGCATGGGGACCTGTGCAGGCAGGGTGCCCGGGGGGGCGGCTGCCATCACATAGGTACACATGGTGCCCGCGTGCAGGAGCAGGGAGGTCCCGATGTCATGGGACCTGTCCATCTTGGCGGACTGCTCCTGCACCATGCCTGCTGTGCTCCCGGCGCTCCCGCCTCTGCTCCAGGCACACCTCAGCCTGGAGCCTCATATCCCGCGCCTCCGCCCACTCCAGGGACCGCTTGATGGCCGCCTCCATCCCGTCCACAGCCACTATCATCCTCTCCCCCTATTCCGCAGAGATCCAAACAATATCCTCCGCCTGGTCCTCCCTCCGCCGGTGAACCCGTGCCCAGTGCTCCCTCATGCGCTGGGCTGGAGGCACGGGCCCTGGAGACGCTGGCTGCTGGTGTTGCCCTGTAGGGTACAGGAAGGTGAGACGGATGCCGCCCCGGGTGGCCGCCCCCAGCCTGGGATGGAACCGGGGCTCCATGGGCCCCCAGCTGTGTCACTCGGCCCCTTCCCACCCCCTCCCCATCCCCTCCCACTGCCTCCGACTGTCCGGGGACCCCCTCTCTGCACCCCAGTGGGCCCTCCCATCCATACCGCGTGCCTCACCTGATTCCTCCGCTTGCTGCCCGGGCTCCTCGGCGCCTGCCTGCTCCCCTGCCTGGGTCTGGTGCCGGGGTGTTCCATGCCCTGTGGGCGAGGAGGGGGGGTTGTTGGTGTAGGAGTGTGTGGTTGGGCGACCAGGGCCTCGGCCCCCTTTCTGCCTTGCTTTAGGGGGGCTGGGGCGGGCTCCAGCCCGTCCACTCCCCTCTTGGCCCCTGCCCCCATGGACCCAGTCCCTCTCCCCTCCCGGTCGCCCGTTTACCCTTGATGTCGTTCTCCGATCCTTCCGAAGCCGGCCCCTCAGTGTGGGACTGCTCCCCCATGGACCACTGGCTGAGGGTGATGGCCTCAGACTCTGCCTGTCCGGCCTGGGGGTGGGTGCTCTCCGGGCTGCTGGCCGGGGGGGGGCCTGCATGTGCCAGAAGTCCCGGGGCATTCCTCCTGGGGGTCCAGGGCCCTGGAGCATGTATCTACCAGCCCGTTCCCTGCCCTGGACCACTGTGCTACCCACAAGCCGTGGGGCGACTATTGACCCCTTCATGTGGAGAATTCAGTCCAGGGCACCATAGAAGGGGGCGGTCCAGGCTCCGTGTCCGGACCGCCTATTGTTGTCCCTGATGGCCTTGTACCCCCTCTTCAGCTCCTTGGCCTTGGAGCAGCACTGTGCCACGGTGCAATGGTGCCCCGCTGCCTCCATGTCCCCCACTATGTCCTGGTAGACATGCTCGTTGCGCTGGTTGAGCGTGAACTCCAGCTGGTACTCCAGGGTCCCCCAGATCCGTATGAAGTCCCAGGTCTCTTGCAGCCCCCACTGGCCCCCTCTGTGGTAGGGCTTCCTCCCTCGTCTCCCCTGTGGGTCCTCCTCCTCTGCCCTGGCTGGGCCGGTGTCCTCCGCGGGCTCGTCCACCTGGGCCCTTTTCCGTGTCTGCGGGATGCAGGGGGGGTATGGTTGGGTGTGGTTCTGGCCCCTCTCGCGGCCTGCCCCCTTTCCCCCCCTCCCTGCCGGTGGCCCGGGTTGGTCCCCTGCCCCCCCTTGGTGCCCCTGTGCCCCTCCCCTTGTTTCCCCTTACCCGTTTCCGGGGTGCCTCCTCTGGTGTTGTCCCTCCGCCTCCTCCATCCTCAGCATGACCCCCACCTCCCCCTCCCCCTCCCCTGCCTGCGCTCCCTCCACTGCTGCCCCTGGCACTGCCTCCTCCACCCTCGCTGTCTCTCCCGCCGCTCTCTTCCGCCTCCCTCCTCGCTCCATCCTGCCATGCTTCCCTGCTGCAGGTTTCCCTTTAAATCTCCCTCCCGTGGCTGTGTTGTTGCTGGTTGCCCGGCAGCGACGATGCGTGCTTTGTCCCCAGCTAGGAATAATTTTCTTTGGTTCCGGCTGGTAATTGCTGTCCAGATGTTACTTTTTGTTGTTTCCCGATGGGAATCTCTTTGACCACGCTTCCGGCGATTGTCCGGCAGGGAGCCCCGGAAGCATGGTTGACATTGACCCCACGTGGGTATTGACCGTGGTGAACATCTGGCGGCCGCCAAACAGATATTCAGGGCGCTTTGGCCCCGCCGCGGGATTGACCGTGGTTCACTGTGGTTGAGCGTGATCTCGTAACATCTGAAAATACCCAGTGTTGGAGCCGCTGCTCCTTACTCTGGCTTACTCCAGATTGCTTCCTACTGAGAGCTACAATGCTTTTATAGTCAGCTGCAGCTCATCCGTTGGCCACATGCTGGCTCCTTTGACCAAGCCCTAAAGGGCCAGTACTCTGGGTTTCTGGTAGCAGAGAGTTTAACCCCTTCATAACACCTGCTCTCTGCTCCAGACACACTGGAGGTGGGGGAAATTTCAGACCCCACAGATGCGCAACCTCCTGACTCTCTTCAGGGGAGAGAGGTTAACCCTTATGTGGTGCTGGGTGGAAATCAAGGCCTGATTAAGTATGGGGAGAGAGTGCATTTGAAAGGGTGCTGGAGATGTGGGGAAATGGGACATTTGAAGAGACATTGCAGTCTAAGGAACTTTCCCTATGGAAACAGGGGTTGGCACCAGTCTCTGAAAGAGAAGCAAGGCGCTGGGGGTAACCTCTGAAGCAGAGAATGTAGGCATGAGGAATGGCCGGGAGACAGGCAGCATGATGAAGAATTGTTTGGAGGAACTAATGGAATCTCTGACCCACACAATGATTTCTTTGTCCCCGAGTCAGAGACCACCCAGGTAACAGATGACTCCCCGGATAGGGAGGAAAAGAGAGGGTGCTTAGCAAGATAAGGTGGCTGGGTGGAGGGAAAAACACCAGTTTGGAAGAGAAGCCCTCCATGTGAGGACCCCTGGGAAGATAAGGGTGTCACGGGTTTGGAGGGTCCACACCCCCACTTTACTGGGTTTGAGTGACTCAGTTTCCCTTGCGCACAGCCCTCTTGAATTAGTTTCTCTCTCTGGCTAATTCAAGTCTGCCGCAATGAAACTCCTTTGTCCCTCAAGGACCCGATCCTTCCCGTTTACAGACTCTTTACTCTCTGGGTTCGCAAGAGCTTGAGACCTCTTGTTGCTCACTTGTGTTCCAATGTTAGACACAGACACGTCTTCATAAAGATAAGAAGTAAGTTTATTGATTACATAAGCAAGATAGTTGATACAGAGTGGTTATTAGAAATCAAAGGTAAACATAATGCATTCCTGATTGTAAACCACAGGCAGGGACAGCGTCTATTTCTATGTTCTGTACAGCACCAGGTCCCACGACTGGCGCTATACAAATGTTTAGAAAATGTCACATGTTTACAAATGTGACCCTATGTTCCTCCCTGTCACGGAGGAACATAGGGTCACACACGTGTAACACGGGACAACATGTAGACTACAAGTCGGGTAAATATGTAATGCCAAAGGTTCCCCATGTATGTAAGGTTACAATTGACAGCTGTAGACCTCAAATTAGTGCTCTGACATGTCACCAGGCTGTAGGAAATACAAACAGATACCAGTATGTGTATTGAAAACACTGGCCAGACGGAACCCTGTAGAGATTTAGATGAACCTTTGTGTTTGCCTGGGTTGGTACGTGACCGACCCCACGATTCCCCAAAGGCAGAAACAGAGACGAAGGGGAAGGAAAACTATTTAAATGAGCCAGTAAGTCACCTGAAGAAGCTCTTCCTTCCAAAGCCATTTGGAGAGCTGATCTACACGTGAAAGCCAGCCTAACAGCAGGCTGGAGAAACATGAGCAGAGAGACATGATTTTGCTTTTTCCAGCTAAGAAGCCAGTGCCCAGTCATTCTACCTTTATGACTGAGGAACAAGAAGCTTATGGACCTTATAGGGTAAGCTGTTTATTTAGGAACTCAACAGTATAGATCAGGAATGTGTTATATTTACCTTTGATTTCTAATAACCACTCTGTATCAACTATCTTGCTTATGTAATCAATAAACTTACTTCTTATCTTTATGAAGAAGTGTCTGTGTCTAACATTGGAATACAAGTGAGCAACAAGAGCCCTCAAGCTCTTGCGAACCCAGAGAGTAAAGAGTCTTTAAACAGGAAGGATCGGGTCCTTGAGGGACAAAGGAGTTTCATTGCGGCAGACTTGAATTAACCAGAGAGCGAAACTAATTCAAGAGGGCTGTGCGCAAGGGAAACTGAGTCACTCAAACCCGGTAAAAAACCCCACCAATTTGGAAGAGAAGTCCTCCATGTGAGGACCCCTGGGAAGATAAGGGGGAATGCTGGGGGAAACCACTAGCACAGCATGGGGCCCAGACTAGTTCCCAGCAAAGCCAGACAGCGTGGAGAAGGTGCAGTGCAAGCAGGGACCTGGAAGAACAGCTTACAATAGCTCAGTGACAACTCAGGCAAGGAGAGAGGAAGTGCAGGTGATGCAAGAGTCCTGAGAGATGATTCTGGCACAGGCTGTAGAGTTAGTGCAACTGGAGAGGCAGCTTCTCCATAAGCGTTTGCAGAACCTGGAGGCAACTCACATATTGGAGATGTCATGGCCACGGCAAGAGATGGACGCACTTGCTGTGGAGTTGAAGAGGCAACAGGAGACTGTTCAGCAGCTCCAGAGAGAGAAGGAAGATCTCTGGGAGGACAGGGAAAGAACAAAGCAGCAACGGTAGGCCAGCTATATAGAGGACAGATAATCGCCCTATTAGCCAACACCAAAATTGTTGTAGTCAGAGCTACGAAGGGGTCTCAAGGAAGCTCCGGTAAACCAGCGGATACATTATACAATGCCTCGGACAATAGAAGAATATAAGCACTCACTATGGTAACTACTAGGTCCAACAGGGAACAGAAGATTGGCAGTACTAGTATTTGATAATGCTTGCATAACAATGGCCAAACCAGTAGCTGATCTCATGAAGGGAGCGGGACAGGGCATACGTGTGTGGCTGGAGGTTGTCATGGCCCAGGATACAGTGCCCAAACTCAGTGGATTAGCCCCTGAAGAAGGGAGCATGTGGGGAAATTGGTCCAGCTTAGAGGGAGGAGACCGCCTTGAGAAGTCACCCACGGAGAGGCCGGTTGCCGAAGGCCGAAAGTCCATATGGGGTCTAACAGCATCTGTCTCCCCGGTATCAGAAGGGCCCTAGAGAGGGATTGAGAAAACCCCAGTTGATGGGTGTGTATGGTGCAATAACCAGTGGACAGAGGTGGAGCCTACAACCCATACAGTGTATATTTTGTGGGTAGAACTTGGATATTTATTTATTTATTTAATCAAATTTGTATCCCGCCCCTCCTGAAAACAGCTCGGGGCAGCTACACAGCTCAGGGATATGCTACACAGAGCCCAGAACAGTGATAAAGAAAGGGGCAATAATGAAGCTCAGACAGGGACACAACCCTCCAATCAAGATCAAAAGCGCGAGATCCTTAGTGGCCTCACAGAGGAGGTTAGGCCACCCCACGTAGGCGAAGAAGGAATCTGCAAAGGAAGGAGGAAGAAATCAAAGAAGTGGAAGTGATACGGGTGGCTTTAAAACCCTTGGGGATAGGATAAGCAGTTATAGAAGGGGAATGTCCCCAGCTGTTTATCTAAATAATGTAGGTTTCTCTCTTAAATGTATGGTTTCCTAAATGTTGCCTGCAGGATGGGTGGGGAAGGGAAGAGATAAAATAGGGTGGCGACAACTAGAGAGCAATATTTTATAAATGGAGGAAGCTTATCTGCAGGATGAATTTCTGGCAGACCGACAAGGCCAAAAATGACTCTGGGTGTTAATTGGGATTATTTATAATTCTTGAGCTATAATAGCCTGAAGAGCCCAGTGACGACCTGATGGAGCGGCTCAACCAGAACTTCAAAAATTTCCCTTCGCTTTTCTTAAATGCTTCCCGGTGAAGGATTCTGGAAGAGTAGGAACTGCTCCGAGAGGACCCACTACACCTTTCCCAGGCACCTTGGTAGCAAAATAAGAGAAGGGGATGAGATTCTCCCCAGTACATTCTCAACAGAACGTAGGGTCCTGTTATGTTGATTTATGCATATTGTGGGAAGTCTGAGCATAAAACCAGCAGGCCTAGAAGTTACTTATATAAGAAAAGCAAGGGGAATCATGTCTAGGTTGTTTAGCTTGTAATATCTGTATAGATTTATACGTACAGTACTAAGCATTGAGAGGGTGAAACCTACAATAGCAGGAGCATATCTATGTGCATATATTTTGTTGGGATTATGGATTATATAGAGAGTCATGGAGTGGGAATGCTTGTAGATTGTCTTTAATGAGGTGCTACGTTCTATGTGTTACAATGAACATACGTATGATCAAAAAAGGGAATGTTTGAAAAATGAGAATATATTGCTATGTATATATGGGGGAGAATCTGAGTATTTGTTTGTATGTAAGCCTCAGGAGGGGAGACCCCTGGAAGGTTTACCTGGACGGAACAGCAGAATATGCATTAGAGGAGTAAAAGAGATGCTTACAAACCCAGTGAGAAAATGGAATACTTCATGGGTCATTTGAAGAAGAAAAAAAGAGGGAAACCCTAACTGAAGTCATAAATATTTTGGTTTTAATGGAATAGACTGGAATATTGATCCAATGGGGACTTTATAGTTAGTACTATTTATTTGTACAGGGGGTTAAATGTATCAAGTTCTTAGCCATTATACAGTTTGTTAAATTTTGCATATTGTTTGTATGAGCACAATGTTTTCTTTGGAGCCGAGCTTATTAGGATGGCAAAGCCCTGACAAGGAGAGATATGGGATGAAGCGGGTCACTGGTCCTTTAAGGGAGCCCACTTCACCAATGGGGACCCATCCCCTCCAAGGATATAAAGGTCAGCAAGCTCCAGGGACCAGGCAGTCTACGGCCGTGAGCTCGACTGAGCAGATCAGACCTGGAGCTCAGCACTCTATGCTGATCAGGGTGCTGAAACCCAGAAAAGGGGAACCAAGGAGGCCCTGTGGACCTGAGAGGCAGCAGAGCCTGAACCAGGGAGCCAGGATGAGGCCTGGCCCTTAAACTGTATGGAGACACCTGCAAGTGGAAGTAGTACCTGAGTCCAGAATGGATTTATGGACTATTTGGGAGTTGCTAGACCAGGGATTCTCAACCTGGTGCTCGGGAGCACCAGCGTGCTCAGGCAATGTGTGAAAGTGCTTCCCAAGCCTTCATCCAATAAAGTCAATGTGACCTGGTATTACTTGATTAGTTACCTTAATTTCCATTGAATTAAATTGAAATTGAATTGTAGCAGGGAGACTTAATCTATGCCTTTTATGCGACGTATTCATGCAAATTATGCAGTGCCTCCAAATAGTCACTTGTGCCACTCCAGTGCTGGTTGAGAACTCCTGAGGGAAAGCCCAATGGAAGAGAGAGGTTACTAGCAGGGATTGGAAGGCTGGAACAGAGGGAGCAGAGCATGTGTACTCAGGGCAAGAGTTCCAGGCACGGGGGGGCAGCCTGGGAGAAGGGGTGAAGATGACAGTTCAGGGAGCAGGAGACTGTGGGATGGATGAGGGCAGTGACAAAGGAGGAGTGAACTTCCCAGGTGGGGAAATAGTGGGAAACAAGAGCAGAAAGATGAGAAGGAGCAAGGCCATGAAGAGCCTTGAAGAGGAAGAGAAGAAGCTCATCCAGGATGTGATGGGAGAGGGAGCTGAGGTGGATGATCAGAAATGGAAGGGTCAAGGTGGGAGTGGAGAAAGTCGGTCAGGAGGAGGTTGTATTTAGTACTTTGTATCTTCAGCAATACTACTTAATGGAGGTTTTGTTTAAAAAGAAATTTGAATTTGGCTTGGCTGTCAGTGTGATGTAAGCGACCATAGGATCGCACTCAGACCAGCGCTACGGTGTGACACAATTGTGGCTGTAGGATCACATAATCAGCCACTCGCAGAACAATGCCTCTAAGACTTCTGGGAGATATAAGGAGGCTTGTCATTCTGGCTGAGGAGGTGAAATGAGAAGGAGCTCCCCGGAGGGCACTCCCTTCTCTATGGAAGAAACCAGAAACCTAAGGGGTTGTGAGTTGATATGGTCTCCCCCACTGCCCCTGCTGTGGGTCCTGAACTTAGACAGC
The DNA here is from genome assembly GCA_003113815.1 of Sphenodon punctatus. Classification (NCBI taxonomy): domain Eukaryota; kingdom Metazoa; phylum Chordata; class Lepidosauria; order Sphenodontia; family Sphenodontidae; genus Sphenodon; species Sphenodon punctatus. The sequence continues at coordinate 236,104 of QEPC01000338.1, forward strand.
ATGGGACTCGCAGGGTGGGACCTTTCTTGTCGTTGGCCCAGAAGGCCTAAAGACTATAAATACAGAGTGATGCAGCTAGTAACTATAAGCCCGGTCTGTACTATTGGTGGCGTAGACCTGGGTTTAGGGGTGGCTGGACCCAAGGAATCCTCAACCCTGCTGGGGCTGAGGGTTAACCCTAATGCTATTTACCATGTGCAGGACCAGGACCCTGAGTAAGTACTTGTCACATATTACTGAACTGAGTAGTGAACTTGCATGTGCCGGCAATCCTGCTAATTCCCCAAGGTGCCCTACCACCCCTGGATACAGTCACAAAAAGTCCTAAATGACAACACAGTGAATGAATAACCAGTTAGTGACAAATAAACAAACTTTGCAACAGTAGTGACTGAAAAAGGATATTCATTTTTGGAAACATATATTAGAAATTTGCAAATGTAAAATTGTCCCTTTCTTAGTGCTGATGCTCGTAGAATTCCTTCCTGCAGGACAGAGCTACAGCACAACAGTGGGTATCTGGGTCATACCTGCATAAGCTCTCTCGGGAGACAGCCCTCTCTTCTCCTCCCCTGATATGGCATCGCCTGTGGTCTCAGCTCCTACAGATGAGAGACTTTGTAGAGTTTCATCCATGCTATCCTCCAAAGAGACATCACCTTCTGGAGTGGTGGGCCCATCGCCAATCCCTGAGGATCCAGAAACAAAACCACAAGCTGGACAATCTTGCCTCTGTCCTCTGAGACGTTCCTAGTGTACCACCATCAACCCTCAGTTTGGCAGAGTGATTCTAGATGATGGTCACTGTCACAATGGATAAAATATCGTAGAGTTGGAAGGGATCTCTATGATCATCTAAATAAACCTTCTCCTCTGTTTTAAGATCTACCAGAGCTAAATTATCCCAGACAGATGTTTCCCCAGCATCTTAGCTACCTCCCATGAGGAAGAATCCATAACTCAATCCAAATCAGTCAGAGAAGGAGACGTCTGACTATCAGGAGCTGTAGTGACCCAAGCTGCCAGTGTCAAGAGGCAGGATACTGGGCTAGACTGATCATTGACTAACCCAGTCTGGCAGTGACTGTGTTCTCGTGTTCTTAAATCAGGAATGTTTAGCCTAGAGAAAAGGCGAAAGAGAGAAGGAACGGCACTATTGCTGAGACTTTGATGGGAGATTTGGGCATGGCACTTCAACAAAGATACCGACAAACTGGGGAGGATTCAGACAATGATGAAGGGGATGGGGAGCAAGTAATAGGAAGAATGGCTGAAGGAACTGGGAATGGAGAAAAGAACAGGAGCAGGGGAGACAGGAGAACAGCTGGCAAAGATTGAAAATGCTGCCACAAAAAAGGAGGGAGAAGAGTTCTGCGTCACAGCTACAGAAGGCAGAACACGAGGGAATGGGATACTCTGCAGTAAGGGAGATTTAGGACAAAAGTGTAAGAGCAGTCGGGCAAATAAAAAACAGTTGCCATGGGAGGCTGTGGAATCTCTTTCATTGAACATTTCCAAAAACCAGTTAGATTGACATCTGTCTGTGATGCCAAAGAAATAGGGCAGGGGGTGAGGAGAACATTCTTAAGGAGCCTTCCAACCTTACAGATCTTGATGGGAAATAATGAGGTTTATGGTACCTCCGTTTCCCTAAACGGGATCGAAGGTTGCCAATTAACAAGCCAAAGTATGTGAGTACAACTCCGTTTTATTGGATAGACACATAACATCTAGACATGGCAGTGGGTGTGTTACTAGCTGTGAACCCCAGTAACCCCAACCTAGGATCTCTTACGTGTCAGAGGCCACAGTCCGAGATGCAAGCTGGTTCAGAGGAGAGGGGGCCCAGCAGATGGCTGGCCCGGGAGTCTCTGGCTCTTTGAGAGCGACAGTTAGGATCAAAGACCCACGCGGCTCACTTGCAATGCTAGTGGCCGTTAGCGTCAATGACAAAGGTTAGGGGTCTGGGCTCTTCCTTTTATAGTTTTATTTATTAGGGATACATGTTGCAGGGCCCTCTCTGACAGGTGCAGAGAATAAGCTGACTATTCATTATGCTATCACTTGGAGCACAGTCACCCAAGCTATTTTGACTTTTAGGGAGTTACTGTTTAGTTGTAGGGGAGGGCACCTCCCTTTCTTACAAACTCTCTTTGTTTTCTCTCAGGCCTCTTTCTGTGTTCCCAGAGATAGTGGCTGTTTGGGGCTTGTTATTGTGACCTTAGAGATACATTTTCTGCTTAGAGAGTGATTTTTACTATTTTATTCTCATGGGCCTAGTTGGATTGTGCCTATGGGCACAATGGGCCTATGGCTGAATTAGCTGGACTGAGTTGCCCAAACCTCATCCTGCTCGTGTCTCTGATCATGGCCATAACTGCCTAATCAATACATAACAATCTGTGAAAACTATTCTTGTCTCCCCCCCCCCCCCCATGTTTTCTCCTTCACCAAGTGAAAAATATCCATCTCTTACAACTTCTTCTGATAGGACTTGCAGCTTCCTTGTTACTCTCCTCTGCATCACGGACTATGATGCAGCTGTGATGGTGTCAAAAAAGCTTTCTTCTCCGCTATCATAGCGTCTGCAAAGTCCCATCCGGTGGAGCTGTTCCAGGTGGTGAGGGGCCTGGTGAATCCCAGCTCTCTCTGCCCGGAACTAGAGTGATCGAGTTCCCCGTGACATTTTCATTACTTACTTTGCAGACAAAATCACTTGTATTCACCACAACTTGGGTGCTGCCATTTCATCTGCAGAATCAGAGTTTGCAGTTATGGAAGCCCAGTCTTGTCCTGTTTATTTGGATTGGTTTCAATTAGTTTCATCCATTAATGTAGGGGAGGTGTTTGGGGCATTGACACGTGACCAAGCTCCAGGAAATGCAAAGAGATACAAAGAATGTGTATTTGGGAACCCTAGCCAGACAGACCTGCAGAGATGCAAAACAACCTTCATGCTTGCCTGGGTTGCCTATGTGACAGGTCACACATTTCTCCTAGGCGGGAAACCCGAGACAAAGGGACCAGGCAAGATACTTAAGCANGGAACACAAGTGAGCAACAAGAGTTCTCAAGCTCTTGCGAACCCAGAGATTAAAGAGTCTGTAAACGGGAAGGATCGGGCCCTTGAGTGACAAAGGAGTTGTCCCTGCGACAGACTTGAATTAGCCAGAGAGAGAAACTAATTCAAGTGGGCTGTGCATGAGGGAAACTGAGTCACTCAAACCCAGTAAAGTGGGGGGGGCGGACCTCCAACCCATGACAATTGGCGCCCAACGAGAAGGGTCAAACTCCGTTTGTGGACCAATGTGTAGAAAGTAAAGGAGCATAGCCAGGTGATTGGACTCGTCTGAGGAGAGTAAATCCCATACCTGCAGAGTCTGAAAGCCCCAGGAGTCGGGAACTCAGCTCTGAGAGAGTGGAATAAGCAGGTCCTTGAACAAAGTGTGCTGAGTTTGTTGTTTTAATCTTAATTTCGGGCCAGGGACAGTAAACAAAATAGGGCTCCCAAAGCACTTTCATCACCTGAGAAGGTCGGAGCTGAGCAGGGAAGCCCGAAAGAGAGGTCTTCAAGCAGAAGGGAAAACTAAACAACAACTGAAGCAGCTGATCCAGGAGTTTGAAATGAGCACAAACGGAATGGATGGGAACGGAGCAGGGGCAGCAAATCCCCTTCCAAACCCCTCTCCATCTGATCAGCAACCAGCAGATGGAGATGTGCTGCCAAACGTGCCTCACAACCCCCTTCCAACTCATCGGCAACCAGGGGGACAAGATTCAAACCCTGAACTCGAGATGGCCAGAATAAGAATGGACCAGGAGCTCAGACTGGAGAAAATAAAACAGGAAGAAAAAGAGAGAGAGAGAGAGAGAGAGAGAGAGAGAGAGAAGAAAAACAAAGAGAGAGAGAGGACAAAGAGAGAGAGTGAAAACACCAACTTGAGCTACTCAAAATGCAGGTAGATGCAGGAATTCAGCCCAAAATACCCGCAGGAACAACGCAGGAGGCAGAATTCGGGACTACGCCCCGTTGATCCCACAATGCGATGGAAATCAAAGCATAGAAGACTACTTAACAACCGCGTCATGTGTTTCTTCAAGAACAGATCCCACAGGAGATGTGGCTCAAATTAGTGTTACCAAAACTCCCAGCGAAGGCAAAAGAAGTTTACAACACAAAAATGGAGGAGACTCCAGTGCTGACTTTTTATGCTTTCAAAAAGGCAGTTCTTGAGGCTTACAGGATTACTCCAGAAACTTTTCGCCAAAAATTACACAGCTTCAAGAAGGCAGAGGGTATGTCATATTCAGATGTTTGTAATATGTTGAAACAATATGGGGTGAAATGGTTAGATGCATGTGGGAATACCACTATGGAACAAATTATTAACTCTGTATTGTTTGAACAGTTCTATACTTTGTGCAGCCCGAATTTAAAAGCACACCTGCTGAATAAGGAGATCACAAACCTCAAAGAGGCAGGGACAGGTGCTGATGCATTCACTGAAAATGCTATCTTAGCTTATGGGGAAAGAAAGCCAAATAATGGGGAAAAGAAACCAAATAATGGGGGGAAATCCAAACAAGGGTTTTACCATAAGCAGAATGGGTACAATCCACAATCTGAACAANTTTCATATTATAGGTAAATTGTTGATTGTTTTCTTTGTTGTTAATGCTTATAGCTTGCTGTCATTCATATATATGTAAGAAAAAATGTACAGCATAAGGAATGATAGTGACAATTGTATTGAATGTTTTGTTAAACATGGAAACAAAATCAATAAATAAATTTAAACAAAAAAACAAAAAAAACAAAAAATGGCAAGCTTAAACATTGGCTTTGAGATCCAAGGAAAGGGTGTCAAATGACCTCCAGAAGAGTTCTTCTCTCAGCAGGAGAAAAGTGGAAAGACCATGATAAAGTTCTCTTTTATGCTGCATAGCTCTGAACTGTTTCTCTGGACTACGCTTACTGTTTTAATTTGTATTATTGGAAGATGATACAAACGTTTATAGAAACATTGAGTAGCTGTAGCCACAGTTGGCCAGTTATTCCCTATTCTAGAGTAATATATAAAGTCACGTTAACAGGAAAATGCAGTTTTGTAATGACTCGTGTAAAGCTGAACGCAGGGAAGAAACCACAGTTACGGTTTTTTATTTTTGTTTGTTGGAGACCCTTTCGAAAATGGTTCACTTGGCATTTTAAAATCTTTTGTAGAACATTGCTTTTCTCTGCTGGGAACAGGGCCTGTCCTCTTTAACCAGGATGTACTCTCATGGCTGCAAGGAAATTGCAAGATCTTGCACCCAGTTCAAGACTTTGCAAGTGCATTGGAAAGAAAGCATTGTGTGTGTGTGTGTGTGTCCTCTATTCTGCAACCTTAATAGACTCGGTGAGACAACAAGGAGAGTCATTTCCAGCTGTGACTAGACTTCTACTTCACTAGCTCTGTCACCCACTCAGAAGCAGCTGACGTTTTCCTAAGCAGACTTGGACCAACTAGTGCCCATCTTCACCTGCTATCCTGCTCCTAATGGGTCCAAGGAAGTCATGTTAGTGTCATTGGACTAGCAGGGAGGTGTCTGTATGCCATTTCTAGCAGTGACTACTTGCTCATATAGTATCAATATATTCATTTGTATTATAAACAGAAATACAAGCACAAGTTGGTCTTGTGTTCTGGTTTCTATTCAGTATTTTTTGGGGTGTGGGAAGCGTGTGTGTTGTAAGTAAAACACTGGGTACTTTCAGACGTTACGGGCGGCCGGTTCACCACAGCGAACCACCAGGGGGGGCGAACAGTGCAACCACGCCCGGGGGTTGGAAAACGACATGGCCACCTGAGGGCAAACGAAGCCACAAGGCAGACAAGGGAACGCCCACACAAGGGAAATGGGAAGGGAGGGGGGAAGAGTGAGAATAGGCTGACAGCCGACTCACACAGCGGTCCCGCAGCGGGGCACAATGCACGACCACACGCCCGGGCACACACACACACACACACGCACACCAGGGAAAGGCCGGGAAGGGGGGGCAGGGGCGCCCGGAACACCCCACCGGGAACACCGGGAGGGACGGGGGGGGCACCACCCCTTGGTGCAAGGCACAGACAGCAGCAACCCCCACCCCCACACCACCCCAGTCCAGTCCAAGGAGGCGCCCCCACAGGAACAGAGGCAGTCTCGGGGGGGCGGACCCCCGGAGCAAGGCACGTTGGGGGCCCCCAAAGCACAGCGAGGCCGGCGGAGAGGGTCCAGGAGGAGGAGGAAGGGAGCCCCACAGCAAAGGGTGGCACAGGCAGGGCAGCCGGGTCCAGTGGTGCCCCTCCGCAGCACCAGTGACGCTCAGGCAGCACCCACCCAGCCACGGGGATGGAGGGGGCCCAGGACCA
>QEPC01000338.1:247190-265678 GCA_003113815.1 Sphenodon punctatus
TTACAGATCCTGCACCCCAACCTGTGAACTCCACTCAGGGGCAGGAAAACCCCAAAGAGGAGTCCCCAAACCAGCCAGAAGGCAGGGGAGGACAAGACTCGGGGAGAGAACTGCATGTCTCACATGGGAACTGAAAGGAGTGAAGCCAATGGGTCAACCTGATTCTGAAGCCCAGGACTGGCACCCCACCGTACACAGGAGGGACCAAATCCTGCAGAATCAAACCAAGTAACCATCGCGGGGGGAGAGTTAGAGGCTGCAGACGCCCCTACTCAAACCAGGGGGTTACAGGATTGTCCTACCTTGAGAGAAGGTGGGAAGCGGCTAACTGAACCCAAAGGGTTACAGGCAAGCTGGGAGGTGGAGGATTCTACCTTAAGAGAAGGCTGGAAGGTGCAGGAAACCTTTCCCGGGATGGAGGGGGGAACAATAGGTGTCTCTTCCCCAGGGATAGAAATGCACCACCCTGTAGTCCTAAAGGGGCAGGAGCATCAGTCTAAGAGTGAACTATGCGCCTCTGCCTTACCTAAGGAGGAGCAGGGAAACGCTGCTGAAGTAGAGACTGGAAGGGAAGAAACGATTAACAGTGTCCAGGGTCAAGCCGCTGCACTTGGTAAACTAAATCCTCCAGAGTTTTGTGTGGGGAGGTCTAAAGGGACACTTGGGGCTTCTCACACCCATGTCACAAAGTCAGACTCCCCCAAAGGAGAAATACATGGTTATATGGACCCAGGGGATCCTGGAGGTACAAACAGAAGTCGGGGGCAGGGCACAAGAGAGGCTACTGACAAGAGCCCACCCACAGAAGCAGTGTTTGGCTGAGTGATTGATTTGAATGCAAAGACATCCACACACAGCATCACAGCCACGGGGGAAATGCAAATGCCACAGAACAACAGTCTACTCGCTGGGAATTACAACATTGCTCCTGGTGAAAAGTGTTTTCAAATGCAGAATTACACAGACAACACAAGGGGGGTGCTCAGTAGTGTAAAAGGTATCACACTTACTCCGCACACCCTCTTGTGTCTCCTAATAATACTTCTGGTCTGTGTACTCATATCCTCACCACACGGACCAGTCAGCCATCATTCTCGATGTAACCAAGCCAAGTGCGTGCACCTGGGACCTCACATCTTTGTGTAACTCTCCTTGTCTCTCCCTCTGTTCCCCTTCCTTCATCTCCCCCCCCCAGTCTCTCAGATTGTAAGCCCTAGGTAGAGACCGTGTCTATTCCATTACTTTGTAAAGCACCAGGTACACTGCTTGCGCTATATAAATGCTTGCTAATAATAAAAAAATAATAGTTCACTCCTCCATGCTGAGGACACGAAGGGGTGACAACTCCCTTTCCCTCTATACCTTCATTTTGGTTTGGGACAATGCTACAGCTTAGTAATGGCTCATTATGGGTTAAGAATTAGCAAACCACTCCCTTCAGGGACAGTGGGTGCAACTGTACTTGAAAGCAGACAGCTGTGTGTGTCTGATATGGAGCATGAGTAAGGGTATTTGTGGGAAATGGACGAGAAGCTCTAAGCCATTTTAAAGTTGTTCCTTCCAAAATGAAACCATAGAGGGGAAGGAGCCAGGTCAGTAGGCTAGGTGTACACATTATGTTAGATGGCCCGAAAGTTAAGGCGGGAATCTGTGAGGGGTCCCGCAGGGTTCTATTCTGTCACCCCTCTTGTTCAATGTGTATGTGAGGCTGCTGGGCAGAAATCTAGAACCCAGTTTCTCCACCAAGAAAGGAGATCAGAGGAATCTAGGGCATCATGTCTCCTTTGGGCAGAAAGGTGAGGGGAACCTAGAACCCATTTGTCCAGGTGTCATTCGGAGGTTTGGGGTGAAATGCCATCAGTACGCTGATGACACTCAGCTTTACCTCTCTTTTCATCCGATCCAGGTCCTGCAGTCTCGGTGCTTACCCAATGCCTGGCTGCTGTCGGGGACTGGATGCGGATGAGCCAACTGAAATTTAATCCAGACAAGACTGAAGTGATGATGGTTAGTCGGCCCTGTGACCTGGGGGGAAATGGGACTCCTGTTATTGATGGGGTCCAGCCCCCTCTGGTCACTCAGGTCCAGTGCTTCTGGACTCCTTGCTGCACCAGGATTGTCAGCTGGCGGCGGTGACCAGGTGCGCTTTTCACCAACTTCATCTGATGAGGAGGCTGCAGCCTTTTTTTTCTGACTCAGACCTGGCCACTGTCATCCATGCTTTCATCACCTCAGGGCTAGACTACTGCAACGCACCCTACGTGGGGCTGCCCTTGATGACTGTTTGGAAGCTGCAGTTGGTGCAGAATGCAGCGGCCCAGCTCCTTTTGGGGACGGGTCACCGGGAGCACATGACACCGGTGCTCCAGAGTCTGCACTGGCTGCCTATAGTCTTCTGGGCACAATTCAAGGGGCTGGTTTTGACTTTTAAAGCCCTAAACGGCTGGGACCCATGTATCTGAACGACCATCTGTCCTTCATGCTCCATCGCAGCCCATGCAGTCGGCCAGGGGTGCCTTCCTGTGGATTCCTCCTGTTACTGTTGTTTGTTCAGTGGGGGTGCGCAGGAGGGCGTTCTTGGTAGCTGCCCCAGTGCTGTGGAACTCCCTCCCCCTGGAGATTCACCTGGGTCTGGACCTGAGCATCGTCCGAAGGTGGTGTAAAACCTTTCTTTTTGTTAAAGCATTTGGCAGGTGGGGATAGGGATAGGGATTAAGTGGGAGGTTGTTGGAGGGTGGGAGCAGGTTGGGTTGGGGGGGATTGTATTGTATTTTAAATGTTTTTATATTGTATTTTTTAATATTTTTTGTAAGCCATGAGCTTTTGGGGAAGGGCGAGATATAAATGCACAGAAAGAAAGAAAACAAAAGAAAGATTCTTCTCCCAGAGAATAAAAATAAAGAGTCCTGGCCCCCAGCCTCCCCTCACAGCTCCCACTCCCCTGCCAGAGAACTCAAGAGTCCTGGCTCCCAGCCCCCCCTGCCCCAACCCACTCGCCCCTACTCCCTTCCCCAGAGAACCCAGAAGTCTCAGCTTCCAGCCCCACCCTCCTGCCCCAAGAGCTGGGCAAAGAACCCAATGTCCATACATTTTTGTACCTGCAGAACCTGCTGTTACAAGAGACCTGTCCGCTTCCATGGTCCCAGGCCTCTTCTTTTCATTGGATAAAACTTCCTTTGGCTTCCATGGCCCTTCTGGAGTCTCTGCTCCATTCTGCTGCAAGGACATAGTAGGTCCTGGAGTCTTCCCAAAGGATAGAACAACTGGATTTTCAGAACAGGCCTCCTCAGAGGATGGACCATCTTCTAAAGTCTCCGTTACTTCCTGCTCTGATGTCAGCTTGGCTTCTGGATTATCTAGATCTTCCTTCCCAAAAAACAGGCAATGTTCTAGATTCTCTTGTCCTTCCTTCTCGGATGATGGTTGGTTTTCTAGAGTCTCTTGACACTCTTCCACAGGAGACAAATTGGATTCTGGTGTTCCTGATCCTTTTTTCTCAGAGGACAAAGGGGGTTCTAGGGTCCCCTCACCTTTCTGTCCAGAGAAGACATGATGCCCAAGATTCCCCTGATCTTCCTTCTTGGTGGAGAAATTGGGTTCTAAATTATCTGCTTGTTCCTCCTCTGGGATGAAATCAGGTTTTAGTGTCTCTGTTCCTTCCTCAGAGAGGAGGTTGGATTCTAGATTCTCTAACCCTTCCTTAGAGGAGAAAATATTTTCTGTGTTCTCCTTTATACCTTTCTCCAAGGACACGATGACATCTGGTTCCGTTTTCCAGTTCCCCTCAGAGGATGGAACAAGGTCTAGTTTCCCAGCTCCTCCTTCCTGATTTTGGTCTCCTGCAAGAAAAGAGCAACTCCATCAGTGTCTGTCCCCCATTCCACCCTTGCACCTCCCTAACCACAAGAGACATGACAGCTCCTTCTCTTGCATTTTGGAATCTTTTCTTTGGGATCCTGTGTGTTCTGCAATCCCCCCCCCAAAAAAAAAAATCTGGTTTCTGCCAGCAGGAGGTGGAAGTTCTAACCGGGAGCCCCATGACCCTAGAACTATGGCAACAGGTAATAGTGCAGGAATACTATTGGCTATCTCTCAGGAGCACAGGCACCTCATTAACTAGGCTCACAGTAAACACAGCACCCCTTTGGTTAGCCCTCAGTAGTCCAACCACCCCATTGGCTGGTGCAGAACAGCACCTGAACTCCATTGGCTAAGCACATAGCAGTGCCAGAACCACATTGGCTGGCCTGCAGTAGCACCCTCACCCCATTAGCTAGCCTACAGTTGTATCCGCACTTCATTGGTTGAGCCAACAGGATCACTGGTACCCTATTGGCTAAACCCACAGTACCACCAGCAACCCAGTGGCTAACCCCATTGAAAGCCAGTCTAGTCTAGTAGATAAAGTGTTGGACTAGCACCTGAAAGACCAGTGTTCAAATCCTGTCTTAGTTTTAAAAACTCACTGGGTGGCCTTGGGCAAGTCACTCTCACTCAGTTAATAAATTGGGGATAACACCAGCCTACCTCCCAGCGTAGTTGTGCAGGTGAACAAGATGAGGATAATAAAGTACTCTGAATGCTGACAGTGCTATAGATATTAACACTCTCATCTGTAAATGAGGGGTAATTTCTTACTCTGGGTGTACATTTTTAAAAAATAATTCAAGAGTTAGTGGCCCCCAGGACTTTGACCTTTTATGACACTGTCACTGGCACCCCTGTGCACTTTTGTGCAAAATTGAATTCATTTACCATTAACCGTTTGCTTTTTGTGGCAAAAAACCCCTGCGGTAACTTTTTACCCCATTGGGATACCAAGTGGGAGTATTTCCTACCCCAGATGTTCATTTTTTGAAATAATTCAAAAGTTACTGGACCTAGGGCTTTGTCCTTTTAGGACATTGTCACTGACACCCCTGTGCATCTTTGTGCAAAATTCCATTCATTTACCATTAACTGTTTGCTTTCTCTGGGCATAAAAACCGATTCTATTGGTTGGGGTAAAAAGTTACCCCAATGCAATTTCATGGTTTAGTGCTACTCCAATTACCCTTTTCTTACAACAGAAGTGAAACTAAAACAATGTTGCATAATCGGTTTGATTGGGTTCAGGTCAGCAGATCACACTTTGTCCCGGGGGGAAAAGAAACCAACAACAGGGGGTGGGGGGAGAAGCTTTTTCCAAGCTCCATTGTGTAGGTGTGTTTTTGTTTTTGCCTGTGAAGGGCTGTGGGTGTGTATTGGAACCCATACTGACTGCTGCTGTCACATGGAATGAAATTACATTTTTATCCCACACCATGGTTCCAGGTTACAAAGTTACCCCACATTTCCAAAAACATCTTTATTTTAGCAGAATGGATGAGGGTTAATAAAAACCCCACAGAACTGCCAGTACCCGATTGACTTAGCCCACAATATGACCAGCACCCAGATGTCTGGCTGATAGCTTATGCCTAGGACTATGATTCTGTCATGGCATTTAAAAAAAAAAAAAAAAAAAATCTGCAAAGGTCATGGTAGAAAACAAAAAGTCACAGGAACATTACTGTTCCCTTTTCATTTTATTCAATATTTACATAACAAACAAATTAAAATAAAAAGTATTACATTGTAAACCATGCAATTGTTTGGTTACAGCTTTCCTTTGTTCTGAAAGATCATGTATATCGCTAGGCTTCGCTGTTTAATAGAGCGTCTGTCATCGCGTAGAACATCTTTGTAGGATGAGAAGGAATGCTTGCCGTCCATGCTGTTGACTGGGACAGACAAACATCTTAAAGCTATTTCTGATCGATTTGGAAAGCGGTCTTTAACATTGTTCCAGAAGTGTGCAATGTCTGTGCCCTGAAATTCATGAAGTTCTGCAATGTAGCATGCAAGCTCTGCCTTACTTGTTTTCATCCCAAAGGGGGATAGCCTGGCACACATTTAGAGTCAACCTCAAAGTGGTTTGCTTGAGTGGGATCAAAAACCCTGCATGCCCTAAAAAATCTGGCAGCCGGTTGACAGAACCTTTGTGCTCCACTCATGTACAGTAATTTTTCCGCTGTTTTCCAGGAGGGCAGTTCTTGCAATCTGATTGGAAGTTGAGCCACTTAAGGATTTTGCCCACTCTGCGAGATTGGTCAGGTTGTTGTACACCTTGTGTGACATTATTTACACTTTTTCATAAGATGCTAGAGTGGCCACTATCCTTGGTGAAAATTATTCTATTGCCTCGATATCCGTTTTAACTTCAATAGATTCACTCAAGGTGACAACATCGGCAATGGAAGAGCTAGTGCTACATTCACTTTTCTCCTCCAAAAACTCCACATAGTCTTGCAGATGGCTGCTATGAGATTGTACCGCCTCAAACCAGCTGTTCCACCAGGTGACAACAGGAGCTAGCAGATTAGCAGGTGTTTTGTCCTTCTCTTCCAAAAATTGGTGGAACTGAGCATTGTGGGAAGGGCAGGCACGTGAATGTCCATTTCACAGAGATTACAAGCTCGTTAACTTTCCCGAAGGTTTTCCTCCATGCAGTGCATGTGCATGTCACTTCTTTAACCTTCTTGGGGATACACCAAGAAGGTTAAGGAAGTGACATGCACATGCACTGCATTAAGGAAAAGTGGTTTTAGACTACGCTCCCAGACTTTTGTCATGTACGTGGCGTTGTCTGTTACAAATGCTGTGACTATCGAATGGTAACCCAAACGTTTGCAATGTTTCCACCACTGCCTGGCTCACCATTTTAAAGTTGACCATTTCTAAACACCAGCATTCAATCAACATAGACGTTAATTCCGCCATGCTCTTACCCTGTTGTTGCCACCTACAGATCTCAGCAAAGGACAAGGAGGGTACTGCTATGATGTTAAGGACGTACCGCCCCTCAACATCCAATGTTTCATCCACAACCAGACTTATGCCAAGAGATAGCTTAAGGTGTTCCCGTAGTTCAAAAATCTTTGGTAGATACATTTTGCAGAGGTGGTCAGAGCAAGAAATAACACCTATTTTGCTTTCTAGGTAGCTTTTCAAGGATGGGTTATCTAGGGTGTGCAATGGAACGTTTGCACAGCAGAAGGCTTCTGTCAGCCGGTACATCTCAGTCCTGCGGTAGACATGCTCTTCTGTTCTAACAGTGAACATCACCATGAGTGTCTGCTGAAGTCAGGCTCTCTTTGTTGTTGACTGCTCCAAGTTTTCTGCTTTCCGTTTATGTCGTGCACTTACTTTCAATGTGCTTGTCACAGCTTGCCTGCCTTGTGTAACCTATTGGAATATTGCAGGCTGTGCAAAACATTAGAAAACCACCCCCACCCCCCTCTTGTGAAAAGTGCTCTTGGGGTAGGTTGCACTTCTCTGGCTGTGGTCTTACCCACTTTGCTCTTGGCTGTTTTTCTGCAAGACATTTTCTAAATGTGCCCTGGCCCCCTGTGATATCCCCCTAAGTGTACTGGGCTGGTCCCTCCTCTTGGGCCTGGCCAGGGAAGAGACCACTCCCTGGCTCTTGAGTAGGACCTTGAGTCTGTCCTTACTCCTTTTCTGCAGCCCCCCCGCCTCACTCGGTCTCCAGGCAGGAGGAAAGAGAGACTCCCTTGAGCCCCTTGAGGAAAGAGAGACTCCCTTGAGCCCATCCCCCCTGTGATATTCCCCTAAATTTAGACCAGGCTGGTCCCTCCTCGTGGGCCTGGCTGGGGAAGGAACCCTTCCCTTGCTCTCAGGTGGAACCTTGAACCAGTCCCTGCTCCCTCTCTGCAGGGACCCACCTCATCAGTCTCCAGGCCGGAGGAAAGAGAGCCCTCTTTCTGGAACAGGACTCCCCACCCCTTTCGCTCTTACAGCTCATCGGGGTTGGGGCACACTTCTCTGGCTATGACTCCAGTTCCATTTTTGACTCCAGGTCCCCCTCTATCACTGTCTGGGCCTCCAGAGGTGGGTGTCTACTCTTCTTGCCCTTCCAGGGCGTCTTTTCACTCTCTGGCCCCACCTCCGCCAATAGCCATGGTGCAGTCGGCTGGGTGTCAGGCTCTGGGGCAGAGCCAGGGAAAGGGGAGGGGAAGCAGGTAGGCAGGAGGGGAGATGGGTTGCAGGGAGTCGGGGATGTCCCTCAGATTAAACAAGGAAACCTCTCAGCCACTCTCCAATACTTTAGGAGATTAAGCACTCAGCATAAAGACCAGCCACGCTGGTCTAAGAAGGCTTATGGCTCATCATCGAGGTTGAGGGATGGGAAGCCAGGAGCGAGGAATCCAGGAACCAGAGGCAGGGATCAAGGGATCAGGGGTAAGGAACCAGGGGCAGGGGAGCGAGGGAGAGGGAGTAAAGGACAAGGAACCAAAGACAGGAGAGCAAGGGATCAGGTTGAGGGATGGGGAGCCAGAAACGAGGAATCAAGGAACCAGAGGGCAATGGAGCGAGGGGCCAAGACTAGGGGCCAAGAAGCCAAGACTTAGGGGGCAATGGAGCAAGGGGCCAAGAAGCCAAGACTTAGGGGGCAATGGAGCAAGGGGCCAAGAAGCCAAGACTTAGGGGGCAATGGAGCAAGGGGCCAAGAAGCCAAGACTTAGGGGGCAATGGAGCAAGGGGCCAAGAAGCCAAGACTTAGGGGGCAATGGAGCAAGGGACTAAAGGTAAAGTGAGTGTCTAGAAGCAAGGAGCTGGGGGCTAGAGGAGCCCAAACCTAAAAGGCAGCAGAGGGGCTGAGGAACCAGCTACATAGAACAGGGGGGGGAAGGATCAGGGAACAAGCCCTGAGGGGCATCAGGACCAATGGGGAGAGAACAGCAGAACATAAAGGAGGTAAGAACCATCTACACAGAACATCAAGCACAACAGGACTGACACAACCTAAAAGAGCAACAACACATACAAACAGGGCAAGGAGTAAATAGGAACCACCAGCCTAAACCACACACAAACAACACAGAGAGGGGGAGGGAGCTGGGCACAGGAAGCCCCAACACATACACTCACTATAACAAGACAGATATCAAGGCAAGGGGAAGGATATAGCACACAAGGAAACACTGAGGGAACACAACACACTTAAGACTAACAACCACAAACAGAACAAGAGGAAGAGAAACTGGCATGAGCTGAACAAGAGATGATCTGAAGCTCCGCACCTGCCACAGCTCCCAGCAGCCCTAAATATCCCTGGGAGCCAATCAGACTGTGGCAGGTGGGCCACACCCTTCCACAGGTGTACACAAGGAACAAAGTAGGCAAGATGAGGAGGAGAAGGCCAAGAAAGGGGAAAGACACTCCCTGCAGCAGCCTACCAACAGCGCAGGATGCAGGGAGCCTCCCAACCAGCTCCCAAGGCCAGGGGTTCAAGGCCAGGCCGTGACAGTATCCCCCCCTCCAGACCCCCCCACCAGAAACCCCCACAGAGGGAAGGAAGACCAAGAACACAGGGGAAGGAGCAGCAACTGCAAATCCCTACTGCAAGAGGCAGCTCCAAGTCGCCCCCCCCCCCCCATGGCCATCTTAGGGGAATACCGGCCACCCCAGGGAAGGGGCAAGGGGGGAACAAAAGGGAAAGGGCCTGGACCCAAATAGCATAGGAGGGGGCCAGTGTCCGAGATAAGCCCCATAGGGGGGCACCCAGCCCAGAGGGGGGTAAACTACTGGAAGGCAAGGCCTTGCAAAGTTCATCAGTATACCCCATAGGAGGAAGGGGTGCAACAAAGTACTCGGTCCAAAGGGGGGAGGTGGAACTCCAGGTGCAGGCCGGACCAAGGGAGGAGGTCCCAACAAGGAGGATGGAGTTCCAAGGGTGGCGTTAGGGGCACGGGGTCCAGGAGAAACATGACATCCATATTCACACACCCCAGGATCTGAGGGGTGTCCATCATGCCGAGGGGGGCCATGAGTTGCCAGAGGAGGTCTCAACCCAGAACTCTTCATGCCATGAGCACCCGGAGTCCTGGAAGAACATAGGTGTGGTGTTACCTCCTGTGCATTAAGAGGGGTCAATGGCCTTGTTGTAGGGACAGATGAGGGGCAGCTGTTAGAGCGTACCTTAATAATGGTTCCAGCACCTCTTGTCGTAGGAAGGGGAGAAGTTGATGATATTTGAGGTCCTTCATGGGCAACCTTCCTCTGAATGTCGATATCCTGTATCCTTGCAGATTTTGTTACAGAGTCGGAGGTATGTAGTAGGTTTACAATGGCTGTACGACCAAGCAAGGGTGACGTGATATGCTTGTCGCTCAACTCTGGAAGCTCCCTTGACAAAACAGAGATATTAGTGGAACAGCCCTGGGCGGACAGGGAGGGGAACAGCAAGCCAGAGGGACCTGAAACTGTTACATCAGGGCTTGGGGTTTCTCCCACATCCTTGGGTAACCCCTCTGGCACGGGAGAAGCCAGGAGGGAAACCTTCATGAACCCCATATCCAGGGGTCCAGCCTGTTCCCTCAGGGGCGGTTGATAGCATTCCGGCAACACGACAGGACCGTTGGTAATAGGAGCTCCTTCTCCATTGTCTGGCTGCACTGGTGGAGGGGACGACGAACTGGAATCTTCAAGCACTCCCACAGTATTAGAGTTGGTATCTGAGGATAAAGGTGGGGCCAATGCTATAGAGGCAACCAGTCTTGACAGACCCATAGCTGTTCCCTCCGTCCTCATGGGGCCCAATTCTGCAGAAGACAGGGTGGGAATCTCCACCCCGGTAACGGTGGCACGTGGCATGAGACTGCTCACAACACTTGCGGATTGCAAAGCCCCAGGCAGTGGCGATGTATCCCAATCCATCCTGGGGGTTGAGCATCGCTCCGACGACCAGCCATCTCCACTACAGCCCGGGGTATCCTTTAGGGTCAACCATGAACTCCGAGCAATGAGTGGTGGAGACTGGACCTTGGGGCAGCGGACTAACACCCGCACGGTCTTGAATGCTGGAGTAATGGTTGGCTGGCTCTGTAGTGCCAGCCACCTGGCTACAAGGATTGCTGGGCCGGCGGGCCCTAGTCTCCGTAGTCCTGGAACAAGTCGGGGTCCCTGGGCCGATGTTGGGGGTTTACCTGGCCTGGGAGTCACTGATGGTGCGAAGGTTGCTGCCTTAGAAGGAAGCCTTGAGGAGGTCATCACCTCAGTTGGTGTCGGCCCAGGTCGACGCAGCTGATCCAAAGACGGCTGTGGGCTGGAGGGCGGCGGCACCAGAGTAGCCTCTCCACCTGAGGACTTAACAGGTTCAGTGTTTATCTGATCCACATAATCGCGCACATGATTATAATTGGCCCACATGGCTGGAGTCAATTCCCCTTCCACCGGGTGTCCCTGTAGGGCAGCACTAATTTTTTGATAATCTACCCAAACTGACTGGGGTAAAATTGGGCAGGTGGAGACCTCTTGTGGAGGATCATCTACAGGGCGTGTAGGCATCATAAGGTAGGGGGTCCGCCCCACCAGTCACTCCACAGAGTTGGGATTGGGGACAAAGATTGGGTAACAAGGATAGGGGATTGGGGTTTTGGGCGGAGCTTACTGTCAGGCTCTGGGGTAGAGCCAGGGAAAGGGGAGGGGAAGCAGGTAGGCAGGAGGGGAGATGGGTTGCAGGGAGTCGGGGATATCCCTCAGATTAAACAAGGAAACCTCTCAGCCACTCTCCAATATTTTAGGAGATTAAGCACTCAGCATAAAGACCAGCCACGCTGGTCTAAGAAGGCTTATGGCTCATCATCGAGGTTGAGGGATGGGGAGCCAGAAACGAGGAATCAAGGAACCAGAGGGCAATGGAGCGAGGGGCCAAGACGAGGGGCCAAGAAGCCAAGACTTAGGGGGCAATGGAGCAAGGGGCCAAGAAGCCAAGACTTAGGGGGCAATGGAGCAAGGGGCCAAGAAGCCAAGACTTAGGGGGCAATGGAGCAAGGGGCCAAGAAGCCAAGACTTAGGGGGCAATGGAGCAAGGGGCCAAGAAGCCAAGACTTAGGGGGCAATGGAGCAAGGGGCCAAGAAGCCAAGACTTAGGGGGCAATGGAGCAAGGGGCCAAGAAGCCAAGACTTAGGGGGCAATGGAGCAAGGGGCCAAGAAGCCAAGACTTAGGGGGCAATGGAGCAAGGGGCCAAGAAGCCAAGACTTAGGGGGCAATGGAGCAAGGGGCCAAGAAGCCAAGACTTAGGGGGCAATGGAGCAAGGGGCCAAGAAGCCAAGACTTAGGGGGCAATGGAGCAAGGGGCCAAGAAGCCAAGACTTAGGGGGCAATGGAGCAAGGGGCCAAGAAGCCAAGACTTAGGGGGCAATGGAGCAAGGGGCCAAGAAGCCAAGACTTAGGGGGCAATGGAGCAAGGGGCCAAGAAGCCAAGACTTAGGGGGCAATGGAGCAAGGGGCTAAAGGTAAAGTGAGTGTCTAGAAGCAAGGAGCTGGGGGCTAGAGGAGCCCAAACCTAAAGGGCAGCAGAGGGGCTGAGGAACCAGCTACATAGAACAGGGGGGGGAAGGATCAGGGAACAAGCCCTGAGGGGCATCAGGACCAATGGGGAGAGAACAGCAGAACATAAAGGAGGTAAGAACCATCTACACAGAACATCAAGCACAACAGGACTGACACAACCTAAAAGAGCAACAACACATACAAACAGGGCAAGGAGTAAATAGGAACCACCAGCCTAAACCACACACAAACAACACAGAGAGGGGGAGGGAGCTGG
Source organism: Sphenodon punctatus (assembly GCA_003113815.1). NCBI lineage: Eukaryota > Metazoa > Chordata > Lepidosauria > Sphenodontia > Sphenodontidae > Sphenodon > Sphenodon punctatus. The sequence goes on from QEPC01000338.1 coordinate 259,845, forward strand.
GCACAGGAAGCCCCAACACATACACTCACTATAACAAGACAGATATCAAGGCAAGGGGAAGGATATAGCACACAAGGAAACACTGAGGGAACACAACACACTTAAGACTAACAACCACAAACAGAACAAGAGGAAGAGAAACTGGCATGAGCTGAACAAGAGATGATCTGAAGCTCCGCACCTGCCACAGCTCCCAGCAGCCCTAAATATCCCTGGGAGCCAATCAGACTGTGGCAGGTGGGCCACACCCTTCCACAGGTGTACACAAGGAACAAAGTAGGCAAGATGAGGAGGAGAAGGCCAAGAAGGGGGAAAGACACTCCCTGCAGCAGCCTACCAACAGCGCAGGATGCAGGGAGCCTCCCAACCAGCTCCCAAGGCCAGGGGTTCAAGACCAGGCCGTGACACTGGGAAGGAGTCTGGCACCACACGACAACATCAGCACAACAGCCAGCGCCGAGTCCTGTCTCCACGCTGAGGCTGCCGACTCTTCTCGGCGGTGGCTTGGAACCCCTGGGTGAGTAGGAAGCCGCTCCTCCGGGTCTCTGGTGGGGGTTGCCATGGAAGTCATGGAGAAATACTTAAAGTCACGCATGGCAGGGAAAAAATCACACAAAACGTGGCTTCCGTGACTGCCATGATGGAATTGTAGCCCTACTTATGCCCCATTGGCTAGCTGACATTAGCGCAGGCTCCACAACAACTAGCCCAGAGCAATGTCTGAGACCCCCAATAGGGCAGCACTGCCCCAAGCCCATACTGCTTGCATACTAACCTCTCAGGCTGCTGTGCCATCCTGTCGGAGGTGATAGCTCTGAGAATCTCACTAAATTCCAGCAATTACAACTGAACAGAATTCCCAGAGCCCTGTTTAGCCAATAAGACATTGCTGGCTTGAAAAAACCATCAAGGCATAACTCACCGCTCCCCCGAGGCTGCCAATCCAGAGATAAATCAGGGAAGAGGCTCCGTACACATCCCAGGAACCGTTCACACTCCTGCTCCCCCTTTTTCTGGATCCTTATCAGGAGCCTCCGGATCTTCTCCCTTGGCTCCAAGAGTTTGTCCAGGAGCTCATATTCCTCTTCAGTGATGACCCCGAGAACAGCTGCCCCGTCTAAGACGACATCAGGGGCTCTCTGGAGGGACACGATAAGCTTCTCCCGCTCTCTCCAAATGGCCTCAGAAGCCATCGATGCCAAGTGGTGTTGACTAGGGGAGGAATTGGGGGGAGGGAGTAGAAGTTTAGCTGAGTTCTCCTGAACTTCTTTAATCCACATTAGTTATTCCAGAGTAGCTAACACAGGCCACTTTCACACATTACAGGGGAGGCAGGAAAAATTCGATGATGGCAATTGCAGTTCTATTCTCATTGGAATTAGAGCAGGTAGGAATACACTATTCTGCTTTTATCTCACAGAACACACCCATTCTTGTAAAAGCTACATCAGAGCTGAACAGAAATCGCTGAACAGAATCCGGTTATCGCAGGATAAAAGTGGAACAGAGCATTCCCACGTGGTAAATCTCGTGAGAATAGAGACACGATGGCCATCACAGACATTTCCCTGCCTCCCCGGTAACGTGTGATAGTGGACACACTCGAATCAATGAGTAGGACAGCCACACCCTCTCAACCTCACTGATAGGGAGAACAAAAGGTTATTCACAGAATTGTAAAGATGGTGAACAATTAACACATTTGGACCATGGTTTCAGTGAGTGGCTGGTAACGTTCCCACCCCACATCATTTAACCCCACTTTAAGCCACCTAAGCTTGATTAGACAATGTATTTATTTATTTATTTATTTATTTAATATTCTTGATATTCCACCCCTCCTGCCTCAGACAGCTCAGGGCAGGTCACAATATCAAATCATAAATCAACTTTACAATAAAATAGAAATACGTTATCTCCCCCGAACTCACCCCCCCCACACACCCTCCCCACCCTCCCCATCTCCTCCAAATGCCTGGCAAATTGTGGGGGCAAGGGAGGGACATCTGCCCTGGACGAGGGACTCCGAAGAAATGCCCCCCTCCCCCATTTCAGAGAGCCGATTCACTTACCACAGACAGTTCCAGAGGGATCTCGGGCCACTCCTGCCTTTTGCAGCCTGAGAGGAAACAGCAACAGCCTCCAGTCTCAGCAGCGATCTAGCAAGAAATGAAACTGAAACCAAACTGTAAAGGAGAGGGGATTAAACTGGGAGGGGAGAGAACAATGCTTCATGCCCTGCATGAAGGGGGGGGGGAGGAGATGGATGGGGGGATAATGTGATTAAGTTTTATGATTTTAATTGTTAACTTATGCTGTTGTGAGCCGCCCCGAGCTCCCTGTGGCAGGAGGGGCGGTATACTAAATGCTTTTTAAAAATAAATAAAAAATAAATTCCCTGTTGTGCCTTTCCTTCCATCCTCCCAGTCCTCCTGGTTCCCAGCTCCCCCTGCTAGTGGGGAGGACTGGGAGCCAGGACTGCAGGGTTCTCTGGAAGGGGAGGGGAGGCTAGTGGGTTAGAGCAGGGGGGCTGGGAGCCAGGAGTCCTGGGTTCTCGAGGAGGGGAGGGGGAAACAACAACCGCCACCCCCGAGCTGCTCCCCTTCGGGGAGAGCCGGTAAGGCGACGGGCATTAGTGTTACAGCAGGAGGGCTGGGAAACAGGGCTCCTGGTTTCAATGGGAGGGGAGTGGGGGCCGGTTAGAGCAAGAGGGCTGGGAGTCAGGACTCCTGGGTTCTCTGGGAGAGGAGGGGAGGCTAGTGGGTTAGAGCAGGGGGGCTGAGAGCTAGGACGTCTGGCTTCTTTGGGAAGGGAGTGGGGACAGCTAGTGGGGGCTAGAGCAGGGGGCTTGGGAGCCACGACGCCTGGGTTCTCTGGGAGGGGAGGGGGAGTCTATGGGTTAGAGCAGGGTGGGGAGGCAGAGCTGAAATGAGTAACTCACTTGCCACCCGTGGATAATACTTGCAATCTCCAAGTACCGTATCGGCTGCCCAATGGACTACCCGAGGGCCAGTCAGGCACCGTGTTTACCCCAAAATACCGGTTATTGCCGTTCCCGGTTTATCATTTTGCTGATTGGTACCGATTGCTAAAACAGCAAATTGGCGCAGCAGGAATCGAGATGCGAAGTCAGAAAATCAGTAGTAGAAGCTGGAAAAATCAGGAGAAACAATGGTATTTTCTACATCGAGTAGCCCAAAGTTAGTGGGTTGCATTGAATACTGCAGTTTCAGTGGTCATACCTGCTTTTTATGGGTACTCGTTTTCAGCTCTCGTGAGGGGCTAGGAGTCAGGACTACTGGGTTGTCTGGGAAGGAAGTGGGGGCTAGTGGGTTAGAGCAGGGAGGCTGGGAGCCAGGACTCCTGGGTTCTCTGGGTGGAGAGCGGGCGCTAGCAGATTGGAAGAGAGGGGACTGGGAGGAATCAGGATTCTTGGGTTTCCTGAGAAGGAGCGGAGTCGAGTAGATTTGGTTGGCGGTAGGTGCCACCTGGGAATCAAACATGAGGGAGACCAGGTATAGATGGTCTGTGGGTTTGATCTGGGGCAACGGGAATGGGGGGCTGGGGAGATACTAGGCCAGATAGGGCCCATCTAGGTCTGGTCCAGGAGTGGAGATACGGATTAGATGGACTCAAGAGTCTAAGCCTAGATGGCAGGGCGGGGAGGGCGGATACTTGCCTCATCTTCCAGAACCGATGCAAGACCTTTTTGTTTGGCCAGATGTTATATAAATAAATAAAACAGACAGGCCTGTGAGTCTGATCTGAGGTGACCAGGAAGGGTACCCAGATCGGATTAGGGTCAGCAGTAGAGATGGGGGAGATGGGATACCAGACTAGATGGGCCCATTGGTCCATTCTGTGTCTGCATTTGCCATCTCCCTGAGCTATAACAAGCCTCTTTCCTTGTCTCTGTTCCAGCGAGTGGCTTTCTAAACCACCCTCCACATGCTCATCTCTGACCTTGGTCGCTCCTTTCTCGCCAACTGCACAAGGGTGGCCGAGAATAAGCATTCCCTTGCTGATGGAAGCTGTTCCGGGGGCCTCCCGGACCTCATCGGACATGAAGCCGCCACAGCGCCCAGAATGCAAGGCGGGATCCAAGAGGGAGGCTCCGCCTCCACACAACAGGCTCCGCCTCCACAGGCGCTACACCCTTCATTTCAGTTCAAAAGACTCTTGACTGGCATCCTAGATAGTTCAGGGTTTTCCAAATGGGGGTCGGGGGAGTGATCCCTAAGGTACACCTGGAGGAGAGAGAGGCAGGTGTCACGTACATGGGAGGGGGGTCTGGGTCCCATGACTGAGCTTTTAGCCCCCCACTCTCCTCTTTCCTGTGACTGGAACCTGTTGCCATGACTTACAGTCTATGAATAGGACATGATTATGAAAAGCCAACAGTAGCCGCTCTACTCAGTAAAAACCAACAATTCTGTATTCTCGCAATGCATGTCTGAAATATAGCCATGCGGGACATCGTTGTATTCCTTCTGAGAGAGCAATGCCACGGACACGGCCCACAGATCAAAGGGGGAAAAGTTATAAAGCGTTAGGTGAGACAGAGAAGCAATTAGACCAAGATCCCAGTCCCCACGCAGACACACCCACACTTTACAATGAGAAAGTTTGATATAAAGAATTAAGACAGATCATATTGGTTCAGAGCAAATACAGAAGGTGCATGATGAAATGAAACCAAAAGAGTGCAATGGAATGCTAGCTTCACTTAGAAAACTTCCCTGTCTAAGTCCTTCTCTAAGTTCTAGAAAGTAAAGTCTCCTGTCTGCCCTGCAGCCAGGCTGACACAGACGTCACATGCCAAAAGCTTCTGCAGAGGAGTTCTCCAGGAACGGTCTCTCTCCCTGGGTGCTCTCAAGCCCCCTTTAATTCAATATTCCCGCTGTTTCTTTGTTTCTCTTCCCGCCTTTCCCTTGGAACCTGGCTGAGGTCACGTAGACGGTTTTAATACGTATTGGGAGCAGACTCCTTTGTCTGGACCAGGCTTGGCTTCTCTCGATTAGATTTCCTGTTTCCATTTCCTACGCTTAAGGACATAAGAACAAAAGAAGGGCCATACTGGGTCAGTCCAACGGTCCATCGAGCCCAGCATCCTGTCTCCGACAGTGGCCAAACTCGGTCGCTTGGAAGAAGCGCCCAACAGGTCTTCTTGCAACAAATTCCACAACTTAATTGTGCGCTGAGTGAAAATAATACTTTTGTTTTAAATCTGCTACCTGTTCGTTTTTACACGATAGCTTTTACTATAACTTTCATTCTAGCTTATACAATCAATAATTCACATCATATAAATCCACACCGTGTTGTTCTTATATGTTACACTGATCATTCAGACACCAAACATCCGCAGGTTACATCCACTGGTTTTACAACACGTTACTGCTGAGAACTCATGTACTCATGACACATCAGTAACTCATACCCCCTCCACACACATACACACGACAGTAGCTACCATGGTTTCCACCTCCATTCTCACAAGCAAGGAGGTAGGCAGCAGGGTGCTGTGGATAAGTCCTTGCAGGACTCTGCCCTGCCACCTGTGGCTCACACAAGAAAGGATCGGTGCTCTGTGGGGTGGAACAGTTGTTCAGGAGAATCTGGTCAGATGACAGGAAATTTGCTAAATTGGGTGGATAAGAGAGGGGAGCATAGAGTGTGGTAGGAATACTTTGCTTTACTCTTTTGGGGGGGTGGGGGGAAGTCTTGTTAGTCCAGGTCCTTCAGTACAGCAAGGGCAGCCCTGGAACACCCTGGGGGCAGGGACTGAAGAGAATATAGGCTGAAGATGCTGTGTGAGAGACACACAAGGGAGA
>QEPC01000340.1:0-12115 GCA_003113815.1 Sphenodon punctatus
TTTGTGAATGTCCCTTGTAAGCCTGAATTTTTGTGTACTGCATAATGATTTTGGTTGGCATAATGATTGAAGTGGGTGCACTCACTGCTGATGGTGGGTCGTGCTATGGTTACACTATTGTTGTTTTGTTTTGTTTTGTTTTATTTCTGCACGCTGTTGCACTTTTATTGGGTTGTCTTTTGGAGCAATTGTCCCACTCTTACTAGCCTGCTTTCCTCAGTAGTGCTTTTCTGAGTAGTGCTTTGACTGTGAATTCAAGAACTTTGCAACAAGTTTTCAAAGTTTCTGAAGTTTTCCAAGGTCTGGAATTTCGAGTCCAAATTCTGAAACTTCGGAAACAGCACTGAAGGGCTGCAGAGTTCTCAGGCCAATTATTCATAACTTTGATATTCAGCCAGAGTATTCAGAAGTACTATTCGGTACAGCCCTAATACTCAAGGATCTATAAACTGATAAGAAAGGTCTTCCAAACTCCTGGCTCTGTATGTGGGCTGGCATAGGAATAGCTGTTTATCATGTGTTTAGAGTAACATGTAACAAATAAATAAGCTAAATTAGATAGCATTTCTCCTCGCTTAAAAAACATTATCTCTTCTTTCATTCTGTATGGAACTACCAATGTCAGCAAGAATCTACCTTTGTCATGATAGTATCTGTAACTGGGCCTTGGAAGGCAAACCTTCTGTGCACCTAGATATCTTGGAAAACAATGGATTATATGGATATTTAAATCTTGGCCTTCAGGCAGAAAGTTAAAACAGTGTCTGTGAGCTACGCCTGATCTGTAACTTGCTCTCCTAACTAGAAGAATGTTTAGCCAGCGGTTGGTCTGTCGGTCCAAATAAAGCTGACAAGTTTATTCTGCAGAAGACTCCCTCTGTATTTGTTTATGTACAAGTGTGATAGTGGGTTCCATTCAGACTTAGGGGCCCAAGTCATTGTCACAAGCACCAGCCCATCAGCTGCATGCAACAAGGGGACTGACAAAAGCCCTTTTTTTATTAAATGAAAGCCACTGAAGCTGAAAACAGGTGCCTAATTTGTGTACACTTGTGTGGAAACTTGGACTAATCATAGATGGCATACTGTGCACGGATCTGCTCCAATCTATTTTTATCAAATTCTCTCATGAATCAAAAAAGACTTGGCAGTCAAAATTTAGTTTCCTTGGTTCTTTCCACTGCTGATTCACTATGCCATTCTTTAAAATTTAGGCAAGGTCGATCTGACCTCCATCACCACAGCATAGTGCCTAACATTTAATGTATTTGCCTTCAGAATGGATGTACTGTACACAGACAGATGGTAGCTCTGGGGGTGCCCATAGATGCTCCTGTCAGTGCCGGGTTGACTGGTCCCTCTAAAGGGCGCCGTCCAAATATATGCCCTAGTGCAGGCTGTGGCTGCTCCAGGGCAGGCCAAGACACCACCTTCTGCAACATCCAGGAACATGCTGCACGGAGTGGACCAGCCAAACCTGGGGCAATGCCCAAATGGATCTGAAGCAAGAGTAGGTGCTCTTGTTCATTTGCGAAATACAGACCTTTTGGGAGCACTTTCAGCCATTCGTTGGTATTTCCTGTTTCTGTGCTTCCGCTCCCATTGATATCGACACCTGCGGTTTCCTGTAATTTTTTGTAATTTCTGTTAATATAATACCAGAAATTAAAAATTACCCCAAAATTACCAACAATACTAGAAATTACCAGAAATTACCGAAGCGGCAAAAAATAGTGGGAAATCACAAAAAAAGTAGGAAATGCTGGTAGATTTGCTCCTTGCACGAATGAAGGTGAAAGAGCTGTTTCCATCAGAAATAGCACATGCAGAGATTTTACCATCTGTTGTAGGTACCCACGTTGCAGTTCTGCAAGCACCTGCAACTCTGTGGTGTGGGGGACTAGCACTGTGGCCCAGGGACACCACTGGTTCATCTGATGTAGACCTAGGCAGAGCTGGTAACTGGCAGCTGCAGTGATGGGCCCCTGGAGCAGCTCCAGGCTCCAGTAGGCTCCCCATCTGTCTAAAACACCACCCAATGGTCACAATCCCAAGCAGAATCTGGGTAGTTCCCGCACGGGTTCCATGGAGCATAATGTGCTTTCCATGGACATATGTGTGGTTTGCGCGCATGTGTGCATTCAGGGGTTGTGCACAGCACACGTGGGACATGGGGCCGGCCCCACCATCTCTGCCTTCACTTTTGCAGGCAAGGAGCTGAGGTACAGAGAGAGTCTAAGGTAATTTCACACACCATGATTTTCAAATGATGCAAAAAGCCATGACATGAAGCATGGGGTAATTCACGATAGATTTATTTGTCACATTTGAACAAGGAAAATCTGTGGTGGGGCATGGAAGAGGATCACCACGGGTTTACCACATGGCTCTCTAAATTGTTGTGTGAGCATGCCCTAAGTGATGTGCACTAGACCTGGAGGCTAAGGAATCTGTGGCAGAAAAGAGCTCTGAATGTGGCTCCTCCAAATCCCCAAGAAGCATCCAAGGCAACTAGGCAAACTGTTCTTCAATATAACAGCTGCAGGGCTTAGCCCCAATAAGTTTTCAAAGCTTTTCAATATCTGAGTTTTTATGTTCTTTTAGGTATTCATCCCCCCCTCACTCCCCCACCCCCCGTGTGTGTATATTAATGCTGTAACTCTGTCCTCAGTTTTCACCAGAAACCCCCAAAGACCGAGGTACTCAACTCAATTTTCCATGTCCTGAATTTTCAATTAATGGCTCCTGAAACTTCAGAACTCAAAAAATCCTCGTACGATTGCAGAGAGGCTGGCACAAGGCCTCTGTTCCCCCTTCCGTGGCCCCTGCTGGCTAGGGAGAGAATAGGCCAGCAGGGGCCAGGGAAGGGAGGGACTAGCGGGGGCTCAGGGTTGTGGTGCTTAATGGGGTGGAGTCCTAGCAGGGGCTGAGGGGTAGAGTACTCACGCTATGGAGGGTCTCCAGCAATGTGTGGCTCCCTCTCAACTGGGTATGTTTAAAAAGAGCTGGGCAGTCTCAGAAGGGCAGCATCAGCATGCTGCCGGCATCATCTTGGAAAGGTCTGATCATTCAGTCCTTCCAAGCATGCCAAGCTTTTTTCTTCTTTTTAAAAACTTACCATGTCTGGAGGAAGCCACGCATCACCAGAGCCCCTCCAGAGGGTGAGACTCTACCCCTAGGGCTCCGCTAGGCACCCACCCTCTCTTCCCTGGCCCATTTTCTCCACCCCTCCAGACTTCCTCTGCCTCCCTCCTTGACCCAAGCCCTCTGAATTCCTGAGTATTCTCTGAGTGTCTCGGACTTGCTCGAGCACTTGGGACCAGTCCTCGGATACTCGTGAATACTTTTTAAAATATTTGGTGCAACCCTACTGTAAATGTCACAGTATCTGTTACGCTCAATCTGGGCTCCTAAATTAGCAGGACTGTCCAGAACTCTAACACTTTGGACAGTGGATTTACATTTATTTTCAAATATTTTTTTCTACTGTCTAATAATATAATTAACAGGGGGCTTATATAATAATAATAATAATAATAATAATAATAACAACAACAACAACTCGAGGGACTGAACCAAATCAGCCTAGATTAGGTGAATTAGGCTAACTGGGAAAATACTCATGAAATGAAACTGTATCCTAATTGCAGCTATTAGTTGCAGCTATTTCAGACCCTGATCCTGCAAACCTTTCCACATATACTTAACAGTGGACATTTATGTAAGTGCATGCAGATTTGCTCTGGAATGTTCAAAATGGATCCGAATGTACATGCTAACTTAAAAGGAGCACGCCACCACATACAATGACTAAGTGCAGTCCCTGGGATGTCTTTATTTATTCAGGTCAGAACATGGATATTAACATAATTCAAATAACAGCTGCTTAATGCATCTCACATTAAAATTTCACCAGCTCCATATCTTCCCATCTGGACTTTGATTATAGCAGGGAAGCCCATTCATGTTCTATTTATGCAAAACCAGAACAAGTCTAAGAAAAGTGCCTGGGAGGGATCCAAGAGGAGTGGGGTCAGGCACACAAAATCAGGCGCTTACAATTTGTTGGAGGTATCCTTGGCCCAGAGATAGAGTCCACTCCATGAGGAATAGCCATGGAGCTGGGACCAAGAGTTAGTGCCAAAGAATAAAGTTTATTAGTTAGATGGGGGTGTTTTCAAATGATAAAACTGGGGGAGGGGGGTTTGGTGGCACTACCATGGACATCTACTCAGGTGGAGTGCATGGGGAGAGATTCTAATGAACGGCTCCCTGCGTGGCTACCATGGCAGCTTCCTTGAACTCCCCCTGCCACAGACTATGGGGGATGAGGAAGTGTGCCGGGCTGGCCTTTTAAATTGACATGCTCTAGTGTGATGAATCCTGGCTCCCTAGTGCTTGTGGCTAGTTCCTGTGACTTCCAGAAGCATAAGCACCATTTGGAAAAAGGGCCGCATATGAGCAAACAGCCGCTGCAGACATTTTGCACATGCACAGAGCATTTAAAAACATTTCTAGACATTCTTGAAAGAGATTTTTGCATCTAATTTCAGTTTTGTTTTTCATGGGGTTTTGCAAACCCCACCCCACCCCAACCATTCTTTCCTCACTGACTACAATGGATTTTCTCTGATTGAAGTTCATTGAGAACAACCTGGGAAAATATCAATGCAAAAAGAAACAAAACACCAGAAACCCCCCCCCCCAAAAATGCCATTTTGGTTTACAGTTTTAAAAATGAAACAGCCATTTTGCAGCTGTTTCAGCTCTATCCAAAACTGAAATTCCCCTCCCCACAGAAAATTGCTTAAGAGCTTGTTCCTAACTTGATACCTATTTATACCCTGTTTGACCCTGACTAGTAAAAGGCTACTCTTCTTTGTTTTATTTTCACCCTACTCTCTCCCTCTGTGTGTGTGTGTGTGTGTGTGTGTGTGTGTGTATGCATGCTTATTGCCAAAGCACGTCTTCCTCAGCCTTGCTAGATCCAGCTACCATGAGAAAGGGGATTCACCCAATAAAGGGGATTCCCCACTGGCTCTTCCAGCCAGGGTGGCATCTAGCTGAGGTAAGCACCTCCAAGTTACCCCATGCGTCTCTGCCCAACATAATGGGAGAAGACCAGATAAGTGGAACTGGGGAAAAGTGTGCCCTTGAGAGGCTTGTAACCCCATAACTTCATGAGGCTCATGTACTGCACGAACCCCACAGGCAGAGGCAGCAATAACCTGGTGTTGGGGGATTGCCAGCAGGTGGGGAACCAGCTTGAGTCTCTCCCCTGTTGGGACCCCAGGGTCAGAGTTTTGGCCCAGTGCAGTGAGATGGGTGACTCAGCTGTATAGTGCCCCCTATTGTGATGCCACACTGAATGGCTCATGGGAGTGTGCATTTCCCTGCTCCACCTTCAGACGGGAGGTTGGATGAGTGGCTCCTGGATGGCCATGCATAGTAGTATCTCATCAAAAAACACCGGTAGAGTGCTTAGTCAAGTTCTATGACTCTATCCCAGAGATCAGAGTAGCCCACAGAGAGATGTAGGTCTGAGGAAGGCTCTTTTTACGCGATCAACTGAGCGAATGCAGTTCTGAAGTTCTGAGTTCGGCACGAATTCAGCCTGTTCGGATGACTGAATCCAAACACGAACATGAACAGACTGAACCGAACTCCATTCCGAATGTCAAANCTTCCGGTGAACTTCTGGGTTTCCACAGAAGGCCTAGTAGTGCTGAAGCCGGCAGCCACAGCCAGCGCTGAAGCCCCCGTACCGCCGGCGCCGCCCAGAGCGCAAGGTAGGCGATCCCTGGGTGGGGAGGTAGAGGGATCCCTGGGTGGGGAGGTAGAGGGATCCCTGGGGTGGGGTGTGTGTTAAACCACCCTACACCCCAGGGATCACCCTAGTACAGTACCTAGTACTACCTACCTGCTGGTGCGGGCTCTGGGTCGCTGGTGGCAGCCTGGAGCCTGCACTAGCAGGGACATTGGGGGGGGAATTTTTTTTAAAAAATCCAGGCTGGGCACGGTGGGTGGGGGCTGTCCCCCCTTCCACCCACGCAGCCTGGACTGGGGAGGGAAAGTGGGGTTTTTTTGTGTTGTTTTTTTTACATTGTGCCATTCAATGTAAAAAATCTCATATGGGGAATCCGGTAAATTACCCCGGATTACCGGATTTAATCTGATACTGCCGGTACACCAAATATCAGCAGTATCAGATACCGGAACATCCGGAATTCCCACTCCTACTGGAGACAGACATTGAGGCACCTCCGGGGTACAACAGGGAGGAATGGGACATGATTGCTCAGATGGTCTTCGTCCTGATACCATTCCTGGACCCCAGGATCAAGGGCAGAATGGCACGTGAGACAGCGGTCTATGGTCTCTGGAAGGGTACGCTGGTGCAGAAGGTCTGGCAGTCGGAGTGGGCCATGCAGCAGGATGCCCCTGGGGATGGTGGGAGTGGGAGAAGAGACCCCTTCCAGCCATCTGGGTCTATCCCTGCCCCCATCCCTAGTGGTAGCAGCAGCACCAGCAGCAGGATGAGCAGCAGCAGCAGTTCCCCTACTAGTGGCAGAAGCTCCTCCTGTGTGCAGGACACTCTGGAGCATGGGCCCCAGCACAAAAGGGAAAGCAGCATGGCTGAGGGCAGTAGGGCAGGTGGTGTCCACCCAGAGCTACCAGAGGGAGTAAGATGGCACCTCAGCAGCAGTGGAGACCTACCTGGAGGAGGANCTTTTGGGAGCACTTTCAGCCATTCGTTGGTATTTCCTGTTTCTGTGCTTCCGCTCCCATTGATATCGACACCTGCGGTTTCCTGTAATTTTTTGTAATTTCTGTTAATATAATACCAGAAATTAAAAATTACCCCAAAATTACCAACAATACTAGAAATTACCAGAAATTACCGAAGCGGCAAAAAATAGTGGGAAATCACAAAAAAAGTAGGAAATGCTGGTAGATTTGCTCCTTGCACGAATGAAGGTGAAAGAGCTGTTTCCATCAGAAATAGCACATGCAGAGATTTTACCATCTGTTGTAGGTACCCACGTTGCAGTTCTGCAAGCACCTGCAACTCTGTGGTGTGGGGGACTAGCACTGTGGCCCAGGGACACCACTGGTTCATCTGATGTAGACCTAGGCAGAGCTGGTAACTGGCAGCTGCAGTGATGGGCCCCTGGAGCAGCTCCAGGCTCCAGTAGGCTCCCCATCTGTCTAAAACACCACCCAATGGTCACAATCCCAAGCAGAATCTGGGTAGTTCCCGCACGGGTTCCATGGAGCATAATGTGCTTTCCATGGACATATGTGTGGTTTGCGCGCATGTGTGCATTCAGGGGTTGTGCACAGCACACGTGGGACATGGGGCCGGCCCCACCATCTCTGCCTTCACTTTTGCAGGCAAGGAGCTGAGGTACAGAGAGAGTCTAAGGTAATTTCACACACCATGATTTTCAAATGATGCAAAAAGCCATGACATGAAGCATGGGGTAATTCACGATAGATTTATTTGTCACATTTGAACAAGGAAAATCTGTGGTGGGGCATGGAAGAGGATCACCACGGGTTTACCACATGGCTCTCTAAATTGTTGTGTGAGCATGCCCTAAGTGATGTGCACTAGACCTGGAGGCTAAGGAATCTGTGGCAGAAAAGAGCTCTGAATGTGGCTCCTCCAAATCCCCAAGAAGCATCCAAGGCAACTAGGCAAACTGTTCTTCAATATAACAGCTGCAGGGCTTAGCCCCAATAAGTTTTCAAAGCTTTTCAATATCTGAGTTTTTATGTTCTTTTAGGTATTCATCCCCCCCTCACTCCCCCACCCCCCGTGTGTGTATATTAATGCTGTAACTCTGTCCTCAGTTTTCACCAGAAACCCCCAAAGACCGAGGTACTCAACTCAATTTTCCATGTCCTGAATTTTCAATTAATGGCTCCTGAAACTTCAGAACTCAAAAAATCCTCGTACGATTGCAGAGAGGCTGGCACAAGGCCTCTGTTCCCCCTTCCGTGGCCCCTGCTGGCTAGGGAGAGAATAGGCCAGCAGGGGCCAGGGAAGGGAGGGACTAGCGGGGGCTCAGGGTTGTGGTGCTTAATGGGGTGGAGTCCTAGCAGGGGCTGAGGGGTAGAGTACTCACGCTATGGAGGGTCTCCAGCAATGTGTGGCTCCCTCTCAACTGGGTATGTTTAAAAAGAGCTGGGCAGTCTCAGAAGGGCAGCATCAGCATGCTGCCGGCATCATCTTGGAAAGGTCTGATCATTCAGTCCTTCCAAGCATGCCAAGCTTTTTTCTTCTTTTTAAAAACTTACCATGTCTGGAGGAAGCCACGCATCACCAGAGCCCCTCCAGAGGGTGAGACTCTACCCCTAGGGCTCCGCTAGGCACCCACCCTCTCTTCCCTGGCCCATTTTCTCCACCCCTCCAGACTTCCTCTGCCTCCCTCCTTGACCCAAGCCCTCTGAATTCCTGAGTATTCTCTGAGTGTCTCGGACTTGCTCGAGCACTTGGGACCAGTCCTCGGATACTCGTGAATACTTTTTAAAATATTTGGTGCAACCCTACTGTAAATGTCACAGTATCTGTTACGCTCAATCTGGGCTCCTAAATTAGCAGGACTGTCCAGAACTCTAACACTTTGGACAGTGGATTTACATTTATTTTCAAATATTTTTTTCTACTGTCTAATAATATAATTAACAGGGGGCTTATATAATAATAATAATAATAATAATAATAATAACAACAACAACAACTCGAGGGACTGAACCAAATCAGCCTAGATTAGGTGAATTAGGCTAACTGGGAAAATACTCATGAAATGAAACTGTATCCTAATTGCAGCTATTAGTTGCAGCTATTTCAGACCCTGATCCTGCAAACCTTTCCACATATACTTAACAGTGGACATTTATGTAAGTGCATGCAGATTTGCTCTGGAATGTTCAAAATGGATCCGAATGTACATGCTAACTTAAAAGGAGCACGCCACCACATACAATGACTAAGTGCAGTCCCTGGGATGTCTTTATTTATTCAGGTCAGAACATGGATATTAACATAATTCAAATAACAGCTGCTTAATGCATCTCACATTAAAATTTCACCAGCTCCATATCTTCCCATCTGGACTTTGATTATAGCAGGGAAGCCCATTCATGTTCTATTTATGCAAAACCAGAACAAGTCTAAGAAAAGTGCCTGGGAGGGATCCAAGAGGAGTGGGGTCAGGCACACAAAATCAGGCGCTTACAATTTGTTGGAGGTATCCTTGGCCCAGAGATAGAGTCCACTCCATGAGGAATAGCCATGGAGCTGGGACCAAGAGTTAGTGCCAAAGAATAAAGTTTATTAGTTAGATGGGGGTGTTTTCAAATGATAAAACTGGGGGAGGGGGGTTTGGTGGCACTACCATGGACATCTACTCAGGTGGAGTGCATGGGGAGAGATTCTAATGAACGGCTCCCTGCGTGGCTACCATGGCAGCTTCCTTGAACTCCCCCTGCCACAGACTATGGGGGATGAGGAAGTGTGCCGGGCTGGCCTTTTAAATTGACATGCTCTAGTGTGATGAATCCTGGCTCCCTAGTGCTTGTGGCTAGTTCCTGTGACTTCCAGAAGCATAAGCACCATTTGGAAAAAGGGCCGCATATGAGCAAACAGCCGCTGCAGACATTTTGCACATGCACAGAGCATTTAAAAACATTTCTAGACATTCTTGAAAGAGATTTTTGCATCTAATTTCAGTTTTGTTTTTCATGGGGTTTTGCAAACCCCACCCCACCCCAACCATTCTTTCCTCACTGACTACAATGGATTTTCTCTGATTGAAGTTCATTGAGAACAACCTGGGAAAATATCAATGCAAAAAGAAACAAAACACCAGAAACCCCCCCCCCCAAAAATGCCATTTTGGTTTACAGTTTTAAAAATGAAACAGCCATTTTGCAGCTGTTTCAGCTCTATCCAAAACTGAAATTCCCCTCCCCACAGAAAATTGCTTAAGAGCTTGTTCCTAACTTGATACCTATTTATACCCTGTTTGACCCTGACTAGTAAAAGGCTACTCTTCTTTGTTTTATTTTCACCCTACTCTCTCCCTCTGTGTGTGTGTGTGTGTGTGTGTGTGTGTGTGTATGCATGCTTATTGCCAAAGCACGTCTTCCTCAGCCTTGCTAGATCCAGCTACCATGAGAAAGGGGATTCACCCAATAAAGGGGATTCCCCACTGGCTCTTCCAGCCAGGGTGGCATCTAGCTGAGGTAAGCACCTCCAAGTTACCCCATGCGTCTCTGCCCAACATAATGGGAGAAGACCAGATAAGTGGAACTGGGGAAAAGTGTGCCCTTGAGAGGCTTGTAACCCCATAACTTCATGAGGCTCATGTACTGCACGAACCCCACAGGCAGAGGCAGCAATAACCTGGTGTTGGGGGATTGCCAGCAGGTGGGGAACCAGCTTGAGTCTCTCCCCTGTTGGGACCCCAGGGTCAGAGTTTTGGCCCAGTGCAGTGAGATGGGTGACTCAGCTGTATAGTGCCCCCTATTGTGATGCCACACTGAATGGCTCATGGGAGTGTGCATTTCCCTGCTCCACCTTCAGACGGGAGGTTGGATGAGTGGCTCCTGGATGGCCATGCATAGTAGTATCTCATCAAAAAACACCGGTAGAGTGCTTAGTCAAGTTCTATGACTCTATCCCAGAGATCAGAGTAGCCCACAGAGAGATGTAGGTCTGAGGAAGGCTCTTTTTACGCGATCAACTGAGCGAATGCAGTTCTGAAGTTCTGAGTTCGGCACGAATTCAGCCTGTTCGGATGACTGAATCCAAACACGAACATGAACAGACTGAACCGAACTCCATTCCGAATGTCAAAATGACTGAACAGTTCAGTCAGTTCAGATCGCATTCAAGTGAATTCGGGTGGCAAAAACGTGTGACTGGAAGGCAAAATGACAGGGAGGGGGAGTCAGTTGAGGAGCAGACTTCCAGGCACCAGGGGTGGAGAGGCTTGGAGTAGCAGCCAGCCTGCGCAATCACCATCCCTTTTCACCTCAGACCACTGTCTTCGCCGTCTGCGATTGGCCACGGGCTAGGCTGCATGGAACCAATGGGGCTTGCGGTGAGGTGGGCGCAACAAGAAACAAAACTGATTGCCTCCCCCCTTCCCAACACCTTCTGAGCTAGTCACTGTTCCTGAACAGCAGGCGTTTCAGAAGGCTCCCTCTACCAGCAGTTTTGTTCTCATTAATCCATTGCAATCCTCCTATTTTACCCATCCAACCCATCTACCTCAATATTATCATTTATTTAGATTAGATTAGATAGATTTAGGTGTTATTTTTTGTTTTTACGCCTCCCTGTGTTCCCTGTGTTCAATCTTCCTTCCTCCCTCCCCCCTCCATTGAATCCTTTCCCTCTCTCTCTTATTCCATCCCTGATTCCCTTCCCCTGTTTTAAGTTTGGGATTTATTTAGAGTAGGATTATTTATTATTAGATTGATTTTCATTTCAGTTGTATACCCCTCCTTGTGTTCTTTGTGTTTCCCCCTGTGTAATATTGTATATATAGATAGATAGTTATTATAGAAAGTTACTAGATAGATATACATAGTAGTTAGCATAGTTATAGAGATAGATAGAGATACAGTGTGTTTGTAGGACAAGGCCTTTGTAGTTAATTATTAGGATATTCCATTTAGTTCAATTGGTTTTAGAATAGGTAATAGCAGTTAGATTTAGTGTAGAGATAGATAGATATAATACTAGATTAAGAAATGTAAATAAAACAATTAAAAAAATTGTTTTTATAAAATATGTGTGCATACTTTTGGTGGGAGAAATGGAGAAGGGAGGGAGAGGCCCATTGCCTCCCCTGCTGCCCATAGAGGAGTCAATGGGGCACGTCCCAGAGGTGTCAGGGGCCGTGCCAGGGGAGTGGCAGCAGGTAGAAGCAGTAGCCCGAGCACATCACCACGCCCCAAATTCAGCAGGCTTGCTTTAGGGTCCCAGGCTTCATTGTCTAAGTGTCGCCTCCTGGCAGTGCCCTCCTCCACTGCCATGCAGGGCACTGGAAGGCCTACAGTACATGAGGCTGTGTCTGTCTCTGCTGGTGCTTGAGCA
>QEPC01000342.1:10431-34454 GCA_003113815.1 Sphenodon punctatus
AAGAAGGTCTGAATGCATTATTTCGCTGTACTTAAAATCGGTATGGCATGCATGTGAATGCAACAGGACTTGTTAACAGCGAACTATTGAGAACCAGTTTTAAAAAATCCAGATAATTGCTGCACGTGTGATTACACCCTTAGATAAGCAATCACATCACAGATTGTGAAGAAGTTTGAACACTGAAAGTGCTAGACACATGAGGTAATAATAACAACAGTTGATGGCTCTCCATTGGAGATTACATTATTTATTATTATTATTATCATCAATTTCTACCCCACCCTTCCTAAGAGGCTCACAAATCAAAACAATACAAAAAGATCATGTTCACCCAACGATACAGCCAACCTGCAAACCCCTCCTTACCCCCAATACAATAAAAACGAAGCAATACAACCCAACCCAGTTAATCACACCCTCCCTCTCCACTCGCCCACTCCCTTGCCTCTCATCCCGACTCCCCTGTATCATGCAATGAATTTGTATCAGGAAATAAACCAATTCACTCCCCCCACCGCCCCAGGAAACTTCCCTGGAAACGCCAAGCCAGGATACCCAGATTTGCCCTGAAGCTGCTGCACGTGTGGATTGGGGGCACATCTCCATCAGAGAGTGAGTGGAGACAAACTCCCTCCACCCCACCCCAGGGGCTATTTGTCATCATTTTTGCTGAGCTCGGTCGTTGGGCTGGGCTTGGTCGTCGGGCTAGACTTGGCAGCTGGGCTGCACTCAGCCTTGGTCACAGCATCGGTGAAAAATCCTGGCAGCTTATAAACACCGGGCTTGGTGGCGCAGGCAAGCTTGGAGGTGCAGCCACGTGCAGCGTAGTTCTCCTTCTTGCTGCCTTCTGGAAGAAGAGAAGAGACAATTGGCTGCTGCATGCAGACCGACCCCCTGTGACTCCTTTCCCTGCACCCCCTATAGCGTCCCACCTCGCTCCCTACTTTTGGCCCCCGTCTGAAATCCTGCATCACGTGGTGGGGCCTTTGGGCACAGTTACAGGCAGGGGTCTTAAATCCATAGATTTCGTGCCGCTGCAATCGCAACCATTGTCACAGAATTTGGCATTTGGTCGAATTCTCGCAGAAATTGCCTCTGGCAGGATAGAACTACAGCCTGAATGGGGACTCCTGTGAGCTAGCCAATGGGGCGCCGGCACCGTCAGCTGCTAGCATATAGTATGAGGCCTTGGGGCCAGATCACACAGCTGAAGAGGAGCAGCCTGTGACTCTGCCATGGAGAAAAGAGCTTCCCGTAAAAAGGTCGAACATGCTGGGAAAAGTATTTGCATTTTTAAAGGGCACAATTTGCACAGTTTAGTGAATAAATGGCTGTTTTTCACTATTTTTCAAATTAGAAAGACTAGGCAAACCCCAAGGGATCCCCTGGGATTGCTCAAGGCATTAGATGAGCAAATTGGGGGAGGGTGGGACTTAATCACTGGATTATTTAAAAAAAAAATTGGGGTGCAACTACAAAAGTAATTTCCACCCAAAAGAAACACTGTGTTTTGATATGATAGGGCAGCCTTTACAGCATCCCACCGTTCTGCCTGAGAGAGGAGCTTTCAGAGATTTTTAAATGCTCGTCTAAGACCTGTGCACTGGCCCCAGCTGACTTGGTAATTGCTGTGCATCCTCGCAAGATGGGGAATGGGGCAATTCTGAAGTCATTTGTGCCATTCTCCATAGGAAGTACCCGCATCCACCATACGACAACGGCAGTCTGGGAAAGCCTTGTGCAGATACGCACCATTCCACAAAGTCTCTTGGATGGAGGCTTCTCTTTACCACACCCATCTCTCTCTGCAGCCCCCATCTATGGTTACGCCTTCCCTCTAGACTTTCACCCAGAGGAGGCGGGGCCGTGTTGGCAGGGCGGGGCAAGGGGGGGCCGTCACATCCCTTTTCTGATGCTACAGCGCCCTCATGTCCCTCCCGATACTCTGCAGGAGGAGGTGGGAACGGGTCTGAATGAGGCAGGGTAAATGGACCATCATTCCTCGTTCTGACATAATTATGAGTTTATTCAATTCATTTAGAAAGATTGTTTTCTAGGTTTTCGGGCCTACATTAAGCACTTGAATTTTGGTGCATTTGTGCGCTCGTGCTTTGGTTAACTCTTCATTTTGCATCCGCAAACATGTCCCACGTGCAAGGGTGCATATCACACATGCCTTGCTTTGGCACTGGCTGAAGGATTTTGGGGGCCGCCCCTTCAAACTTGGGGGCCTGGGCTCCTTTTGCCCATACCTTAGGATGCCCCTGCTGGCGCTGAACCGTGCAGCGCAGACTAGGATGGGGGTTTGCTCTGTTCGGAAGACACAAACACTGCACTGGTAGCGTGGGCTACCCACGTGGGGTTACCCACCTTGGCTGCTCCATGGGATACCTCTGCCCTGCTTTTGTGGGGAAATCCCAAGTCATGCCCTGCGGAAAGAGCTGCCACTGTGCATTCACCACCAGTGTCTCTGGGTGGGTACCATAGAGGTGGTTAGCTCTGTCGCCTTGCATGGCTATGCTGCTTAGCTGCCGCCGCTGGAGCTGGCTCTGCCCCCTTTCCCCTGTTGGTGTTGCCTCTGCCACTGAAGCCACCCACCTCTGCCAGGTGTGTGAGAGGGCGAGAGAGCAAGCACACGTGTGTATGTACTTGTGTGTGCAATTGGGGGCGGGGCTTATTGGTGGAGGGGGCGGGGCTTATGCCTGTCTTCGGCCCATTGAGATGTTGGGCGTGAGCCCTGAAGAGCCGTGTGGCCTGGTAGACAGAGCAAGTCGGTCTCTCCGCCATACCCAGGGTGAGGGTCCCAGCGAAGTAGAAGCAGTGATCCATGTTGCCCAGACACTGCACCGTCTCCGTGGGCTGGCATTGCAGACTTGTGGAGGCGCAGGCCGGGCACTGCAGGCCATTTGGTTTGGAGGTCAGCGGCAGCACTGAGGACAGACAAATGGACAGACGTGGTTGGCTGTGGGAGCTGGGCTGAAATAGTGGCCTGTGGGGAAGTGGGAGTCTAGTGGGAGCTGCAGAGGGGCAGGGAGTCAGGATTCCTGTGGGTTCTATCCCCAGCTCTGGAAGGGGACTGGGGGGGTCTATTGGTTAGGACTGGAGGTGGGGTTGGCATCCCAGGACTCCTGGGTTCTGTTCCCAGCTTTGGGAGGGGAGTGCGGTCTAGTGCGTTAGAGAAGGGCTTCTAGGTTCCCTTTTCCCGGTGGAGAGGGGATTCTAGTGGCGATGGGGTTGGGTTCTATCCAGGGGAACAACAAGATAAATTTTAAGAGGGGAGAACAGAGGATGATGACTCCTCCACCACAAAACCCTGATCCCTCTCCCAGCTGGGCAGTGTTGCGCCTCCCCATACAGCGGAGTTGGGGAGGCTGTGGGTGGGCACTGGTCTGGTGCCCACAAGCACCCCATGCAAGAGCCACCTTGTAGGTAGTGGGGGAAGACATGGATGGGCCCCAAAACCTGCGGGTGCTCATCTTAGTTTATGCCCCTGATTCTATCCCCAGTTCTGGGAGGGCACGAAACTTAATAGTTAGAGCAGAGAGGCTTGGAGCCAGGACTCTTGGGTCGTGGCCCCAACTCTGGGAGGGGAATCTGCTGGAAGCTAGGACTCCTGAGCTATCTGGGAGGGCAGAGCTGGGCACCAGGGCTCCTGGGTTCTAGCCCCAGTTTTGGAGGGGCGGGGGGAAGCGGGAAGAGCCTATTGGTCTCAAGCAGGGGCGGAGGCTGGCAGGTTACTCAGTCCATACGTTTGACGGCTCCTTTGTTACAGAGATTCGAGCGGCAGCACTTAGCCCCGATCCGCATGTGTAGTTCAAAGGCAGTGTAGAGCTTGGAGGGTCCTGGGGGGCAATACCTTTTCTTTGTGCATCCCTTGAATGTGTTTGTCGTGATGTGTCCCGCTGGATGCAAAACACAACAGAGAGGGGGAAAAACACATGCTGCTGAGGGGGGTTACGCACCTTCTGGGCCTAGGTAACCCTGGCCAACAGGGTGGCTCTCATCATCACTCTCCAGAGGCCATGCCCTACAGAGAGGTTTGTCTGTGGGTCGCCTGTAGTAGGAACTGCAAAATGATGGGATGCTGTTGTTGGAGGGGCTCTATGGAGCTGGGGAGATGTCTGTTCTATGCAGTCACGAGATCCAGGGCTTTAAACCGATGGGGTGCTATGGAACTGTATGGAACTTGGTTACTGTAACCAAGCCAAGAACGTGTACCTGAGTCCTCCCCCCTGTAGATTGTGAGCTCTCGGGCAGGGACCGTGTCTATCTTGTTTTTTGTAAAGCACCAGGTACATTGCTGGCGCTATATAAATGCTTATAAAAATAATAATTAATAATTGTTGAGGGTGTCTGTTCTTTGAGGCTCAATGGAGCTTAGGAGATGTCTGTTCCATAGGGTTCTTTGGAGGTGTGGGGTGTGGGCACTGTGGGGCTGCATGGAGCTGAGGTGTCTGTCTGTGTCTGCTCTGTGGGGCCCTGCGGAGCTGAGAGTGGGGGAGGCCTGTTCTGTGGGGTTCAGTGGAGATGTGGCTATGCAGTTCTATGGAGCTTGGGGGGGGGTCTTTTCTTTTCTTTTTTGGTGGGTCTCTATGGAGTTGTGAGGTTGTGGTTCTGCAGAGCTGCGGGGGGGTCTCTCTTCTGTAGGACTGTTAGAAATAAGGGATATTCCCTAAAGCAGTCGGGGCTGCGTGGCAGGAGGGTTTTAACCTGTGGACCCAGAACCCAAGGAGTTAAATGCATTGCACGCTCCCCCATCTCATCCCACCCCCTTTCCCTCATAGCTGCAGACACTGTTTTAATGGGTTTATTCTCTCTGAGTGACTCACTCGTTTCAGCTGTCTCCTGCTCTCCAGAGCCTGGGCATCGGCCATCAAGCCCAAAGCTCTCCCCCCCCCAGCCCCCCCGCCATTCCCCCTCATCCCACATCCTTTTCCTCTCTATTTCCGGGCAAGCCAGCTGGCCGTACAGTGGAGACTCCCAGTCACCTACCTAGTCTGGTCTCTGTGGTGAGAATGATGCAGACGTTTTGTGACGGCGGGCAGGTGTGTGGGGTGCCGGAGCACGACGCTGAAGAGCTGTTGCAGCGTTCGCATTGCAGGCATAACCCTGGGGGGAAGAGAATTCAGGGGAAGCTTGCCCAGTGGCAAATATTACTCTATGTGGCCAGGAGACAACATAGTTCAGATGATCTCTTTTTTTGTTTTATTGGACCAAGTTCAGTAAAAGTGTGCAAGCTTACTGGGGCTCTTCTGCAGGCTGGGAGAGAGGAAGTCAGAGCTAAATCTGAACAATTGCAAGGCAGGTATATATATACATGAAAACAACTCCAAGGAAAGCGCTGGTGCGTCAGACATGAATTACAAAGGAAGAAGTTGTAAGGTGTAAGACTTTTTTGTTTGAAAAGGCATTTGGTGGGCGGGGATAGGAGACAGGGGGTGGTTTTGAGGTAGAGGTGTAAGGGGGTTGGATGTGGGGAATGAGGGGGCGGTACTGGGTGGATTTGTGAGGAGTTGTGGGAGGGTTGGTTCTTTTTTTTTTTGGTAGTTTTTTTTTAACATTGGTTTCAAATGTTTTCTATGGTTTGTGAGCTGTCCTGAGAAGCCTGGGAAGGGCGGCATATACATTTAAATAAACAAGGAATGTAAATTGCAACCATTGGAGAAGAGTAAGGCCATTAGCATTTTAAAGTAAAGTGATTGTAATCTGGGGAGTGAACGCAATCGCTGGGAGAGGAAGAGAATTAACAAACCCTCCAGGGGCGCAGCTGGGTCAGGGCTGGAATGAACCTTGGTGCAGATGATGGAATGGGACTTCCTGGACCCTTCTTCCAGCAGCAGAGAACACCGTTGCTCCAGAGAACACCGCTGCTCCAGAGAGACGGGTCCCCCCTCCCCAGGCTTGTGGACTCCGATGCAGCGACACCACTTCTCCCAATTATAGCTGTACCACAGGATGACACACACACCCCAGATCTGCTCTTTCTGGGGGCCCCACGGTGCCCCCTGTTTTCACCAGGGCAAGGTGTGGAGGCCCCACTCCCTCCCAGCAGGGCCCCAAACATGACCACCTTTTGGACCCCATGTAGAGTGCCCTGAATTGGGGAATGGCCACCAGGGCCCCCAATTTTATCTTTGTCCTGGGCCCCGCAAATGATACGGGCAGGCCTGCCCTGACTGTGCCCTTGGAACCATCTAAAGGCAATGAGGGAACACAGCCGGTGATTACTACGTACTTTTGTGATGGTTTCTAAAGCCCAGATCCATACTGAACCCATTGTTTTGGGTGGAAGTTATGAATTCTAGTTCCTGGCTGGCTGCAAGTTCCCTTTCAGGGCGAGGACCGAGAGAGCAGACGGTGTGGGTGCTTGTAGATGGACAGCAGCTCCAGTTCTGCCCGTGCCAGCCCACTTCGCTCCCTGGATTGGGCGGTCTCTTTAAAAGCGCCCGGCCAGATGTTCAAGTGAAGGAGGCCATGCCTGCTCCGGGGCAACCCTGCTGCCGGCGGCGCTCCGGAACATCCCAGAGCACTGCCTGCGGAGCCGGCCGGCCAATCCCAGGGCACCGGCCAAAAGTGGGGCTACTGTCCGTCTAATGGGCAGAGCCATGCAGCTCCATTCCTGACTGGCCATTGCCCTGGACAACACCATAGAGTTGCAGGTGCTGGCGATCCCCTGAAACTCTATGGTGTGGGGAGGGGCTGAACTGCAGGTGAATTTGTTGAATCCTTTTGGATTCCGGTTTGCTGTTGGCCTTCTCAGAGTCTCACGGCAACGAGTTCTAGCCTCCTTAGAGAAATGCTGCCCAGAAAGAGTCTGAGAGGCCAGAAGGGGAAGTTCTGGTCAACTATGGAGAACCCTCCCAAACCCATCCTGCCTCAAGCCCAGTCCTTTTGCTTAAGCTAGAATAGATCTGTCAGAAAGAGACCCCAACTTCCAATTAAAGCCTCCCAGTGATTGGAGGGGATTAAAAATTTGGGCGCTCTGGGCACAAAGGGCATCGGTCCTCCTGGATGACCCTTTGCTCCTTCTCCCTGTCTGTCTGGGGTCTCCTCCCTACTGCCCCCCTATCCAGGATGCCCTCTGTGATGCCCTGTCTCTGGACATGAGTCACTTGCATCTCCCCCTGTGGCATGGTGTTGGCTGGATGAGTCCCAAGGGTATAGCTAGCTACAATAGGCATAGGCAATGTAACCACACCAGGGCTCAAGAGCCCGGGGCCATGCCCATGTGGAATGTTTGCTTAGGCAAATGGGTGATTAACACCCACTGAAGACTTGCTAAGTGCCATGAAAACGGGGGGCACAGGCAACTTGTGGGGGGGTACATGCCCCCCAGATTTCCAGAAGCCCTACAGAACCACTGTCCAACCCCCTGCCTAGTCCCCACTCCTGTTCCTCTCACTGTCAACAGTTACCAGTCTCCTATGTGTGTGTATGTGTGTGTGGGGGGAATGGGATTCCATGTTCTGCACCTGGGCCCATTCCAGTCTAGCAGCACCTCTGGATGCTAAGTCCTGCACGATTAGCTCCTGTGCTGGCCAACACCCAGTTGGTACAAAAGGGGAGATACTTGCCCAGCTAAGCTCAATCAAAGTGTATTTAAGAAACTCTTGAGTTGGGGAGGCTGAGCTGGAAAAGACAGAAGTCTGGCCCCTGTGCCCCACTTTACAGCTAGAGAGAGGGGTGTCCCACCCAGGGAGATCTGGATTCGAACTCGGGACTCACTTTTGGGTCCGGCATTTTGGGTCCACTGGGCCAAACTGCCCCTGCACCGCAGCGTTCAGAAAAGGGGTGAGGACATCATTCCAAAATCCCCAAGGGGGAACATTCCCCTAATGCTGGGGGGCAGCACGGAAGGGTATCTCATAGTATAGCTCGGTCCCAGAGTGGCTGTTTTAGGGTCAGCCGCTGCATGTTGAAGTGGGACAGCCTTACAGCCCAGAAGGGGTTAACCAGCCCAGACTCACCTGTGGTTAGCAGAGCACAGAGCAGGCAGAAGGAGAGAGGCGTCTGCATGGTGCTGGGGTGGGTGCAGACAGAGCTGGCTAGGGTGAGTGATGCAGGGAGCTCTGGGCAGAAGGATTTATAGCCAGTGAGTTGGGAAGGGCAAATTTGTGGGGTTGGGGTAGCGAATGGGGCCTGGGAACAGCTGGTTCCTTGATACATCCGGCTTCAAGTGCATCAATTACTGGGTTCAGCCTGCTCCTGTCCCGGCCTCACAGACCGGAACGCTCTCTCTCACCTCCCTTGAATCTTATAGAGCAGACACCAAATAAGATTGCACTGAGCACTGCACAGACCTTAACCAAGACCAGAGCCCCCATTGGGCCGGGCGCTGCACAGACCTTAACCAAGACCAGAGCCCCCATTGGGCCGGGCGCTGCACAGACCTTAACCAAGACCAGAGCCCCCATTGGGCCGGGCGCTGCACAGACCTTAACCAAGACCAGAGCCCCCATTGGGCCGGGCGCTGCACAGACCTTAACCAAGACCAGAGCCCCCATTGGGCCGGGCGCTGCACAGACCTTAACCAAGACCAGAGCCCCCATTGGGCCGGGCGCTGCACAGACCTTAACCAAGACCAGAGCCCCCATTGGGCCGGGCGCTGCACAGACCTTAACCAAGACCAGAGCCCCCATTGGGCCGGGCGCTGCACAGACCTTAACCAAGACCAGAGCCCCCATTGGGCCGGGCGCTGCACAGACCTTAACCAAGACCAGAGCCCCCATTGGGCCGGGCGCTGCACAGACCTCAACCAAGACCAGAGCCCCCATTGGGCCGGGCGCTGCACAGACCTCAACCAAGACCAGAGCCCCCATTGGGCCGGGCGCTGCACAGACCTCAACCAAGACCAGAGCCCCCATTGGGCCGGGCGCTGCACAGACCTCAACCAAGACCAGAGCCCCCATTGGGCCGGGCGCTGCACAGACCTCAACCAAGACCAGAGCCCCCATTGGGCCGGGCGCTGCACAGACCTCAACCAAGACCAGAGCCCCCATTGGGCCGGGCGCTGCACAGACCTCAACCAAGACCAGAGCCCCCATTGGGCCGGGCGCTGCACAGACCTCAACCAAGACCAGAGCCCCCATTGGGCCGGGCGCTGCACAGACCTCAACCAAGACCAGAGCCCCCATTGGGCCGGGCGCTGCACAGACCTCAACCAAGACCAGAGCCCCCATTGGGCCGGGCGCTGCACAGACCTCAACCAAGACCAGAGCCCCCATTGGGCCGGGCGCTGCACAGACCTCAACCAAGACCAGAGCCCCCATTGGGCCGGGCGCTGCACAGACCTCAACCAAGACCAGAGCCCCCATTGGGCCGGGCGCTGCACAGACCTCAACCAAGACCAGAGCCCCCATTGGGCCGGGCGCTGCACAGACCTCAACCAAGACCAGAGCCCCCATTGGGCCGGGCGCTGCACAGACCTCAACCAAGACCAGAGCCCCCATTGGGCCGGGCGCTGCACAGACCTCAACCAAGACCAGAGCCCCCATTGGGCCGGGCGCTGCACAGACCTTAACCAAGACCAGAGCCCCCATTGGGCCGGGCGCTGCACAGACCTCAACCAAGACCAGAGCCCCCATTGGGCCGGGCGCTGCACAGACCTTAACCAAGACCAGAGCCCCCATTGGGCCGGGCGCTGCACAGACCTTAACCAAGACCAGAGCCCCCATTGGGCCGGGCGCTGCACAGACCTTAACCAAGACCAGAGCCCCCATTGGGCCGGGCGCTGCACAGACCTTAACCAAGACCAGAGCCCCCATTGGGCCGGGCGCTGCACAGACCTTAACCAAGACCAGAGCCCCCATTGGGCCGGGCGCTGCACAGACCTTAACCAAGACCAGAGCCCCCATTGGGCCGGGCGCTGCACAGACCTTAACCAAGACCAGAGCCCCCATTGGGCCGGGCGCTGCACAGACCTTAACCAAGACCAGAGCCCCCATTGGGCCGGGCGCTGCACAGACCTTAACCAAGACCAGAGCCCCCATTGGGCCGGGCGCTGCACAGACCTCAACCAAGACCAGAGCCCCCATTGGGCCGGGCGCTGCACAGACCTCAACCAAGACCAGAGCCCCCATTGGGCCGGGCGCTGCACAGACCTCAACCAAGACCAGAGCCCCCATTGGGCCGGGCGCTGCACAGACCTTAACCAAGACCAGAGCCCCCATTGGGCTGGGCGCTGCACAGACCTCAACCAAGTCCAGGGCCCCCATTGGGCCGGGCGCTGCACACACCCCAGACTGAGACCAGGGCCCCCATTGGGCCGGGCGCTGCACAGACCCCAGACTGAGACCAGAGCCCCCATTGGGCCGGGCGCTGCACAGACCCCAGACTGAGACCAGAGCCCCCATTGGGCCGGGCGCTGCACAGACTGAGACCAGAGCCCCCATTGGGCCGGGTGCTGCACAGACCCTGATGGAGAGCGGGTGGGGTCCCCATTGTGCTGGGTGGTAAATGGGCCCCGACTGAGCTCGGTGTCCCCGTGGTGCCAGACTGAGATCAGGCCCCCATACGGCTGTCTCGTACGCTGCCTGACTGTTAGGAAAAGGCAAGGGGTGACAACAGGGGAGGCTGGATTTGTATATAGGACAGACAGTCTCATGGTGAGCGGATGAGTGTCCAGAAAAGAGTATGGAAGGAGAGGGAAATGGATTCCTTGGGACTGAGAGTCAAGACTCCTGGGTTTTATTCCTGGCTCTGGGAGGGAGGGGAGGGGGGTGGATTCTAGTGGGAGAAACCGGGCATTAGGACTCCTGGGTTTTCCCAGCTTGTGTGTGGAGGGGATGTAGCTGTCAGCGTGATGGACGGTTGTAAGTCAGGACTCCTGGCTTCTCTTCCTGGTACAATGCCTTTTAACAAACCACTGAGGGGGTGTGTGTGTGTTACCTTATTGCTAGAGGGCAGCACCCCGGTGCCTCATGTTGCTTCGCAAATGACACACTGGCTCCCTCCAAAGAGGCTAGTGGAGCCTTCAGCTGTGTCCCCCTCCATGCACCTGAGCAAACACGATGACCAGCAGGCCAGGCCTTTCCTGGGACCCTGAAGGTGTCTTGGCAGAGGATGAAGCAAAGAAACCTCCCATCAAATGGTCTCCAAGACAAAGGACTTTGGGGTTTTATTCCCAGCGAGGTCTAGTGGACTGTAGCGGGGGAGGCTGGAAGCCCGGACTCCTGGGTTCTATCCCCAGCTCAGAGTGGGGTTGAGTGGGTTAGAGTTGGGGTTGACAATCAGATTCCCAGCTCTGAAAGGGGAGTGGGGTCTTATGGGTTATTATTATTATTATTAACAAACATTTATATAGCGCCAGCAGTGTACCTGGCACTTTACAAAGTAATAAAATAGACACGGTCCCTGCCCCTAGGGCTTACAGGGAGGGCTGGGTGAAAGGACTCTTGAGTTCTATTCCCAGCTCTGGAAGGGGAGTGGGGCCTCCTGGAGGGCACCGCGGTGTCACAAAATGCACCTCTGTTTTTCATGCTGATTTATTCAGGGAATTGGCTACACAGGAAACAAACCGGAATCATCCCAAAAATGCCAGAGGAAGAGAAGCTGCAATGGGGAGCCTCACCGCGCCACAGGGGAAGGGGGCTGATCCAGGGCAGGAGTCTAAAAAGAGGGAAATTGGAAGGAGAAGGCAGCGGTGTCTGTATCTTGGGGGTCTTTCCTGGTGGTTAGATTCTCCCGGTAAGACCTGGCTCCCAGTGCTGGGCTGCACGTGGCTTTGGTGAGGTTGTAGATGATGCCGGCGGAGTACATGTCAACACCCAGAGGCAGGGAGCAGGCGTTGTCTGAGCTACAGCCCTGTGCTGCAAATGTGGAGGAGAGTCCATCTGTTGGGGAGAGAGGGGTGTTAATTAGCACCGTGAAACAGGAACAGCAAGAACAACAGGCAGAGCATGGAACAGCTCCTCTTAAAGGGTCTGATACCCTGGGGCCATCCTTGCCCTCCAAACGCAACAGGCCCAGAAATGGGACAGAATGAGAAGACTGTTCCCCTTAGAGACGGGATGTGGTTAAAAGGGCCATAAATAATTACCCAAATGCAAGACCAGTCTTTCTGGCTAATTCTCCAGAAGAAAAACCAAGGGTCATTTTAGAGTATATTATTAGGAGAAATATGGTGAATTGTGTCAGATTGCTCCCCGGTGGGCTACTGCTCTCATCCTGCAACCCTGTAGCTAACTACAACTGGCTGAGAGTAGGGGGAGTCAGTCCTGCTGGGTTCTGTTCCCAAATCCAGTGGATTGGGTGGGAGATCTTCACAAAGATTTTAACACCTTCGCTAACACACCTTCCAGCATGTTGACCCCTACACTAAGGATGCCAAAGCTTCCTTCTGTTAAAGGCTGCCCCTTTTAAACAAGAAAATGTGGGAGGTGCTGGTGCTGCTGTTTACAGTGGTGCCTGGGTGACTTCCCGGGGAGGGGGGGGAGCGTCTAAATTCCCCCCCCCCTCCCTCGTGTGAATTTGCTGAACCCAGACTTTGAAGTCCGGGAGAAAACCAGTGCATCTAAAAACATGCACTGCCCACAGAGGCAGTGATGCTCTGCTCCCCCTAGTGGTGCCACTAGGCCACACAGGCTGTGATGCTCTGTCTCCCTCTAGTGGTGCCATTAGATCACACACAGAGGCTGTAATGCTCTGTTGCCCCCTAGTGGTGCCACTAGGCCACACAGAGGCTGTGATGCTCTGTCTCCCTCTAGTGGTGCCATTAGATCACACACAGAGGCTGTAATGCCCTGTTGCCCCCTAGTGGTGCCACTAGGCCACACAGAGGCTGTGATGCTCTGTTGCCCCTTGGTGGTAATATTAGGTTACACCAAGGCTAATGAGCTCCTGCATATGGAGCGAGAGGTCCCTGGTTCAGTCCCCACAACCTGCCCAGAGACATCAGGTTAAAAACAGAAATAGGGGCCTGTGTGTGGGACAAGCTCCAAGACAGGGCTTCAGAAAGTTGCTTTGGATATCCCAGGGGTAACATCCAGGTCCTCGTTTGTGTCTCAGAGTTACAGCTGCAGTGACACTGACGTGGGTGGGTGTTCTGGGTTATTCTCGCTCCTTTGAGGGCCAGGAGACACCTGATTTCACTCGCTAGCCTGTAAGTAACGCTATCCTCACCTGCATACAGTGTCCCAGCCACAGCGATGCAGTGATTCTCTTCTCCTGTGCAGCTCAGTGTCTCGTTACCCTCACAGTTATCAGCGTCAACAGCAAAGCAGACTGGGCACTGCAGCCCATTCGGGGCTTGGTTCAGTGAGGGTGCTGAGAGCAAGGAAGGAGAGACAAAACATTAAACTAAGTGGGGGCTGGCTGAGGTCCAGCAAGAAATGTGCTCTCAGTCGCTAGAGGTATTTAAAAAGTGTCAGGAGTTTATAGCTGTAATTATCCTGCAGCCAAGCAGGGGGTTGTGTCCCTCAAGGTACCTTCCAACTCTATGATTCTATAAATAGGGAAAGGTTCTGCTGTAGACAGGGTCCCACGCGAACAGGTGGGGGCTGGGGCCTGGGGTGGATTGGGAGGAGCTGGACAGGGGTGTAGCTCGTTTGGAACAGGTCCAGGTGGAAAAGATCGAATGGGATCCCTTCCCCCCGCCCCCTCCCTGATGCCAGAAGATGCAGCTGCATTGAGGAACGTGGCTGCTCTGGTCTTGTGGGTCTTGATGCTGTCCCTATTTATTTTATTTATTTATTTATTTAAACTTATATGCCGCCCCCTCCTGCTCACAGCGGCAGCTCACAATTGAACTCCTCCCTTGGAGCTGTGTGGAAGCTGGGGTGGCAGGGGCAAATAGATATTGGGGGGGGGGATGGACCATAGAGGGGGAAGGGCAGCAGCAGGAGATGGGGGAGGGGGATGGGCCTGTGTGGCAGGGATGCAGGAAGACTGGGCTCCTTCCATACTGTGCTGCTCCCCCAGGTTGCAGACGCTGCTCTGGCAGCAGCGCGAGTTTCTCCGCATGCGGATCCCGGCTTTGGTGATGATGCTGATGGAGCCAGGGAGGCAGATCCTGGAGGGAATGCAGGACTTTATAGTCTCTATGATCTTCATACCAGCTGGGGAGAAAAGGAAGGGGGGGTTAGGGTTAAAGCTGGGGGGGGGCGGGGAGAGTCCCTCTGATCAACCCCCCTCCCCTGGGAGAACAGTCTGCAGGGGATGATCCCACCCACCTGGGGGAACAGACTATCGAGGAGTATCTTGCCCTCCTAGGGACACTCCGCCCCCACCTTGAGAATAGACTGTAGAGGGTGTGACAAGGAGCCTGCAGAGGCCATGGAAAACCCATGGGGACGAGGGCCTTCCGTGCCCCCTGCTGGCCAAAGTTGCTAACAGGTTCCCAACCTGCGTCACTCACCCAGGAAAGTCTCCCCCACCATGGAGACGCAGGCATCGTCCAAGGGGCTGCAAGGAAGGGCCTGGCCAGTGCAGCCCTCGCCGGATCCGAGGCAGGTCTCGCAGGTCAGGCAAGAGCCTGGAGCAGGGTAATGACAGGCTTATTAGAGACGCACATCCTTTGGGGCCATTCCCACACCCACTCAGTCTCCTAACATGACCCTCCCAGTGGGGAATCCCTTTGTGACCCTGCAGTGCATTCTGGGAGTTTTCCCCGCTCTGCCAACCCAAGGGAGAAAGGGCTGGATGGGATGGCTGCAGAGAGAGAGAGAGAGAGGTGACTAGATCTCATGGAGATGAGCAAAGGAGAGAGAAAGTTGCTTGAACAGAACCAGCGAAAGAGAGAGGGGTCGCGTAGTTATGGGTGGATACACAGAGATGTGTATGGAGATGGATGGATGCTCACTCCCAGTCTGATGCCTTTGCGTGTGCATGGGCTAGGAATCCCATGCACACGCAAACACACCCCGCGTGTCACCAGTCATGTTACACACTTACTCCCAATCCGTAGCACAGATGGGACTTTGGGTCCCCCACTCCAACACAGCCTAGTTCTGCGCCCCGAGTCTGTAAAGGGTTAATAGGGCTCACCTGGAGCAAGGAAAGTCACGAAGAGGAGGCCCAGAGGAGTCAGCATGGTGCCGGCGAGCCTGGCGCTGAGATCTCGGCCAGGCTGGAGGAGACTGATGCACCAAGTGAGCCCTCCGGACGTGCTTATATAGGCTGGACAGTTACATAAGAACCAGGGGGTAAACAAGGGCTTGCAATAGGAGAAGGAAGATCTGGAGGTGAAGAGCAGCCTCTCCCTCCTGGTCCCATGGCTGATTCCCTTTGTCTCTTGAGTCTCTTTGTCTGTTGATTGCCCCTTTGGGCACAGACTTGGAGCCAAGGGAACACATCCTGGTTCCTTTTCTCAAACTCTCTCTCTTGGCAAGGGCGCAAGGTCTTTGCTTGAAATGCAGCACAAGAGGGAAGGGAACGAGCCGGCCAGGCCACTGGGGCAACCTGGGCTCATCGGAAGACCCACAGAGCCCCCTCCCTGCACGGCCACAAGGCCCCTGTGCCAACTGCACTGAGCACCAGCTCTTTAAAAGCTAGACTTCAACGTAGTCCCACCCCTTACTGAATGCTATGATGTCACAGCGCTCGGAGAAGGGAGGGGCATATCAGAAAGCAGAGGAGTGATTTCCATGGCGTATCAGAAAGGGGAGCCCGCTGCAGTAGCCTAGCTTCGAAGTTATGAAGGCACGGACAACAGCCAGGCCCGACGCCAAGAGAAAGGGGTCACCAGATGGAGTTGGTGAAAAGCACTCCTGGCCGTGCCACAACTTGAAGTTCCAGGCACAGTGATGGATCCAGGAGCACCTGAAGGCTGCAAACTTGAATGACCAAAGGAGGCCGGATGCCATCAGTGACAGGTGCCGCTACGCACCCAGGTCACAGGGCTGGTGAATCCATCTTCACTTCAGTCTTGTTTGGATTCAGCTTCTCTAAGCTCACCCACCTCCAGACCCCAGTGGCAGCCCAGCAGTGAACAAGCACCGAGACTGTCAGCCTCGGCCCCCGCCGGCGGCTTCAGCCTCGCCATGGAGCCCTGTGGGGGCGCGCCTTGAGCACCCGTCACGCCGACGCCCCCCTCGCGGTTTCGTGGCCTGACGCCCTGCCCCTGCCGACATCCCCGACTCCCAGCCCGCAGCCTCGGACCATAGCCACACCTCCCTCGTCAGCACGAGGCCCAGGAGAGCCCCAGCCCCTGCCGCGGCGCTCTGAGCGCTTGCGAGCACGTACAGGGGCGGGGCCTTGCTGGATAAAGCCCAGCGCCGCCAATACAGCGGCGCTGGTGATTGCAGAAACCGGCCCCCTCCTGACTGAACTGAGAGCGTGTGCAAGCTGGGACGACTGCTAGAGTGTGAGAGCCTAAGCCCCGTACATTTGGATTTCCCCACAAAACCTTCCCTTGAGAATTGGTGAGTGCTTGTGAGTGCGCGTGAAGTGCAAGTGTGCCTTCCTCCATTCCCTTTCCCCTCCCAGGGTCGTGTTCCTCCCTNGACAGACAGACAGAGGGGGTCTCAAGGGAGGAAGGGAGCCACTCAACACAAAACCAGACAGAGGGCAAACAGGAAACCACCAGCATCCACCACGTGCAGACAATCAACAGGAGGAAAGGAACTTAGGTAAGAAACCCCCCAACATACAAGGACAGGTATCCACACAAGAGGAGTGGGAAGGGCATAACACACAACAAGCACAAGGGGACACAACACCAATACAGGCAGAGCAGAGCAGCAACAGGAGAGAAGGGCAAGAGCCAACCACAAACCAAGGAGAATGACCTGAAGCTCCGCATCTGCCCCAGCTCCCAGTAGCCCTAAATACCCTAAGGAGCCAATCAGGCTGGGGCAGCTGGGTCCACGCCCCCCATCAGGGGCAACGGGGCACAGCTGGAAGGAGAAGAGGGAATGACAAGGCAGGGAGGGAAACCACGTTCTGCAATAACACCCCAGTGGCGCAGGGGGCAGCAAGCGTCTCAGACAACCCCCGAGGCTGGGAGTTCAAGGCCCAGCCATGATACCCTCATGCATTGTTCCTTCCCCTCCGCAGCCCTTGGAGTGTTTGTACCCCATGGACTCCTGGAGTGAGCACTTGTGGGGCAGACCTTGGCCTTCCTGCGTCACGGGCGCCTTATGATGATAGAGGCCTGTTCTCTTTCAATAGAGGTAATGGCCAACCTTCTATCCTGACGGGCATTACTAACCTCGTTTCCCTTCTTAAGACCAGGGAGAGCCTTGGTCATGATTGTGGTTCCGTACGAGTGCAAAGGGTCCAGATTGACATGAGATCTCTCCCAGCATCTTCAGATAACACATTGAACAGGAGGAGAGACACGATGGAACCCTGTGGGACCCCAGAGAGGAGGTCCCACGGAGAGAACCATCAGCGGCTCATCACCACCCTCGGGGATCTCCCTGACAGGAATGCGTGGAACCAATCAAAAGTGGTCCCATGTGAACACCTGCCAGGTCGCACAATGTTGTCATCAACACCCCATGGCCAACTGTATCAACGGCCACGGAAAGATCCTGGACAAGAGGCAACGCGTGCAAGCTGGAGAAAGGGAGATTTAGATTGGACATCACCAGGCACAAATTCTGGCTGCAAGGGCAGTCAGTCAGGCAATGGAAGGTTGTGTATCCTCTATTATTGGAGCTTTTAAAGAAGAGGCTGGATGAGCACATATGTCTGGGATGAGCTAGGTGCAGTGAATCCGGCACCAAGCAGGAGGGTGGTCACTTCCAGCTCTGTGAGTCTATGATCATAAGATCAACCGGGGATCATTTCTCCTGTCGCTCTTCAGGTGCAGATTATTATCGACACGGACCACAAGAGCAGTCTCAGTACTGTACCCAGGATGAAAGCTGGACATGGGTTTAGGAACTGGATCGCATTTGGGGAAAGCCTTGATACTTCCAAACCTTTTTCTTCGGTTGTAAGAAAGCTCCCGCTTAACCCACATGTCCAAGATGTCCAATGAGATGATGATCTCTGCCAGGAAGAGGAAGGACCACCGTCCACAATCCTCTGGCTAGTTAGCGCCTGTGCGAGTCTTTAGCACCAGTGTTTATCCTAGTCACTTCAGTAGGACACGTAACGGTGGTAAAGGCTAGAGTTGACTCTGTCCAGCTAGAGAATCATGCCCTAAGATTAGTATCAATGCCCTTGACGCGACCTTCAGAGACACTGATCCAAAGCTTGCATAACAGCCGGAGGGTTGGCGTGCTGGAAGTTGAGCCAGAGCGTTCCAGTTAGTTAGCGCAGCACAAAAGATGGGCTGGCAGCTCCATCATTTATCTCACCCTCTTTTCCTGGTACTGCGGTGGGGACTGGGCTATGGCCCTCACATAAGCACTCATCCAAACCCTGGACCCCATCCAGGACTCCTGGACGGAGGAGCTGGGTTGGTAGCATCATCCAGTTATTTCTGGCTAGGTCATGGATTCACAGGTTATGAAGGTTAGAAGGGACCATCAAGATCATTGGCTCCAGGTCTTCGCAGAATTCTGGAACTGTCTGAAAAGCCTTCACTTGGATTGTTCTTCAGAGGACAGAAAAGGGTAAAGGCCAAACCAGTTGTTGTGAGGAGATTGTAGGAGGAGATTGTCATTTCTAGAGGGCTGGCCTAGGGCCACACTCTGAAAGAGACTGAGTGTTTACCTGCTGGGGCAGGGAGTTGGGAAGAGTCACCTGAGACGCTCCTTCAAGAGGCAATTGTATAAACACTGAGACCAGATGACCCAGGACAGAGAGGTGTAGCTTGTGTAACAGCCCAGGGAGGCCACGTAAGCAGCAAGGATCTTCTGACAGATGGAGGCAGGACAGCTAGGGAGTGGGGTCTCCAAGCAAGCCCCTAGAGGAGGGGTGGGGGGAACCTTTTCCCTCCCAGGGGCCACTTTGAAAATTACGACAAGCTCTGAAGACTGCATAGAAATTGGGGCAGGGGTGCTTATGGGTGCACTCAGGAAAAGGGGGGATCCAGATCATGGATGTGTGCCATGGATCTGTCCCCTCTCCTTGGGCGCATACCCTCATCTCAGCTCCCTTCCCCTGAGCTCAGTCTTTCAGTGCTTGGGGTTAGGAACTAGATTCAGATCCAGGAACTAGAAAGGGGCCAAATGAAAACTACCCCCCGGTTGCATTTAGGCCTCAGGCCTGAGGTTCCCCACCCCTGCCCTAGAGAGATCTGACTGACTCTTCCCACGGCTAAAGAAATGGCCCAGCTGTTTTTCACCACCATCTTCCTCCTGCATGGACTTCCCACTACTTTGATACCACACTATGAAGCACAATTCATTTTTCACTTTTGGCAAGCCCTTTTTTTTTTCCCTTGCCTTTTGGGGACCTCACTTGTTTTTCCTTCACACGTCATCCACAAGCCAATGGCCAAGCGGAGAGGACTCAGCAAGTTTTGGAGCAGCATCTCCCATGTTTTTTTGACTTACCAACAGGATAACTGGGCAGACTTGCGACCAACAGCTGCATTTGCTTACAACAATGCATCCCACGACTCTACGGGTTTGTCGCCTTTCTCTGCCACCTATGGATATCCTCTCCGTTTCCACACCGATCTTCCTGACGCTTTACCTGTACCCACTGCCCTTGACTGGGCCACCCATCTTCAGAAGATCCATGTGGATCTCCTCAGCCATCTTGCCAAGGTAAGGAATGAATGGCTACTGACCTTCATAGTCAACAAGCACCTCACTACCAGGCCGGCGACCTAGTTTGACTCTCTGCTTCTCATTGTTGTTCCCAGAGACCCCCAGCTAAACTGGATCGTTGATTCTTGGGCCCTTTCCCTATAATCCAGCATATCAGCCCCATGGTTTTCAAGCCTGCCTCATCAGCTGCCTCATCGACCCCGCATGCATCGGGTTTTCCACATCTCCCTCCTCAAGCCTTGTCACCCTGACCCATTCCCTGCCTGCTTGGCACTACCACAGCTGTCCATTTCCATCTGGGGCGAGGAGGAATTCTTTGCCCATGAAATCCTGGACTCCCGCGTTCATCGAGGCCAGTCGCAATATCTCGTGGATTGGGCAGGGTACAGCCCCAAAGACAGGTCATGGGAACCAGCAGCCCATGTCCATGCCCCGGCCCTCCTCTGTGCTTTCCATAAACTTGTGCCTCCTCCTGGATGGTGCTGGGTGTGTGTGTGTGTGTGTGTGTGTGTGTGTTACCCACAGCTGGAAGTCCAGTACCAGCACTGGCCTGCAGGTAGTGCCCGTCACCTCAGGGAAGGCATCCTCTAGTCATGATAGCACCAGGCCTCAGGTAGTTCCTGCTACTCTGGAGGAGACATCCTCTAGTCATTATAGCACCGGGCCTCAGGTAGCACCTGCTACCTCAGGAAGCATCCTCTAGTCATGATAGCACCAGCCCACCACAGATAGTGCCTGCCCCTTTACCTCCGAGACTGCTACAACCATGGCCAATCAGGGCTAGCTCCAAGAGCTGAGGGAGCATGACAAGAAGGTTCTAGCACTTTCTCTTTTCCCCATATAAGCAGAATGCAGCAAGCGGTCACTGGCTTACCAACACGTGAAGCCTCCCTGTACTCCTGCCCACTCCCTTACCTGCTGCACATTTCCTGCCTACCTTCTGTCTTCTCCTTGTCTGTTGCCTCGCCCTGCCCCTCGGATTACTACTGCCTGTGCTAATGGACCACCTGGGATCTATGCTACATCTAGACTATGCCTCTGCCGATCCCTCTGCCTGATGCCTGCGCTAATGGACTACCTGGACTGACCTACGCTACATCTAAACCACGTGTCTCTGCCCTAACCCTTGCAACTCCCCTGAATCTAGCCCCCTAGCATTTACCCAGCTCTCCTGATTGACACCCTGGCTTCATTGCCTCTGGACTCGACCCTGTCTACCTTCTCCCAGGTACTCATCCTGCAAACCTTTTCCTGGTCTGGCTCCTGTGAAGCCGCCTGCCTTCCTGACCGCCCACGCCTTGGCAGTTCCATTTTATGAACAAGTTAACAAGCAAAACAACGACTTACTTTTCAGTCCCGCAGAGCCCATGGGCCTGGGGCTACTAGCACTTGGCTTCATTGGAGTCACATTTTTATCCCTCCCTTGCTTCCCCAGCCTTCATCTGGAGAGGGCAGGGCCATGCTGGTTTGGGCGGGGCAAAGGGGCCATCGTGGCCCTTTCTGATGTAACCCCACTCCTTATGGAGTGTTGTGATGTCATGATGTTCTGCATGATGTTCCAGGGGGTCGTCGAGGCCATGTTGGAAACAGGCAGGAACGTCCCTAAGGCCTGCCCTCTTTCTGACATGGTCACTCTCTGCTGCCTCCAGAAGCCCCGATTGTTATTGGAGGGTGTCCCCTGGCTGAGGCTACGCTCTCACCTGTGGCGGCGGCAGCGGCGAGGGAAGACGCGGCAGCGCGGAGGAGCCGGCTGACGGGAAAAGAGCCGGTGTGAACAGGGATCTGCTGCGGCTTCTCTCGTGCATAATCAGGGCCCAAAATCCCGCCCTGACATGCGCAAGAGAAGCCGTGGCAGATCCCTGTTCGCACCGGCTTTTTTCCTGTCGGCCGGCTCCTCTGTGTTGCCATCTCTTGCCGCCACCACAGGTGAGAACAGCCTGATTCAGGGAAAGTGGAGCTTTCCCCAGAGTCTGGAGTTTGTGGGCAAAACCTGGAGCTGTGTCTACACCACCATGAACTCATATGGGCAACGCTCCCCTAGTTTCCCTGGCCCAGCTGTTGTCCAAACCAGGAACGTACCACTTTCCCCCCTCTGTTCCCTGTTTTTGGGCTGACCCATGCTCTTCCCTACTGTGCCTAGCCCAGATCTGAGCACATGGCCTTCCTGAGCGGTCACCTAATCTGACCTGGGGGCTACTGCACAGCCTAACCCATGACTCCTCTACACCACTCCTTCTGATGTCTCCAAGCCTAGGCTGAATCCACCTCCAGGGCCAGTAGGTCTCTGGCTGAACAGTAATACTAGCTTGTTTGCCGCCTCTGATTATTGATTATTTCCACCCTGGGATTTCACACTACTTCAGGCTGTTCCTCATTAGTAAAAGTGTTTTGGTTCCATGATGTCACATCAGGGCCTGCCATGCCTGCGCTGGAGGGTTTCTGCGCACTAGTATGATGGTACTCACAAGTTTTTTGAACTGCATGCTCCCCCGCCCCCCCTTCTTTAACTTGTCTGCGGTAGTTTAGCCACTCCTTCCACCACCACCCACATACGTACACCTCACTTTTTTTCTCCCTCTCCCCTTTCTTGCCCTCGTGTTGATTCCTATATTTCTCGCCCCTTTTCTCTGATTCTTTCTCCTCTTTGCCACCTCGTTATTTTGGACAATCTCCCCCAGCTCAGTCTGAGTGGAGCTAGGTCTTTGGAAACTGTGGGCCTTAATCCCACGCCTGCGCCAGAATATTTTCTGTGCCTCCAGGCATCTGATCCTGAAGGGATATTGAATGGGGTACATCTGGCTCCAGGTTACTGAGTTCAACTTGCCCATCCTGGGACCATTGGTCAGAACGACCTTTCCTCTCCCTTGAACAGACACCAAAAGAGATTGTGCCAGGGACTGCACAGTTCCCTGGCTGAGACCAGGGTCAGTGGGGGAGTTCATCCATGTGGTGCAGAAAGCGGACAGGCAGGATCTAACAGGCAGAAATTTTATTCAAGGGGTTGGGAGCCAGGACTCCTGGGGTCTGATCCTGGCTCTGGGAGTTCAGTAGTATTTGAGCAAACATACTGACTGACGGTATCTTGATCATGTCTTAGGAGAGGGTGGAACTTGCCTAAGAAC
Organism: Sphenodon punctatus; assembly: GCA_003113815.1. Taxonomy (NCBI): domain Eukaryota; kingdom Metazoa; phylum Chordata; class Lepidosauria; order Sphenodontia; family Sphenodontidae; genus Sphenodon; species Sphenodon punctatus. The sequence goes on from QEPC01000342.1 coordinate 33,164, forward strand.
TGACCCTTTCAGTGCCCTCCAAGATGAAGGTCTTTTGGGGTCTGTCCCCAGCTCTAGGAGGAGAGTGGGTTACAACAGTGGGGCTAGAACCAAAAACTCTTGGGTTCTTTCCCCCTCTCTGGGAAAGGAGAGTTTAATGGTTAGAGCAGGGAGGAGCCTGGGGGTCAGGACACCTGGGTTTTATTCCCAGCTGTGGTGTGGGGTAGTGAGATCTAGTGGACTGGAGCAAGGGGTCTAGGAGTCAGGTCTAGATGATTCTTTTCCCCATCTGTGAGAAGGTAGTAGGGGGTCTCATGGGTTAGAAGGCGGGAGCTGGATGTCATGACTCCTGGGTTCTATTCCCAGCTCTGAAAAGGAAGTGGGGTCTGTTGGGTAAGATTAGATCTGAGGGGAGGGGCTGTAGTGCCATAAAACACAAGACTCCCCCTTGCTTTTTTCATGCTGATTTATTTAGGGAATTGGCAACAGGAGACAAAGGAGAATCACCCCCAAAATGCCAGAGCTAAGTCAGTGAGCCTCATTACACCACAGGGGAGGGGACTGGTCAATGGCAGGAGACCACCCAGCAGGGGAAGGCAACGGTGCCTGTAGCTCAGGGATTTTTCTCCATGACTAGGCCCCCTGGCCAGTCCCTGCTTCCAATGCTGGGCTGCATGTGAGTTTGGAGAGGCCGAAGAACATCCCTGTGCCCTCCAGGGAATTCCAGACTGACGGCACAGCCACCGAGAACACCCTCCTGTCTGTCCAGACCCCCCTGGTAACGTGGGACCTCCAGGAGGGCACCCCCGGACGACCACAGGGGGGTGAGGCGACCACACAGAGAGGCAGGACCCAGGCCGTAGAGGGCTTTCAAGGTCGAAACCAGCACCGTGAATTGGGCCCGGGAGACAACAGGCAGCCAGTGCGGCGGTGTTACGTGCTCCCTGCGGCCCGTCCCACTCAAGAGACGGGCCGCCACATTCTGCACCCGCTGCAGCTTCCGAACCGTCACCCAGGGCAGCCCCACCACGTAGAGCGCGTTGCAATAGTCCAGCCTCGAGGTGACGAGCACATGGAGGATAGTGGCGACATCGGAATCCGAGACTTATGGGCGGAGCCTCTTCACCGGATGTAATTGGCGAAGAAAACCACAGAAAAGCTGTGGTACTCTGCTCCCCGCCCCCCCCCTTTCAACCTTGCTCCCCGCTACCTCTCTGCACTTATCGCCCTCCATACTCCAGCCCGTGCACTTCGCTCCTCCTCTGTCCCTTCTCTCACCCTTCCACGCCTTCCCTGCTCCCCTAAGCGCCTT
>QEPC01000342.1:36449-60335 GCA_003113815.1 Sphenodon punctatus
TCTCATGCATTGGCTCCATTGCAGCCCTGCAAACCAGTGTTTCTCATACATGCCCTGTAAAAAAATTGCCTATGAGAAATGCAGGTTGCAGGACTGCATTGGCTCCAGTGCAGATCCTTTCTCATGCATTGGCTCCATTGCAGCCCTGCAAACCAGTGTTTCTCATACATGCCCTGTAAAAATTGGCATATCTGACCACCCTAGTGACAGAGTGATTGGACGCTCCATTGGGGGGGGCGGGTTAGGTGTGAGCCCATTCTGTGAAAAGAGAGAGGTGACTTAGGAAGCTTCATTTGGTTTCGGGGGGCGGGCGGGGAGATGGTTTAGAATTGAAATCATTCTGCGAGGGGCGGGGGGATGGGTGGTGACTTTTAGTGGCAGCAGATATAATGCTTCATTACAGAGGGGGGAGCATGCAAAGCTTTGGAGGGGGTAGGGTAAGAGGGAGACCATTCTGAGGCAGGGGTGTCCTCAACCTTGCTCCCCAACCCCTGACAGTGTTCACTCACTGGTCCTCCCTCCCCCCCGTAGATTCAGTTTGCATCGTGGTGGCTGTGCCTGTCCCTTCCCCTGTGGTGCTACCATCTCCTTAGGGACAGAGAGGGGGTGCTGAGAGAGGTGGAGCAGCAGTGGTCAGGGCACTCACCACCTCGGACTGTTCTGGCTGTTTCCCAGTTCTGGGGGAGGAGGCATGGTGGTTGGGGGAGACTTCTGGGGTACTCTGTCCCCCTCCCCCTTATATCCACTGTGTCTCCACCCCACAGACTCACTCTGCTGAGAACCTGCTCAAGGCTGACACTTACCGCAAGTGGAAGGCGGCCCAGGCTGGGGAGAAGCAGACCTCTGTTATCTTGCAGGTGAGTCCTGACCATTTGTGGGGAGTTACTGCCCTAGACCCACGTGGACCAGGTGGGAAGTCTGGTTGGTTTTGCAGGATTTGTTACTCCTGCCTAGTGTGTTCAGAAGGGCTGTTGCCCTGTAGAGCAGGGATAGGGAAACCCTTCCCTCCCAGGGGCCACTTGGAAAGTTAGGACAAGCACTGAGGGCTGCATAGAAGTTGGGGGTGCTTAAGAGGTATGCTGAGTGGAGGGTTCAGTTCATGGATCTGTGTTCTGTTCTTGTGTGCCTGCCTTCATCTCTGCTCCCATACCCTGACCTCGGTCTTTCAGTCCTTGGGAGTAGGAGCTGGATTCAGGGGCTTGCATTTGGTGCCTGGGATTCCCCACCCCTGCTGTAGAGACTACTGGAGTGTGTCTGAGGGCGTGGGGGGGAAAGAGGTGCGGAACCTCCTCCTTCGCTCCTGATAGATGGGCTGAGATATTTAGTGGAGAGATCCCTGCATCCGTGTATCAGGCATTTTAATGCAAAGCCTGTTATGCTGGGAAATTGCCCTGTAGCCCAACCAGTTTGGTATTCCCTCTCCAACAGTGGAAGCACCTTAGGTTGCAGAGGAATACAACAGGCAGCAGGAGTACGATAATCTGCCCCTAGGATACATTCATTTGAACCCTACATTTTGGTTTAAGGAGGAAGTGTTGGCTTCTTCCCAAAATGTTGTGGCACTATGAACTATTCTAGCTGGAGATATTTGCTTCCAAAAGAGCCCAGGCCCTCTGGATCTAAATCCTTTGCCTCAGGCCCATGCTGTGGCAGAGAGTTCCACAGGATAGTTGCAGTCACGTGGAAGGGATTTCTTTTCATCACTTGGCTGCCTCTTGCCCTTTCAAACTTGAATTCCAAAACAGGGAAGCTTCATAGAGTTGACTCTTACCTGCTGTACGATGAGTTTTTGAGGTTGAACAGGCTTGGACAAGAGTAACTCCAGAACCTCAACAATTTCACTTCTGTCCTGCCTGCTGTAATAATTGGGTTTCGCTTGCCTGGAGTCTCTTAATGCCAGTCTCTTCCCTCATTCATTTCCCAGGGAGGGGGAAACCTAAATTACCAGTCTCAGTGGATAACTGTTAATTTTCTTGATACAAAAACCTTTTTTAGACCTCGGAAAGTGGCTGCTCTTTGTTTGATACTGACTGGGTTATGACTCGGACCCAAGCAGGGGCCTGTCTGAAGACGTATCCTGTCACTGCCTTGGGTTGTCTCTGCTCCCTGGCTGATGCTCTCTCTTCTCTCTGCAGTTTGAGAAGGAGGAGCAAATCCACGGCATTGACATCGGTAATGAAGGCTCTGCCTTTGTGGAGGTGCTGGGCGGCAGCTCCGCTTCACCCAGTGAGCAGGACTATGAGGTGAGGAGAGAAGGGAAAGCTCGTGCTTTCAGAAAGCAGCTGCATGGGACCAGACTCGCTGTGTCGGCGCTGCCTAATCCTGGCTGTCATGGTCTGACTCTGGCTAGTCCTGCTGCCTACTCAGTCCTTTTGTGGGCTCTGTGCCTTGCTGTTCCCACCTCTAGATTGCAATTACTGTATCGTTGGTGACAATCTGCCTTATCTTTGCAAATTTCACTGCCATGTGCTCAGGCATTGTAGCTCTCATTGAAAACTTCCATATCCTACTGCTGAAGCTTCCAACAACCCACTGGTCTAACCGCTCCTTGTTGGTGGAGTCTGCAGGGGTGATGGAAGAGGAGCCCACTGGAATGTTAACCCCTTAAGATGCCGTGTCGCTGGGTGAGCTCCGGGGACTAGCGCTGCATCTGTAACCCCCAGAGCCTCTGCTCTTGCTGTAGGTGCTACTGGTCACTTCCTGCTTCATGTCGCCCTCGGAGAGCAAGAGCGGCACCAACCTGAACCGGGTCCGTATGTTTGGGCCGGACAAATTGGTTAAGGCTGCAGCTGAGAAGAAGTGGGACCGGGTGAAAATCATCTGTAGTCAGCCTTACAACAAGGTGAGCACCGTGCCATTTTCTTTGGAGCCCTACGCTTAGCCATTTTCTCTTGGTCCTTTCTGGTAACTGGAGGACTGAGAACTCTATGGGCTTATCTTGTATCTGTGATTGCCTGCCAGCTCAGCCAGGGAGTTTCCATAAAGATTAGGCATGGACAGAGGGCGTTCAATCCCAGCCTGCAATGGGAAGGGATTGTTGCACTGCATGTCTGTCTGCCTCCAGCCCCCCTCTGAGAAGAGAGTGGGGTCCAGTGGGCTAGAGGAGAGGGGCCTGGAAGCAAGATTCATGAATTATCCTCCCAGCTCTGGGAAGGGAGTAAGACTCTCGTGGGTTAGAGTCAGGGTGGAAATGGGTTCCACCCCCGACACTGGTAGGGAAGTGGGGTCAGGTGGCTTAGGCTGCGTTTCCACCTGTGGCGGTAGCGGGAGGGGCGAGGGAAGACGTGGCAGCGCAGAGAAGCCGGCAGACGGGAAAAGAGCTGGTGTGAACGGGGATTGGCCATGGCGTCTCTCGCGCATGTCAGGGCGCAAAATCCTGCCCTGACATGCGTGAGAGAAGCCGCGGCCGATCCCCGTTCGCATTGGCTCTTTTCCCGTCTGCTGGTGGCTCTGCGCTGCCACGTCTTCCCTCCCGCTGCCGCCGCAGGTGGGAACGCAGTCCTAGACGGTGGGGAAGGGCTGGGAGTTGGACACTTGAGTTCTGTCCCCAGCTTTTGGGAGAGGAGTGGGGTCTTGTGGATTAGAGCAGGGGGGGCTGGGAGTTGGGACTCCTGGTTTTTTTCCCCAGATCCAAGCTCATAGTCTCTTCCCTCCTTCCCCCAGACCCTGGCATATGGCCTGTCTTTTGTGAAGTTCCATTCACCACCAGAAAATGACGAGACCCCATCCAAAACCGCCTCCCCAGTGAGTACTAGCCCTACTCCTGTCCCTCAATCCCCACCCCACCTCGGTCCTCTGCTGTACTTGCGCTGGTCTGATCTGATCTGCTGGCTCCTGTCTCCCTGCCCACCTCCACACAGAAAGTCACCAAGCTGGGCCAGTTCAAGGTGAAGGATGACGACAGCAACTCCATCTCCATGAGACCCGGAGCCCTGTTCTTCAGCCGTGCCAGCAAACCATCAGCCACCTCACCGAAAGGTATCCCAGACCTGGAGTTGGCATCAGCAATCAAACTCGGGGTGGCGGAAGAGTGGGCTGTTTCTCCCTATATGAGGGGAATAGGATCTAGGGGGTTGGAGCTAGGACTCATAAGAACATGAGAAGTGCCAGACTGGGTCAGACCAATGATCCATCGAGCCCAACATCCTGTCTCCGACAGCGGCCAATCTCGGTTGCTTGAAGTACCCAACAGGTCACTATGGGGCAAACCATTCCCTGCTGTTCACTCCCAGCAGTAAGAGGTTACATTCCCCCAGCAGTAAGAGGTTACATTCCCCCAGCAGTAAGAGGTTACATTCCCCCAACCTACCTGACTAATAGCTGCTTATGAGCCGATTCTCCAGAAACTTGTCCGATTCTAGAGGCACAATAGTGCCTCTATAGTTAAAGTGAGAGAGCGAGCTCATTGTTTCTTCCCCCTATACTTAATGTGGCAGTTTTTATAGCCACTGCACTTCCGGTTTGCGACTCAGACTTTCTCCGGCTGTTGTGGCTTTATTAAGCACACTTGCACGGCTCTAGAATGCTTGAAAATTCAAGCACGGTGCACAGTAATCACTGGTGTGATTTCACAAAGATCCAAACTTCTAAATCAGTTGTGGATATCGGTAGTGTCAATGGGGGAAATAGTTACGTCGCGCATGCGTGTTTAACAAAGCCGAGCCCTCCCTACCCCTTTCCACTCGTTCACTAGCTAGCCTGTCTGGGTAGCAGAAGCGGGGGAGAGACGGGGGTGGGGGGGAACTGATACAGCCTCCCCCTCCTGCCTGCCCACCCGCCCTCCTCAGTGAGTGCTACCTACTAATTATTTCTTACACTTTTATCAACGTGTATTTCATTTCTGGATTTTCAATTCAGAACTTGTATTTCATTTCTGGATACAACTTCAATATGAAAATTAACTCGTTAAGGCATTTGAATGGAAATGAATTTATTAATTAGTAGCGATGGTGAAGTGGCATTTTTTTTGTTGATATAATATTGTTGATGGTATTTAAAGAAGAATGTGAGTTATGATGTTGAGAAGACATTGATATAGACAGATTTGTTAATGAAAGGGATGAGATTGAGTACTATTGATGTCGTTGAAAAGGTTGTATTATAATAGTAATATAGTTTTAGGCGATCGAATAGTGAAACTATTATTTTTCACTAATTCGCTATAACTGAATTTAAAAGCGAAGGTTTTTAGATGTTGGAATCCTTTCTGAAACCCAGTTGTTCTGCTGCCCATGACCACGTCCTCTGGCAACAAATTCCACAACTTAATTGTGTGTTGGGTGAAAAAATACATTTATTTGTTTTAAATCTGCTACCTATTAGTTTCATGGAGTGTCCCCAATCCTAGCACTATTTGAGAGGGTAAATAACCATTCCCTATTAATATGTTCCACACCACTCATGATTTTATAAACTTCGATCCTATCCCCTCTCAGTCGTATGTTCTATTCCCAACTCTGGGAGGGAAGTGGGATCTAGTGGGTTAGACCCAGGGATACTAGATCCCACTTCCCTCCCAGAGCTGAGAATAGAACCCAGAAGTCCTGGCTCCCAGCATTCCTGGCTCTAACCCACCAGATCGCACTAGAGCAGTGGAGGCTGGGAGCCAGGATTCCTGGGTTCTGTTCCTAGCTCTGGGTGGGGAGCTGAGCCTAGTGGGTTACAGCAGGCTGAGAGCCAGGACTTCGAGCTTTTGTTCCAGTCTGCGGTTCTCAAATCCCTGGAGCCGTGGGATTCCACGTCTAGGTTGCTTTCCCTTGTGGCCTGCGTGACTGATTTGACCCCACCTTGGGAAGTGACGCTGTCTGTTGTCTCCGCAGCCTCTCAGAGTGAGCAGACGTCCCCTAGCTATGCAGACGCCATGCTTCAAGCCAGCACGTCTGGTTCCCCAGACTCTTTCCCGACAGCAACAGAGAAACCCATCACCAAGCCCTCCTCCAAGGTAAAGGCCGATGATGCAGACACGGGGTGGGAGGAGCCCGGGAGGGTTCAGATGGGAATTTGGGTGTTGGGGTAAATCCCAGCTTCCGTTCTGCGGCTCCTTGTGTGCAACCTGGGAAGCAGCTAGGATTGTGTTTGGGATGCTGGGTCGCTGGACCTGGGTCAGGTGCACTCTCTGTCCAAGCCCCTGAGGCTGGACTGGATTCCTTCCCGGTGGGAGGCCCCACCCCTGACCAAGTGCTGTGATGTCATGGCATATTATAGGGCAAAGTTCCTAAACTCAAGAGCCGCCTACTGAAATGTCCCTGTTGCTGAGTGCCACAAGATGCATGACCTTGATTGCAGTTTCGCAGTGCCCCCCGCCCCCCTTCAAAGCTCTGGCTTCTGAGCTGTCTGGTGGGTTTGGGCAGCAGCAATAGTGGTGCAGGCCAGGCACAGCCCCCCCGGAAACTCTGGAGGCAGAAATGACGGCTCGGCTTCTCTTGCTCCAGCGGGAGCCACATAGACACGCTCCCAGGCAGCCGCTTCTGGCGAGCCCTGCGGGGCAAATGCCCAAGAACCGCATGTGACTCCTGAGTCGTCATTTGCCCACTTCTGTCGTAGGGGGTGTGGTGAAACCCCTTAGCCCCACCCACCCTTTTTCTGGCACAGCCCCATGCCTTATGGGACATCATGACGACACGGTGCTTGCTGCGTGGGGGTGACCCATTTTGGAGAGGGGCAGGGGGATCGCTTTACTCCCACCCTTTAGTCAGTGCGGCATGGAGCAGGTGGGGCTGCCTAGACGCATTGGGCCTCGAGCTTGGAAGAGCTTGGCTGCATTGAGATTGGGTCAGGCTCATCGGGGGCTCTGACTGGCCTGCCCCAGTGAGGGGGGGCGGCTGTAGTTTTATTTTCCTTAAGATCCAGTGACCCCAAGGATTTGCCTTCGCTTCCTGCCTCTTCATTTGTGCCAAACGGCTGCTGCTCCCCACCCTGGAGTAGCTGGGAAGGCGCTGGGGGGAGACGGGGATGTAGGATTGGGCCCAGTGCTGGGGGATCCCAGCAGTCTGACTCCTCTCCTTGGCTTCCATTTCCATGCAGGAGCCCACACCTGGAAAAAGGAAGTTTGAGTTCAGCAAGGAGAACACTAGCCCCCCCTCTGCAGCCAAGAAACCCGACCTGGAGACCCCTCGCCCCACACAGCCAGCCCCCAAGAAACACAAAGGTGAAAAGTGGGCTGGGAGCCAGGACACCTGGGTTCTATCTCCAGTGCTAGGTTCTCATTCTGTGTGTGTAGCGTGTAGCGGGGGTGTGTGTGTGTGTGTAGCGTGTAGCGGGGGTGTGTGTGTGTGTGTAGCGTGTAGCGGGGGTGTGTGTGTGTGTGTAGCGTGTAGCGGGGGTGTGTGTGTGTGTGTAGCGTGTAGCGGGGGTGTGTGTGTGTGTGTAGCGTGTAGCGGGGGTGTGTGTGTGTGTGTAGCGTGTAGCGGGGGTGTGTGTGTGTGTGTAGCGTGTAGCGGGGGTGTGTGTGTGTGTGTAGCGTGTAGCGGGGGTGTGTGTGTGTGTGTAGCGTGTAGCGGGGGTGTGTGTGTGTGTGTAGCGTGTAGCGGGGGTGTGTGTGTGTGTGTAGCGTGTAGCGGGGGTGTGTGTGTGTGTGTAGCGTGTAGCGGGGGTGTGTGTGTGTGTGTAGCGTGTAGCGGGGGTGTGTGTGTGTGTGTAGCGTGTAGCGGGGGTGTGTGTGTGTGTGTAGCGTGTAGCGGGGGTGTGTGTGTGTGTGTAGCGTGTAGCGGGGGTGTGTGTGTGTGTGTAGCGTGTAGCGGGGGTGTGTGTGTGTGTGTAGCGTGTAGCGGGGGTGTGTGTGTGTGTGTAGCGTGTAGCGGGGGTGTGTGTGTGTGTGTAGCGTGTAGCGGGGGTGTGTGTGTGTGTGTAGCGTGTAGCGGGGGTGTGTGTGTGTGTGTAGCGTGTAGCGGGGGTGTGTGTGTGTGTGTAGCGTGTAGCGGGGGTGTGTGTGTGTGTGTAGCGTGNGTGTGTGTGTGTGTGTGTGTTTGTGTGTGTGTGTGTGTGTGTGTGTGGGTGTGTGTGTGTGTGTGTGTTTGTGTGTTTTGTGTGTGGGTGTGTGTGTGTAGCGTGTAGCGGGGGGGGGGTGTGTGTGTGTAGCGGGTGTGTGGTCTGGGGGATTAGAACAGGAGGTTCATGTCAGGACCTCTGGGTTCTCTACCCAGCACTGGGATTAGAGTAGAATCTAGTGGGTAGAACAGCTCTCTTGAAGTGGAATGAAGTCTAATGGGCTGGTTCTTGTGTCCTCTTTCTAGCTTTTCAATGGGCAGACTTGGGGAATGGTGATTGTCTCGAAAACTCAAATATACAATTCTTTGTTTAAGCTTTTCTGGTCAATTTATGCTGTATCTTGTTTGTTACTTTGTGTTATGTTTTGTCAAGGCATCAAGTCAGTATAATAAGCGTATTTACTTTACTTTTACTTACTAGCTTTGCAAGGGCTGTGGGGTCTAAGGAGTCTCCATGGGTTAGAGATGGGACAGCCAGGAGCCAGGACTCCTGGGTTCTGTTCCCAGCTCTTGGAAGGGAGTGGGTCTTAGAGTGCGGGGCTGAAAGGGGATGATGCAGGGGAACAGGACACTCCTTTCTAGTGGGTTACAGTGGAGAAGTAGGAAGCAGGACTCCTGGGCTCTGTGGCATTGACACTTGTGTAATCAAAGCCTGCTGCTGGCCAAGTTGAGAGTGAGGTTGTGGGGCGGGTGGCAGGCTCTGATTAGTCGCCTGTCGAGCTATCGGCTGGATCGGTCTCTCCCTGCTTCTGTCACTAACATTATTCCTCTCCTTCTCTCTCTCTCAACAGCCTCCTCACCAGCTGCTTCCCCAGCCCCACCTGCCCAGAAGCCACAACCGACCAAGAAGCGCCCACAAGCCCCATCTCCAGATGGGGAGGGGGACGGGGCTTTGCATTCCCTCCTGCAGGGCACAGTGTTTGTGCTGAGCGGCTTCCAGAATCCCTTCCGCTCCGAGCTGCGCGACAAGGCGCTAGAGATGGGTGCCAAGTACCGGCCTGACTGGACCTCTGACAGCACCCACCTCATGTAGGTGACATGCCCACTGCTAGACCCCTGCTCCTGTAGAACCCAGTAGTCCTGGCTCCCAGCTGCCCTGCTTTGATCACTAGACCCCCTTCCCCTGGCTCCCAGCTGCCCTGCTCTGATCACTAGACCCCCTTCCCCTGGCTCCCAGCTGCCCTGCTCTGATCACTAGAGTTCTCTCTTCCCCTCCCTCCTCCCCTCCCCAAGCTGGGAATAGGACCTAGGAGTCTTGCCCCCCAGCTGCCATGAAGAGGCCACTGACCCCCTTCCCAGAGCTGGAAATAGAACCCAAAAGTTCTGGCTTCCAGCTGCCCTGCTTGAACGCACTAGACTCCATGCCTCTCCCAGAACCAGGGATGGGAACCCAGTGGTTGTGACTCCCATCCCCTGTTCTGGCCCCAGCTGTTTTTTGGACTGTCTGAGCTGCTGCCCCAGCTCCGCCCTTCGCTAACCATCCCATCTGCTCTGCCCTCGCAGCTGCGCCTTTGCCAACACGCCCAAGTACAGCCACGTGAAGGGGCGCGGCGGCACCATCGTGCGCAAGGAGTGGGTGCTGGACTGTTACCGGACGCGCCGGCGCCTGCCCTGCAAGCGGTGAGTGGGAGGAGTGATGACCTCCCCAATGAGATCGCTTCTCTGTGTGGGGGCTGTAGGAGCTCGGATTGGCCGAGATCCCTCTGGTGCTGCTGGGAAGTCGGGTCGCGGCACAATCATTGGGGGAGTGAAGAGATGGGACGGGGGTGGATAATGCGGGAAGCACTTGGGGTATGATTTTGATCGACGGTAGCTAGAGACCACCCAGCTGCTGGGGGCAGCTGATTGGGTGAATAGACTCCGCCCTCTTGGTAGGGTGTGTGTTTTCTACATCCCAGCCTGGGGGTCTGTGGGATTATGGGGGGCGGGCTAGGGACAGGAGGCTATTGTGGTGGTCCAGCTGGTCAGAAAACAGGCTTACCCTCTCCCTAGATCAGACCAATGACTCTGCCTGGGGGTGGGGGGAAGAGTCGGTTGTTATGAGGCTGGGTGTGAGTGGGCCGGGGCGACTGTTGCTTTGTAGTGACTGCTGGGCTCCCCTCCCAGCTACCTGATGGATGGGCCAGGATCCTCCAGCAGCGAGGAAGAAGAGGCGAGCGATGAGGAGACCCCGGTCCGGCACCGGAAAGGCCCCACCCACCGACAGGTACATGGTACAGACGTACCCCCCAGGGCGGGAAATTCTTGCGCTGGTCTGGGATGAGCTCAGCTAGACCCTCTTTGCCCCAGCAGTGATGTAGGGTGCAGGCTGGGAGCCCCGTCTCCTGGGTTCTGTTCCCCTACCCTTCCTCATTCTCTGTCAGGCCACAGTCACGCATACAAAACTAAACCGATTTTAGATTGTAAGCCACAGGCAGGGACCGTGTCTATTCCTGTGTTCTGTACAGCGCCACGTACATGACCGGTGCTCTATAAATGTTTATAATAATAATAATAATAATAATAATGCCAGAACTATTATTCAGGTTTTAGTAAGTCACTTTGGGGATTGTTCACACGATGCTCCTAAAGTTTGATTGACTACCACTGCCATCTGCCCCTTGGTGGCCGTGTCATGAAAGTGCATGTGATGACACCTGTCCCTTCATGTTGTGCATGCAAAGCATTCTGGGATGAATGCCACAGGAGAGACACTTTGCGCTGCAACCTGGGATTGATTTGTATCCCATGTTCCCCAATCTCATGTGACAAGGGACTTATTAAACCAACTTAGCTGTTCGTGTAAACGAGGCCCGAGCCCCGTGCTTTGGGGGCAGATGTGAGCTGTTCTCCAACCACAGCCACCCACTGGGCCTACTGGCCAGGCCTTCTCTTGACTACTGTGTCCAGTTTGTCTCTCGCTTTAAGAAGGATACTGACAAGCTTGGACTTGGGGGGGTCAGAGAAGAGGAACACAAATCCTAAAGGGGATGGCAGGAAGGACACAAGAGGGGAGACGGAAGGAACTGGGATGTGATTACTGACTTCAAACATGTAAGATGCTGCAATAAACCAAATGGTGTCTCGTTGCTCTCTGTGGACAATGACTAGAGGGGACAGGCTTCAATTAAAGGTGATAAGATTTAGGCTAAACGTTGTAGCTAGCAGAAAATTTGGGCAGTGGAATAATTTGCCAAGCAAAGGTTGTGTAGGCCTTTAAAAATAGGTTGGAACCAGCAGTTCTTCCTTTGGCCCCTTTCTGTTTTCCTGGCTCCAGTCCCTGCCCCCAAGCTCAGAAACCGTGAGCTTGTGGGAAGCAAGCGGAGATGAGGGCATGCACTTAAGGACGGGGGAATGGATCCCCTGGCCTAGAGCCACGGACCCTCCCTCTTCCTGAGCGCATGCTCCTTGAGCAGCCCTGCCCCCAGCTGGACGGCCCCAGCAGAGGGAGACCTTTCTCTGCCCCAGAGTTACAGGCCTCTCTTGGGGATGGTGTAAGTGCAGTCGATCCTGCTCGGTGGGAGTGGGCTGGACTAGATGTCCCTTTGGGGGGGTCCTTCCATCTCTAAGTTCTCTGGGGCTTTTTTTTTTTCTTCTTGCAGAAAGCTGAGCCTCCCAGTTCCAACCACAAACTCAAGGCACCCGTCAGCCCAAAGGCAGCGCGGCCAGCGCCTCAGAAGGAGGAGTCCTCTGAGGAGGAGCCCAGCACATCCCGGGGGAGCGCAGGCGTCCACAACAACTCACGGGTGGGTGGGGACGAGTCTGCAGCTTCCACTGACAAGGAGGATCCGGCAGGTAGGGCCTGGGCAGAGAACCCAGCAGATCTGGCTATGGATCTAGTGTGTAGAGTGGGGCGATGAGCACCCCCCAGCTCCTCACCCCCTTGCTGTTTTCAGCCCCATAGTGTGTAGGAGATCCGGTGTTGCTCACTCTCCCTTTCTTGTTTTTCCTCCTTTTTCCCCCTTCCCCTTTTTCAGGTGCAAGAGACAACGGGGAAGAGGATTCTGGGGACACAGATGATGAGCTGAGGAGGTTGGTAACGGAAGGATTGCTGGGGCAGGAGTGGAAAGGAGGGAGCCCCCTTCTCTGTGGGTTGGGAAGGGTTCAGGAGAGACCTTGGCTCGTTGTCTGGCAAGGGGTTATGGGCCAGGGCAATTGAATTTCTGAGAGCTGGGACTCCTGGATTTTGTTCCCAGATCTGGGAGAGGAGGGGACTTGAATTCAGGGCTCCAGAATCCCCTCCCAGCTGTGAGCAGAGCAGGGGGGGTGACCTGGGAGCCAGGATTTCTGGGTTCTCTTCCCTAGCTTTGGGAATGGAATGGAATCAAGGGGGTTGGAGCTGGGAGTTGTCAGGAGAGACCTTTTGAGAACCAGCTGGGGAGGAGTCAGGGGCGGGACTCCCTCCTTAGCAGGAAGCACTGCCATCCTCACTGACCCCCTTCTCCCCATTTCCTGGCACAGGGTGGAGGAGGAACACTGCAAGAAGCAAGTGGGGAGGGAAGTGCCTCCAGATCCAGACAACGACCCCTACGCTGGCTCCACGGATGAGAACACGGATGTGGAGGAGAAGGGGGAGCCGGATCAGCCCATCCCAGAGCTGCCAGGTACATGGGGAATGGGGGAGATGCTCTCTCGCCTCTAGGGGACACCAGCTCTGATTGGGGAAGACTAGCTGGCTTGGGGGTTCAAGAAATGAAATGTGGGGCTGCTCTCCTCTAGGAGGGTGGGGTAGGGTAGGAGGAGGATAAGAGGAGGATGTTGAAATTGTGTCCCAGCCGACATCCCAAGATTTCTGTTTCTTATCCAATCGTTTAAAAAAGGCCTATGCTATCCTGTGGCAGGGTGTCTCAGGCAGGGTTTAATTTGGGGTGGGGGGTGAGCCCCAGGAAATATTTCCACCACAGGGAGTGTGCAGCCAGAAATGTGAAAGGCCTTATATTGCCATTTCAGGATTAGAAACAAAAATCAGAGGGACCCTACATGGTTTACTTGGCTTTCATTAATGACTTCTGTGCCCCATCCCCTGCCCTAGCCATCCTATAGATTCGATCACAAGAACTCCTGTTTTATATTCAGCTGTAGAGAGGCAGAGCGCATTCCCACATACAGGAAAATGCTGGTATTTCTAAATGCAGGCAATTTAAACCGCCTCTTCCTGGAGAGGAGCAGAGCCAAGAGCCTGAGGCCTGTGTGGACATGTAACTGACCAGGCTAGTCAATATCATGTCAGTTACACATCTCTTGTCTCAGCTCCTCTCCAGGACAGGTAAGCTGCTGTGAAACTGACTAGCCTCGTCAATATCATGTCGGTTACACATTCTGGCAAAGATTTATTTACCAAGGATTTATGCGGGTCATTTAAAACCCGCTCTTGTAAAGTTAGGTTTTGGCTGCTTGCCAATGCGCTTAAAAAACAAACGCAAGCAGGGTTAAAGAAGCGCCTAGAGTCTTTACACTTCAAGGAAATATGCGGGGAAAAGAAAAAAGCACTGGTTTGCTGTATGTGGAAATGTGCGCGCAGATTAGTCTATTGATTAACTTACTAGTTGGAGACTAGGGTTCATTTCCCTGTTCTGGTGCAGCGGGGCATGGCTTGTGAGGCAGGTTTCAGCCCTGGCAATTCATTTGTATTATTATTATTATTAGCAAGCATTTATATAGTGCCAGCAATGTACCTGGTGCTTTACAAAGTAATTGAATAGACACGGCCCCTGCCCTAGGGCTTACAATCTGAGAGACTGGGTGGGGTGGGGGCGAGACAAGGAGTATAACATTCATGAGGATGCGAGGTCGCTTGGCTTGGTTAGATCGAGAATGATGGCTGGTTGGTCCATGTGGTGACGATATGAGTACACAGACCTCAGGTTTATATTTTTAAAAAATATAAATTAATCACTGGTCCCAGGGGTTAACAGCATGGGTTTTTCGGGCTTTAAGGCCTCTGTCCACTTCTCTGCTGTGCACTAACCTACCTCTCTCCTCTTCAGATTTCTTTGTGGGTAAACACTTTTTCCTGTATGGAGAATTCCCTTCCCAGGAGCGGCGCCTCTTGAATCGCTTCATCATGGCTTTTAATGGGTATGGGGCAGCTCTGCATTGGGGAGGAGAGCGGGTACCATAAAACCAAGCCCTTGAGACATGCACTCCAGCAAAGATCCTGTTGACATCCTGATTCTCTTCCCTCCAACCCCAGTATATGCTCCTCAAGAATTTGTCCCAGGGATGGTTCCTTTCCCCAGCAACCCCTGCAGCATCACCTGGTTGCAAGATTGTCCTTCACTTCCTACTCCACCCTTTTTGTACTTGTGCGCCTCTCTCCAGCAACAGCTGTATTTCAGTGGTGGGAGGGAAATCCCTGTCTGATTGGCAGAACTGGTGCGGGGCTGGCAGTAGGACTGTGTAGGCTGCAGTACAAAGAAAGCTGTGGGTTGGGAGTGGAGGGTATTGGCGATGGTGAGCAGGGGGCTGCAAGCTGGAATGGGAGAGCCCAGGGCTGGGATAGTGCAATATCCTTGGCTTGTGGGATGTAGCGGAATCAGTCTGCCGCCTCATGTTCCATTTCAGAATGCTGCGTCGGTTTGCTTGGAACAGAAGGGCTAGTGGGGTGGGGGTGGGAAGGAGGGGACTCCCTCTGGTGGGAGATGGTGGGGCATGTTAAATGATCATTGGTTATTGAAATTGCGTTTGTGTTGTGAGGCTATTTGGAGGAGGTGTGGGTGTGGTCACAGCCTCTGTGAGAGAAAGGGGTACAGCGTGGGTGGGGAGGGGGGAAGGAGACACCCCCTGGGTGAGAGACGGGGGAGTGGAGAAGCTGTGGCATGCGAGGATAGGCCCTTCAATGATGGTTAAATAATAGTCTGGGGTTGGCACTGACCCTGCTGTCTTCTCTCCCGCCCCGCCGCAGGGAGGTGGAGGAGTACATGAATGAGCGCGTGAACTACGTGGTCACGGCCCAGGAATGGGACGACACATTTGAGGAGGTGAGGAGGGGCGCGGCCTGCTTGTGCTGTGGGGCCCCGTGGGATCTGGAGGACACAGCGGTGACCCTAATGCATGGCTGAAAGGCAGCCGCTGTTGTGGGATGAGCTACGGGGTTTCCCCTCTTATGGGGCCACTCTACGGATCTGGTTCACTTATGGGGTGAGGAGTGGTATCTGGTCTTTCCTTCTCCCAGCCACTGTGTAGAGCTAATGCACGCGGGGCAGGGGACTACGGTCAGAGGGTGGCCTCGAAGCCAGGACTCCTGGGTTCCTAGCCCACATCTGCCCTCCTCTTCCTGCAGGCTCTGAACGAGAACGCCAACCTCTCCTTCGTGCGGCCCCGCTGGATTTACAACTGTAACGAGCGGCAGAAGCTGATCCCACACCAGCCATACGTTGTGGTGCCCCGGGCATAGCGCGCCCCACCCCCGGAGGCCACTCTAGCCAGGGGCCCCCTCTGGGGCAGACTGAATGGGCCCATGAGCCCATCCCTGTACAGGTGTATATATACGTGACCTGCTGGGGCAGCTGTTCCGAGCACTGGGGCCGTTCAGTCATATGCACTGATGTCCCTGCCGGCGGCATCTTCTTGACTTCAAGGGCTTGGAAGGCAGGGCATGAGCAAAGCTCTTCCTGATCGTCGTGGGGATGAAGCAGAGGCTCCGCCCACACAAGAGATGCCCCCTTACTCACCGGAGTTTGTCCAGGAGATTACAGTGTGCCAGCGGGGCTCTGCCACCCCTTCTGTACATCTGGGGCCATGTGAATTTCACTTTCTGATTTAAGAACAAAACCACCTTCCTTCTGTTTTTGAGCTGGGGTGGGGGGATTTTAAAGATGTTTTGTTTGGTTTGATGTTGGGTCCTTGCTATTAGCTCTGCTGTGGGCAGTAGCCTGGATTAGTCAGCCTGAATAGTTTCTAGGTTAGTTTGAGAGAGAGAGAGAGAGAGAGAGAGAGAAACAGCATGGGCTGAGCCAGGGCCCAATGTTTGAAAGGGTCGTCCCCCCCGTCCCCACACCCCATGACATCACTGTACTTCAAGGGTGGGGGGACTGGTAGGGCCTTGTCACAAAAGGAGAGAGACAAGGATATTCCCCATCCCCTTTCTAATTTGTCCCATATTGAGCACCATGATGTCCCAGTGCTTTGCGTGTGTGTGTGTGTGTGTGAGAGAGAGAGAGACGGAGGCAGTAGCTGGGGGGAGGCTGAGCCAGACAGGACTAGTTGGGTCCCATTTAGGTTGTATTGCAGGGCTTTAAAAGCAGCCCCACCCTCGCTGAATCTCTGGCTTTGCTCTTGTCTGTGTGGCTCATTTTCACTGTGACTGGTTAGTTTCATGCGCTCTGGTTGCCAGCGTTGAGGCTGTTTTTAATTTCATTTTTGTCAGTTTCAGTCCCTGTCTTGTCAGTTTCGCACCCCCCTCTGCTCACCCCAGTCTTCAGTGTTTTAATTGTCACTTCCTTAAGTTCATTTTTTTTAAACAACCCTCTTCCCCACGCAGTTTTTGTCCAGCCAGAGCTGCTTCTAGGGTGAAACATTGTCAACCATACTTAATTTGGAATGGAATTACTCTGGTCACCCCTCAGCCCCCTCTGGCTCAGCTCGGCTTGGATGGAGGTGCCTAGAATCATCTACCTCATTCTACAGCTGATTCGCATAGCTCCATAGGGGGCAGCCTCGAGGCACGGGAGAGCTGTCTCCTCCCTGCCTTTTCCCGCTTCTAACTTGAAAGGGCTGGAACTTCCTCTTAAAGGGCGAATCCAACCTCCTCCCTTGTGGGCAGTCTTGTTTCCTGCACATGGGGTATCTAGCGGGAGGGACAATACGTCCATCACCAGCCGTGTTCCCTTTCTAGCCCCCCTCGGTGTTAAGCGGCAGGGAGCAGCATCCTGAGCATCTCTCCCATTGCCCCCTGGCCTGCTGCTAGCCATGGGTCTGTTTATAGCATTACCAAGCTGAATCCATCCATCGACGGCAAATTTATACACCATGGTTTTCCCCCCCCGTGATCTTGCCTTCTGTGTGATGGTTTCTTCCCCACCCTCTGGGCTCTATTGGTACGTTCAGAAATCCCCCCCCCCCCCCAAAATCCCAGAACCCTCTGAGTGACCCATCAGAAGAATGTTCCTAACAGGGCTTGATTTGCTTATGAACGGCTCTCCCTGAACCCCTTCTCTGAGCGCGGGGAGCAGCGCCCGGCTCTGCTGCTCCACATGGCTTCTGTTTCCATTTCTTATTTGGCTTGTGATTATTTTTTTTATATATATGATTAAATGGAAGAAACCTCCCAAAGTGTGGTCTGCACTGGTGATTGGCCCAGTGGGGTTACGGATCGGAGGAAGTGTGTGTAATTTCCAGAGGGAATGTACTACTGACTGAATGGGGGACCGGTGTCTCCTAAGATTTCTTCATCATCTAGCTCACCTGCTAGGGGGTTTGTCTCCTCTCCCTCAATCAGCCTGATCTCCAGGGCATATACTGCTGGGAAATGTTAAGCAGATTCCTGGAGGGTGTGGAGGGTGGGGAACTGGGACCCAGTTTGATGCAGAGAGCCAGGGAATGTCTGTCATCGCACACCTGCCCTTGACATCCTAAACCCCCAGGCAGGGGGAGGTGATTGGCAGACGCTGCAGGTTGGGAGAGGGTTTTCCCTTTCCCTGTTTCAGTCTCTCTAAATCACTCATTCCACAGCAAAGTTTTATTCCCTGCTGCTGTCTGAGCAGAAGTGGGTTCTGTGCTGGCTTGGAAGTTTAAGGATTTCAGCAGAGCTTCAAATTCTAGAACAGCTGGATAGATTAGCTTGGGGGAGGGGTCTACCCTTAAGGACAGGCAAGAGGGGTTGGGAGCTAGAACGCGGCAGGGGATTGGGCAGCAAGCTAGAGGAACTGGGCGTCCTATTGGATGCTGAGGGAGGGAGGTTTGGATGGGTGAACTGGGTAGAGTGAAATCTAGAACGTCATGGTGGAGGATGTTCAAGGCCCTTCTCCAGTCGTGCAGAGAGCAACTTGGGATCTGGAACTTTATCTAATGGGCTGTTTGTTCCCCTTGGGAAGCTTGTGACGGGCTGGAATCTAAATTTTGAGACAAGGGAGCTGGTGTCCCTGAAGCTGTGCCCTATGGGAAATCCAGCCCAGCAGCAGTGTATGGCTCTAGAGCAGGTGATCAGCAAGATTCCTGACTGCATTGGGCCTGGTGGCTTGTCTAGCCGGCTGCTTACCCCCCCCCCCCCCAGCGGAACACGGTGTGTTCTAAAGCACTTGGATTTGGGGCCAGACTCGGACTTCACGTTGGCCAGGGCATGCTCAGGGCTGGGGTGGTTCCCTCCAACAGGAGGCTGGATGTGCTGACATGAACCCCTCTTAGCAGGGGAATGTGTGGAACAGGCCCAGGACAGAGCCCATCTGCTGAGCTGCATGCACAGTTCCAGTAGGGGGCAGCAAGGACGCAGGGATATGCATGGAGAGAGATGGGGGAGGGGGGTGTCTCATCTACCTGGGTTGGGTGGACACAACTGGTTTAAGTCTCCAACCATCCAGAGCAGGTGCCATCCTGTCTAACAGGGATATATAGAGATATACACATACTTGCTAGTAGGGGAAACCAATGAGCAAAGTCCCATTTTGCAGCCTTCATTCAAACCCCCATTCACTTTATCCTCTTTGCTTTATCCTTTTTTCTTTTTATTACCAAGAAAAATATGACAAAGCCCCTGACTCCCCAGGGAGCCTCCTTTTTGAGAAAAATTACAAACCACCAACAGAACTGCCCCCACTGCAACAAAAACCCAACCCCCCTGCTGCCCCTTCCATCCCTTCAGGGTCCAACAAGGCTCAGGAGAAGGGGGAATTGGTGGAGGAGGCGTTAGCCTTTGGAAGCTCACAGAGACACAGGCTGCGGGCTCAAGTTCAAGTCCTGGGAGGGCTGGGGTGGGATTTGTACTGTCCGGGAAAGGGGAGGGGGGGCGGAGAAACGGATGGTTTGTCAGAAGAGTTTATACAGAGAGGCTGTGATCTTCAATGGGGCTTCCAGAGGGAAGTGGCTTGTGACTGGCAGCCAGTTCACAAATCCCCCCCTCCCCCTTCGTGGCAGCAAGGGTGGCAAATCCAAAGAATCATGCCCCCTGCTGCGCCCCCACCTAGGCTCCCCGCTGGGATGTCACACAGAGATGGCTAGCTCAATGGGGTTGGGGGGGTCCTTCCATCTAGGGGGTGTTGGTTCAGTATGGGCCCATGGAACAGAATGAGAGACTTACCGGGGCCCTTCTGAAGCCACTGGCCTGGCTGTTGCAAGCGATTTTTGCTTGGGGTAGCAGCTGGTCAGGAATGGGAGGTGCTGGCGGCATTGGGGAGGAGTCCTGGGAGGAATGGAAGTGGAGGGGGTGACTGAGTAGCACTGGCAGAGAGCTAGGGGTGTGGGAGGAAACCCAGGTGTGGAATAGCAGGGGCCTGTGGGCTGGGATTTAGGGGAAACAGGAGGGACGGGTAGGGAGGAGGATGGAGAGCCGTTTGCCAAGCTTGGAAGCGTAGAGCTTAGGCTTGGGCTAGAGAAGGTTGCAAGGATTCTATTGGGGGGGTATTTGGCAGTGAGGAGCAGCTCAGGGTGGGGGCTAGCAGGAGGGATCCAAGTTGGGACTGAAGTCCAGCAGCTGCCTGGGGCAGAGGAGCCCAGGGCTGGGACAGCAGGGGGGCTGTATGGGATTGAGAGGTTTGAGCAGTACGGGAGGGGACCTGGGACCAGGGCAGTGTGGAGAGGGGGAAGGCTGTGAGTTGGGAGCATGGGATTTGGACAGGGGTGGCTCTGGGGTGGGGTTGAGAGGCATTGTCATTTGGCTTAAAAACCCTCCCCTCCCCCCCTTTTTATTTCCAACTATTTACAAAGATCCTACCAATTGTCCATAGGAACAAACCTCTCCCCCCCCCCCCCCGCACAATCTCTAGGGCCCATCCCCTTTGCTGTCCCCCTTCCTGTCGGGCTCGCCCTCGCCATGCACCCGCTGGTGGAGGGTGAGGTTGCGCAGCTGCCGGAAGCTCTTGCCACAGAGCGGGCAGGGGTAGGGTCGCACGGCATTGGCACTGGCAGGGTTGGTGCCGGCGTGGCTCTGCTGATGTGCGGCCAGCTTGGAGGGGTAGCAGAAGCTCTTGCCGCAGCGGGCACAGGGGTAGGGGCGCTGGCCGGTGTGAGTGCGCCGATGAGCCGCCAGCTTGGAAGGGTAGCAGAAGCTTTTGGGGCAGTCCGGGCATTTGTAGGGGCGCTCGGGCGTGTGGATCCACTGGTGGGCAGCCAGCTTGGAGCGGTGCCCGAATCGCTTGGGGCAGAGGGCGCAGGGGAAGGGGCGCTCGCCGGTGTGGGTGCGCCGATGAGCCGCCAGCTTGGAGGGGTAGCTGAAGCTTTTGGGGCAGTCCGGGCACTTGCAGGGTCGCTCGGCCATGTGGCTCCATTGGTGCGTGGCCAGCTTGGAGCGGTAGACAAAGCGCTTCCCGCATTCTTTGCACTGGTAGGGGCGCTCTGTGGGGGGCACAGCAGGGGGGCGCGGGCGGCGGGGGGGCGCCTTCGGAGGCTCGGCAGCAGGCGACGATGACAGGGTGGCGGGCGGCAGCTTAGCATTCTTCAGAGCGCAGGGGGCTGGAAAGAAAACGGAGAGGGATGAGGAGATTTTGCTAATGACTGCCTTCTTCCGGCAGTCTTCGGATTGCCTACCTTCTGGATCTCTGCACCCCTCCGCTCCCTGTCTCACCCCAGCCTTTCCACAAGAACATCAATAGTGCCCTACTGTGTCAGACCAATGCTCTATCGAGCCCAGCATCCTGTCTCCGACAGTGGCCAATCTCGGTGGCTTGGAAGAAGTACCCAGCAGATCCCAGTGGGCAATGCATTCCCTATTATTCACTCCCAGCTCCTGATAGTAGGAAGAGATATCCCCATAACCTACTTGGCTAATAGATGCTAATAGACCTACTCTCCAAGAACTTATCCAATCCTTTTTTAAACCCAGCCATCCTACTGGCCTTGACCACATTCTCTGGCAATGAATTCCACAAGTTAATTGTGTGTTAAGTGAAAAAATACTTTCTTTTGTTTTAAGTATGCTACTAGTTAGTTTCAGGGCGTGTCCCCTAGTTCTAGCACTAGTTGAGAGGGTAAATAACTGCTCCCTATTTACTCCCTATTTCCACTCCACTCATGATTTTATAGACTTGTATCATATCCCCTCTCTGTCGTCTCTTCTCCAAGCTGAAAAGCCCTAACTTATCACGCCTCTCTTTCATGCCCTTGATCATTTTTGTTGCTCTGCGTTGTACCTTTTCTAGTTCTACTATATTTTTTTTGAGATGGGGTGACTAGAACAGCACCTGTCTCTTATACACATCTAGATGTGTATAAGAGACAGGTCCTGGGAGGAATGGAAGTGGAGGGGGTGACTGAGTAGCACTGGCAGAGAGCTAGGGGTGTGGGAGGAAACCCAGGTGTGGAATAGCAGGGGCCNTCCTGACGTGGTTTGTTTTTTGGCCACTGCCGCGCCATGAGCCAAGGGTTTCAATGTATTGTCCGCAATGGGGGAAACCAAATGAGACGGCGCTGGGGCAGCAACCGGGCCCAGCTTGGGTCAGGAAGCCATCGTTGACATGGTCTGGACCGGGTCAGGCGATGGCGTCTGGGGTGGGGACGGAATATGCAGGGAGACGCATGAATGTGTAGCCGTCAGTCCCCATGCTGCGCCCAGATGCTGTCCCCCCACCATGGCGGCTGGGCATGGAGGACCCAATCGGGGCCAGTGGGAACATACGTGCGACCGACAAGTGCTCGGATCAAGTTGATGCTAGCCTGGCCTATCACTTGGGCCATTTGCTGTGGGGAGAGCCTGGGCTAGCCGCCAACATGCCCAGAGTCCGTCTGGGCGAACATCGGGGGCCCGATGACAAAGGTGGCAGTGGTCTGCGGGCCAGAGCGGGTTACTGTCATGGTTGGTTTTTACCTAAGATCTTTTTCCTGAGTGGTAACTGCTAATTTAGAAGCCAGCATTGTGTACATACATAGTTCGGATTATTTTTCCCCTATGGGCATCACTTTATCAAATTACCAACAATAGGTCTGCAATTTCATACTTAAGTTCCTTCAGATCTCTAGTCTCCCATGGATACCTACGTAGTCCTCGCAGGGAGGCATTCTTGGTTGCTACCCCTATGCTTTGGAATTCCCTTCTCCCAGAGCTTCGTTTGAGTCTGGGTCTGTGCCTTTTCCAGAGGTGGTATAAGACCTTTTTATTTGAAAAGGCATTTGGTGGGTGGGGATAGGGGATTGGGATGGTTTGGGGAGGGGTGATGGTACTGGGTGCGTTTGGGAGTTGGGGGGGAGGGTTTTTTTATTTTAATGTTTTTGTGATCTGTGAGCTGCGCTGACCCTTTGGGAGAACAGCAGCATATAAAATAAATAAATATTCTATGTGCCTGATGGCTTCCCTAGCCTGCTCCACGGTGCCCCGCACCAAGCCCCATTTCCCCATGCCCTTCATGGCTCCCCCAGCTCATCCCCACCTTCTGCGTGGCTCCCCATACATGTCCCATCTTCCCCTGCCACTCGCAGGTCACCCTAACCTGCTCCACAGTGCCCCCCATCTTATCATGCCCCCCTCACCTGCCCCATCTCATCTTTCACTGACCCATAGCTTACCACCTTCAGCCCCACCTCCTTCACCATAGCATCTAAGTCCCATTATCCCCCCCCCCCCCCATTACCCCACATCTTATATTTATTTATTTATTTATTTCCAACATTTATATCCCGCCTCTCCTGCCTAGGCAGCTTACAAAAATTAAAATACTTACAAATATATATAAAAGGGAGGCATCAAAGAAAATAAACAAACCATCCTCTTCACCCACCTCCCTCACCAAAGGCCTGGTGGAACAGCCAGGTCTTGCCCTGTCGCTGAAATGGGGCAAGATCTGGGGCCACCCGGGCCTCCAGTGGGAGGGAGTTCCACAGCCTGGGCGCCACCACTGAGCATGCTCTCTCCATAGTACCCCCCCCCATGGGACACCAAGAAGGGTGCCCCCGGTGGACCACAGGGGTCGATCCAGGGCAGGGTGAGCGAGTTGGTTGCGCAGCTAGGTGGGGTGGGATGCAAGGGCTGTTGAATAGCAGGTTGGGATAAGAAGTGGGTGCTAAACTGGAGGAGGGGGATTTGGTGACCCGGAATTGGCTCTCTCAGGGTGGGCTTTTGGTACACATGCCTGAGCTTATGGCGCCAGTATCCCTTACCCCCAGCATTGCCACTCAGAGGGTCCTGGCTTGCTTCGGTCTTGCTGTCGCTCTCGCAGGGCTGCTCCTCTTTTTCCAGCATCAGGAGAAGGCTTGGCTTGGAAATCTTATAGCCTGGACAACAGCAAAAACATGGTCATATTGTACCCAGCAATAGCATGAGGTGGCAGGACAGGAGTCGTCAGATGAGCTGCCGGGCGGAGGTAGCTCAGGGATGGGATAGCAGGGGGCTGCAGGTCAAGACCGAGGGGCATTAGCAGAGTCGGAGCAGGGAGCCCAGATTTGGAATAGCAGGGGGCAGGGGTTGTCGGGCATTGATGGAGCTGGAGAGAAGTCAGGACTGGAAGTGCAGGTGACTGCGGGTTGGAATTGAGAGGCGCTGGCAGAGCTGGAAACGGGAAGGCTGAAGCTGAGATTGCAAGGGGTTTCTGGTTGGGATTGAGGGGTATCGGCAGAGCTGGGGATGTGGAACCCAGCATTCAAACGGCAGGGGAGCTGCTGGTTGGGATTGAAATACACACTAAAACCACACACACGATTTGGGAATAAATGAACAATGTGATGTTGGATTTGTTTATTTATTTATCTCAACAAATATCCCCTCTCCAATTATTGATTTAATAATAATAATAATAATAAAAATAAAAAATCTTAACTGGTTATTCCCCCCCCCCCCCCCCCC
>QEPC01000342.1:76395-92464 GCA_003113815.1 Sphenodon punctatus
CAGGACTCCTGGGTTCAGTCTCCAGCTCTGGGAGGGACGGAGACAGGTGACTGGGAGCCAGGACTCCTGGGTTCAGTCTCCAGCTCTGGGAGGGACGGAGACAGGTGACTGGGAGCCAGGATTCCTGGGCTCGATTCCCAGCACAGAGAGAGTGAGGACTAGTGGTGGGTGGGGACTCTGTGGTTTCTTCTCTAGGTCTTGGGAGGGGGAGGAGGGCTGGTGTCTAATGGTTGGGAGCGGGGAAGGGCACTGGGAGTCCAGACGAATGGCCTCTGCCCCTAGGTCTGGGACAGGAGCTTCCCACCGCTTTTGTCCTAACTCGCAAGTTCCCTCCTGCCGTCTGTTTTTCTCAGCCCTGAGGTCGGGGGTCTGGGATGCAGTCCACTGCAAAGGGATAATACAACACAGGACTCTCAGTCCTCCCCCATTCCCGTCTCTGGTGGGAGAAAGTGGGGCTGGGGCAGGGGGAGGATTGAGAGTCCTGTGTTGTATTATCTGTGGCTTAGCAATCCCAAAACTATAGTGTCATGCTACTGCGTAATGATTTAACTTTATTTATTTAAATTTCTTACCCCGCCCTTCCCACCAAAAGCGGCTCAGGGTGGCTTACAATGGTAAAATATAAAAAAGACACATAAAACATAAATAAAAACAAACAAACCATAAACCCCCCCCCACAAAGGAAACCCCAAACCATCTCCTCCACGCAGACGAAGCAGCCCACCTCTAGTCTGTGCCTGTTGTGACTCAGCCGACTGGAGCAAACACGCATTGAGTCAGAGTATTTTACAATCTTTTGGAGTTGGGTGTTTTGCAAATTCTGTGATTTCCTTTCTGTCTCCCTGACAAAACCTGCCATTTTGTTTGCTTTGCTCAGAGAGAAAACCACACAGGGCGTTTTCAAATGGGGGAGGATGATGTAGTGGAACTGGACCAAAATCACTATTCTGATGGCCTGTAGCTCTCCGGGGCTGTGTTTCAATTGTATCCTGCTTGGTAGGGGTGGGACGTGCAGAAAAGGCTGCCCTTTTCCAAAATGGCACCGACGCACCCAACGCCATTTTGGAAAAGGGCTGGTTATGCGCAAAGGGACCCAGTGGCCATTTTACGCATGCGTGCCAAACCTCTCCCAGCTGGCAGGCTGGGCTGGTTCTGGCGTGGCCCTGGCACCTTCACCCTCTGGAGCAGGTTCCTGGCATCTTCACCCTCCAAGGCCCGTGGACCGATAAGTACACGTAGGACCCCATGGGATGGGGGTGTTAGGGACACAGATCCCCACCCCCATCCTCTGAGGCAGTGGAATGATGGTTCCCTTTCCCATTGAAGTCAATGGGAAAATTTCCGCATTGTCTTCAATGGGAAAGTACAGATCTGAAAATTGGGAACCGAAATGGCCCAATTTGGTAGGGTTCTTCAGCGTGGAAAAGAGATAGGATAGATGCAGAGTAAACAAATTGGGAGCCGTTATTTTTACCTCTTATAATGCAAGAACTACCGGGCACGCAACGAAATTAACAGGCAGCGGAGCGGGTTCAAAACATGGTTCACGGAGCCTGCAATTAACCTGTAGAACTCCTTGCCAGGAGATGTTGCAAGACCAATAGTATAACTGGGTTTAAAAAAAAATATTTAAAAAATCAGGCAAGTTTGTAGAGGAAAGGTCCATCCATAAGTGATTAGAGCCAGCAACCCTAGAGGCCAAGGCCCATAGCCTATTTATCACCTTATTTTCCCACTTATGAGGGAACTGCAGTGGGCCAGATTCAGAAGGGGATGGAAGCCAAAATTGGCTTGTGGGCCAGAAGTTTCACATCCCCACTTCAGAGCACAAAATAGTGACACTGCACAGCGTGTGTTTCATGATTGCAAAACAGCACATTTGGCAATTCAAGGATGCGGAACCTCTGGCCTGCAGGTGAAATCCAGCCTACAGCTCTTCCTCCCTTACCCACTCTGAATATTTCCTAGTAGTGATGTGGCCACTTGCAGAGAGACGGCCGCCCTAGAGTCCGAGACCTGGGCTTAACTGAGTCCCTTCTCTCCATTGTAGCAATGTCCCTCACTAGGGGAGCAGGACACCTGAGTCCTATTCATCTGGGAGGAGAGTGGAGTTGAGTGGGGAGCGGGGCCAACACTCTGCTCCCACCCACTCTGGAAAATTTTCTAGCGGCTCTCGGGTTGCTTGCGAAGGGACCCACCGAGAAGGAAGTTTTCAGAGTGGTCAGGGGTGGGGTGCTGGCCACACTGACTCTTAAAATGTCTTGCTGGTGGGGTTTTTGCAACTCCAGTGGGGGCTCACTGGGAGCCAGGGTGGCACCACGTTTGCAGGAGCCTTGGGGTGTGCGTGTGTGTCACCACTTAGGAAGATGCCACCCCCTCAGGGTTGCCACCGTTGCACATTTTAAAGGAACACTTATGAAAAATACATGTTGCAGGGCCTGCCCTGATGCCTTAGGCCCTGCAACATGGTGTCTTAGGCCCTTAGGCAGTAAAGCAGGCCCTGCAATATGTATTTTTCATACGCGTTCCTTAAAAATGTGCATAGATGGCAACCCTACTCCCTCATCCTTAGGGAGGCCCATAACTGGGGCATGGGCCTGGGCTTGCCACGCCCCTGCCCCCCAGCTGTGACCCACTAGGCCCCACTCCCTCTTAGAGTTGACTAGATCTTTCTCCCCACAAGCTCTTCGAGCCCAAGAGCTGCACTTACACCTACTTGCTGGCAGACGTGAAGAGCAAGGAAGCCATTGTGATTGATCCAGTTCTGGAGATGGCCAAGCGGGATGCGGCGCTGGTGAGGGAACTGGGACTCAGTTTATTGTACGCAGGTGAGGCTGGGCCCAGACCAGAGGGAGGCGGGCAGTGGCTAGCTCAGGGGAGGAGTCTTACCGGGTCTTGGGGGTGCCACCTCCCGGGCTCTAGGAAGTGGAACCCTAGATTGCTGTGCAACTGGGTGGCTCAGAAGGGCAGGGAATGAGAGATGCAACCTTTCCCCTCTAGAGGGCACCACCTCTGACCCAGGTTGATAAATAGGCTACGGGCCTCGGCCTCTAGGGTTGCTGGCTCTAATCACACCAGGTTCTGGGGAAATTGGATGGGACAAGGACGCGGTCTCTGGTCCCATCCCAGGCGGGGAGGTGTGTGTGGCTCAGGGGTACGGGTACCACCCATCTAGGTATGACCTAGAGTCCCTTAGTTTTAACCCATCATCCCCAAGCGTACCTGGATGGTCTGTGGAAATTGGGGTTTTGGGGGGGAGGGCATAGAGTTGTCAGCTATGCAAATTTTTACCGGCCGCTTATGAAAAATACATGTTGCTAAGATTCGCCCTTTTCTCTCTGTCTCGTCTGCCAAAACTCTTGTTCATGCTCTGGTCATCTCTCGCCTCGATTACTGTAACCTCCTTCTCACTGGCCTTCCCCGGTCTCACCTTTCTCCCCTCATCTCTGTCCAAAACTCTGCTGCCAAGGTCATCTACCTCGCCAGTCGCTTCGACCATGTGCAGCCCCTCCTCTCTTCGCTTCACTGGCTTCCCCTTCCTGAACGAATCCTGCACAAGCTCCTAGTCTTCACCTATAAAGCTCTTCACAACCTTGCTCCCCCCTACCTCTCTGCACTTATCGCCCTCCATACTCCAGCCCGTGCACTTCGCTCCTCCTCTGTCCCTTCTCTCACCCTTCCACGCCTTCCCTGCTCCCCTAAGCGCCTTCGTCCCTTCTCACTTGCTGCCCCCCATGCCTGGAACTCCCTCCCTGTCCACATCCGCCTTGCCCCCTCCCTTCATACCTTCAAATCTCTCCTTAAAACTCACCTCTTTCGCTCTGCTCTGTCTGACTCTTTATCCTGCTGAGCCACTATTCCTAGACCTACGATCTGTTTACTCTTATCCTTGCCACATGGACCTGCCTGCTGTCATTCTCATTGTAAGCAAGCCAAGTACGTGCACTTAAGAGCTCGCATCTTCATGAATGTTAGACCCCTTGTCTCTCCCTCTGTTCCCCTTCCTAAGTCTCTCCCCCAGCTCCTGTCTCTCAGATTGTAAGCCCTAGGGGCAGGGACCGTGTCTATTTTATTACTTTGTAAAGTGCCAGGTACACTGCTGGCGCTATATAAATGTTTGTTAATAATAATAAATAATAATAATGTTGCAGGGCTGCACTGGCACGTGTATTTTTCATAAGTGGCCAGTAAAAATGTGCCGAGCTGGCACCCCTTGTTGAAGGCCTGACAGAAAGGGGCAGGACAAAGATGCTCTCCTGTTCCTTTCTGATGTGGGCCTGCCCCCTTCCGAGGGTTGCGATGCCATGATACTCTGCCGGGGGCGGAGCTATATTGGAAAGGGGGCGGGAGAGTCCCGTAGCTCCACCCATTCAGGTCATAGCCTCAGGAAAGTGACTGTCCCCCCTTCTTCCTCCCAGCCAACACCCACTGCCATGCGGACCACATCACAGGCACCGGCCTGCTGAAGAAGCTGCTCCCGGGGTGCCGTAGCGTCATCTCCCGGGACAGCGGGGCTTCAGCGGACGTCCTGATCCAGGAGGGGCACAGCCTCAAGTTTGGGGCCTTTGTAAGTGGGGGGGGGGCGCTGGGAGTCAGTGCGTTAGGAGCGTCTGTGTCCTGCACTGCCAGGTCGCACCGTTGAAGTCGCAGCTTTTGTCTCTCAAACAGGAGAGGCTCCCTTTGGAATTGCTGGAGCTGCAGTGTCGTGGGGGGGGGGGAAATGGGTGTAGGGGGATAGTGTGCGCCCTCTTTGGGCAATGGGTGGTAATGCACCTGAGACTGGTGCATCTGCCTTAGCAACACCGTACTATGCTAGACTCAGGATTCTGTGGTTCTCTTTTTAGCTTTCCAAGGAGAGTGTGGTCTTGAGGTCAGAGCAGGGGGGCTGGGAGCCAGGACTCTTGGGTTCTATTCCAGACTGCAGGAGGGGAGCTGGGTCTTGTGGGTTTGTTGGAGCTGGGAGCCAGGACACCTGGGTTCTATTCCAGACTGCAGGAGGGGAGCTGGGTCTAGTGGGACACAATGGGAGCTGGGAGTCCAGACTCCTGGGTTTTGTTGCTGATGGGGAGGTGGGTAACTCTTGGTTTTCCCCTCTCACTGGGCTCTCTCTGCAGGCCCTAGAAACTCGCTCCAGCCCTGGACATACAGATGGCTGCCTGACCTACGTGCTGAATGACAAAACCATGGCTTTCACTGGGGACGCGCTACTGATCAGGGGCTGTGGACGGACAGACTTCCAGCAGGGTACGGATGCCTCCCAGAACAGGGTCTATTTGGAGAGCTCTGGCGTGCTGAAGAGAGTAGGGAGGTTGTGACGGGTGCCTTTATGGGGATTTCTTTGAGTCATCACAGGGTTATGTATGCCCAGTGGTTTCTACCGGAATGCACAAGGGCCTCTGCGGTATGTCTTGTGGTTACCATAGTGATGGGTGTACTTGGTAGGTACCATGCTGGGAGGCTCCTCTGAATGGCTAGTGGTGGATATGGTGATGGAAGGACTATTTCTGAGGCACAACTGGTGGTTGTCTCGGGGAACAGATGAGGAAGGTGTCACTGGGTTTCAGCAGGTGGTTGCCATGGAGATGAAGTGGGCTTTTTAGAGGATGGTGGCCAGTTACCATGGGAATGGAAAAGAGGCTTTTCTAGGGGACAGCCAGCAGTTGCCATGGTGACGAAGAGGTGAAAATGACTGTCAGGGGAGCCCATTTGTTAGTTGCCATGATGCTGAACGGACCAGCAGCGGACTTAACTCTCCTGTAACTGAACGCAGACTCTCTTCCCCCAGGCTCCCCAGAGACCCTGTACCGCTCTGTCCATCAGAAGATCTTCACCCTCCCCGGGGACTGTTTGATCTACCCAGCCCATGACTACACTGGTAAGTAGGTCCCCTGTGCAGGCCTAGGGGGTGCTGTCCTGCCGGACTGTATTGTAGAGCTCGGTAGAAAGGGCTCTGGTACCATGTCTCACTCTTCCCATTGCGCCCCCTGCAGGCCAGACCGTCTCCACAGTGGAGGAAGAAAGGACCTTGAATCCCCGTTTGACCCTGAGCATGGAGGCCTTTGTTAGAGTGATGAACAACCTGGACCTGCCCAAGCCCCAGCAGATTGGTGAGACTGGAGACTACGGGGGCTGGGTTACCTTCCTGGGCAGGAGGGGAGGGGCCGTTAGAGGTCAGAGCAAGAGGGGCTGGGAGCCACGAGGTTCTTGTGTTCTGTTCACAGCTGTGGGGGGGTGAGTGGGGTCTACTGGGTCAGAGTGAGTGGGGTCTACTGGGGCAGAGTGAAGGGGGGCTGGGAGGCTGGACTTCTAGGTTCTGTTCACAGCTGTGGGAGAGGACAGAGGAGTGGAATAATAATACTAATAATTAATTAATTATTAGGCTAGTTATATTATTATATAATTATTATTATATAGTTATAATTGTTATTATTATAAATAAATATAATAATAATTATTATGATATTGCATCTCCCTCTGCTGAATGGTGCTTTGGGCACTTTACAAACTACAATAAAACAACCTAAAATCCAGTTAAAAACAAAAGGGAAGGGAAAAATACATTCGGGGGAGCCAGCAGTGGATCCTTTAAATGCATCTGGAGAATAAAAAAAAAAAGTCTTTCAAAAGATTTTTGATGGTGTAGAGGGGGGGGACCGAGATGAAAAGCTGGAGGGAGCGTCTGCCCCGCAGAGTGAGGTTAGAGGGAGCGGGGAGGCTGGGAGCCAGGACTCCTAGGTTCTCTTCCCAAAGGGCTCTCGCAGTTATTTAACCTATCTGCTTTCTGTCGCTTGCAGACTTCGCTGTGCCTGCTAACCTCAAATGTGGGATCCAAGACAGTGTGGTTTAGCCGTGCCCCTTTCTTCTGAGGCAACGCCCACTTTCTCCAAGGCCACGCTTACGGGAACATGAGGCTAGGCCCACGTAATGGCCTGGTCACTTAAGGATTTAGGAACAGCTTCTCTCTCCGCCTCCATTGCTGTTTGGATCCTGTGCGGGGAGAAGGCCGTTTCCTTGGAGAAGGGGGACTAGTTAGTGATCAAACATGGCAGCTTACCCTGGTTCCTTCACTTTTGTGTCTTAGTTGCGGGGTGCTCTGTCCCCCACACCCCCGGCTCTGTCTGTTTGATTTCACTTTGCACTATCTGGAAGCTTCCCTGCTCAGCCCCTAGCCCCAACCGAGCTCTGCACTGTGAATGTGTCTGAAACTCAGGAAAACTTGCTCTGATGCCACCAGCTGATGAGAAATAAATGCACATCAGATGTGTTATTATTTATTTATTTATTAAAAAATTTGCTACCCCGCCCCTCGTGCCACAGGCAGCTCGGGGCGGCTTACAATTACGAAAAACATCAGAATTAAAACAATACATAAAAGGAGGAAAAAGAACTCCTCCCCTCCCCCATTTCCCACCTCCCCCACCAAACGCCTGGTGGAACAGCCAGATCTAACAAATTCAAAAGGAGGGGAGAGCCAGGGCCAACGGGTCCCTACCGGAAGGGAGTTCCACAGCCACGATGTGGGGCCACCGAGAATGCCCTCTCATGCGTGGCCGAAGACTCAGGGGACCTCGAGCAGGGCACCCCCGAACGACCGCAGGGGCCGCCGATCCAGCACCCAGGGAGTGAGGCGGTCTCGCAGAGAGGCAGGGCCCAGGCCATTTAGGGCTTTATAGGTCAAGACCAACACCTTGAATCGAGCCCGGCAAACTACCGGCAGCCAGTGCCGAGAATGGAGCGCCGGTGTAATGTGCTCCCAGCGGCCCACTCCCGCTAGGAGACGGGCTGTCGCATTCTGCCCCAGCTGAGCCATCACCATGGGTTGCCCCACGTAGAGCGCGTTACGATAATCAAGAGGTGAGGAAAGCATGGATGACCGTGGCCAGAACGGCTGAAGCCGTCACACCGGATGTAATTGGCGGAAAGCGCTCCTCGCCACGGCCTCCAGCCCGGGAGAGACTCGTTGCTCTGGAGCTGAAGGGAGGGAGGATGCTTGGATGGGAGAGTCTCATGGGGCAGATCTGAGATGATAGGGAGTGGGGAACGTAGAGGGACCCGTCAGCCTGAGCCTGAGCAGCAGCAATGGGGTGGAATATTAGGCCCTGGTGGGGCCGTGATGACCTACTGCTCCACAAGGGGGCAGAGCCATTTCAGAAAGGGGGCGGAGGAGTTCCTTTGGCCCTGCCCCCTTTCAACATGACCGCTCCCTCACAGAGTGTCATGGGGCACTGATGGGGTGGGTACGCAGTTAGGTTTGTGGCGGGGGAGCAATGCTTTTCCGCTACCCCCTCTGCATGGACTCTGGGTCTGAATGCCACTGACCCCATCGCCATTAGATTGCTGCTCTGTCAAGGCCAGGGCTGGATCAGAAGCAGGGGTGTAGCTATAATTGGGATAGGAATAGAGTGGCCATACCTCCCCGTTAAAAGCGGGCGCTTATGAAAAATACACGGTGCAGGGCTGCATGGGAATCACTGCAACCCTACACCATGTATTTTTCATAAGTGCCCTCTTTTAAAGGGGAGGTACGGCCACCCTAGATAGGAAGGACATTTGTCCTGGGGACCAAGCTAGTGTGGGGGCACAGGGCCCAAGCTGTGGGACACAAACCCTCTCCTGTTGCGGTGCGGTTGGGCAGAGGCAGAGCTGAGCAGAAGTGTCTGCAAATGGCGGTGTGCGTGGGCCCTCCCTGCCAAGCAGCACAGGACGGAGCAAGCACTGGTGGCAGCAGCGGCATGAGACAGGCGGGGCACCGGCCGCGTCAGGGCCCAGGCACAGCAAGTGGGGAGGGAGGGGGGGAGAGTAGAAGGGATGGGATGGGGGCCCCAAGTCCATTTCTTGCACCTGGGCCCATTCCATCCTAGCTACACCCCTGGCCTGGGGAGGGTGGGTTCTGCTGGGGAGGTTGTGGGGCTCTCTTGAAACGTCTGGGCCCTCAGCCAGTGGCTAGTGAAATGATTGCTGGGCTGGACAAGTCCTTTGGTTTGATGCAGGGCAGGGGGGAGGGCAGGAATACCAGCCTGGATACCAGGCCCATTAGGCTGATCTTGGCAGGGGCCAGCTTCACACAAGTGGCTACTCTAGGCAGCTTATTAAATGATCACTTGCCCCAAGCCTCTGTGCCCAGAAAGCTTGAGGCTTGTGCTGCAGACAGGGAAGAATGTCCTGATTTCCTGCTAGTCAGGAGTGGAGCAGCAGCACTTTCCCTTTTCTGCAACTAGTCCCCAGCGTAGGGGAACTCCTGGTTTGTTTTACAAGCCTAGGCTGCTTCCTTCCCCTGTCTGCTAAATCAAGGCCTTTGAGGTAGGGTGGCAGAGGAGCAGACACTCCAGGCTTGATGGGTCCATTGGGCTTAGAATCTCAGAGTTGGAAGGGATCTCAAGAGCCGTTTATTCCAACCCCCTGTTTGGATGCAGGATGACAAGAGCTAACAGCATCCCCGACAGGTGACTTTACTATTATTATTATTATTAATAATAATAATTAGCATTTGTATAGCGCCAGCTGTGTACCTGGTGCTTTACAGAGCAATAAGATAGACGCGGTCCCTGCCTATGGCTTACAATCTAATAGACGCAGAGGGGGGAGACAAGGAGAGGGGACATAGGGAGAGACAAGGGATAAATAACATTCAAGCGGATGCGACGTCTCAGGTGCACGTGCTTGGCTTGGTTGCGGATAGGCAGGAGTCTGCGGGGAGGGCAGAAAGTAAATATTGAGAGGAAAGTTCTAACAGGCATCGGGAAAGGCGGCGAGGAAGAGGTGGGTTTTGAGGAGGGATTTGAAGGTGCAGAGGGAGGGGGCAAGGCGGATGTAGGCAGGGAGGGAGTTCCAGGCATGGGGGGCAGCAAGGGAGAAGGGATGAAGGTGGTTAGGGGAGCAGGGGAGACGAGGGAGAGTGAGGGAGGGGGTAGAGGAGGAGCAGAGAGTGCATGCAGGAGTGTGTAAGGAGATTAGGGCTGAGAGGTAAGGGAGAGCCATGTTGTGAAGGGATTTGTAAGTGAACACCAGGAGTTTGTGAAGGATGCATTTGGGAAGGGGGAGCCAGTGAAGCAAGGAGAGGAGAGGCTCTTTCTGAAATACTCCAGTGATGTAGCGTCTACGACCTCCCTAGGGAACTTATTCCACTGCCTAACAGCTCTTAATGTTAGGAAGTTTTTTCCTGTTATTTAACCAACATCAACCTTCCTGAAACCGGAACCCCCTGTTTCTTGTCCTGCCCTCCGTGGCAACGCAGAACAGTTCCTAGCCATCTTCTTGGGGGCAGCTCTTTAGATGTTTGAAGACAGCTCTCATGTCTCTCCTTAGTCTTCTCTTGGTTAGGCTATTTATGTATTTAGATTTTTGCACTGCTCTATCCTCTAAGGATCAGGGCGGCTCACATCATTTAAATGTCCAGCTGAATAAATAGGTCTTGCACTGCCTCCAAAAGATGCTCAAACTAGGGCTTAGCTGAACCTCCAAGGGAAGGGATTTCCAAAGCTGCAGAGCAGCCACCGGGGATGCCTCTCCGTGTGCCTGGGATGTTTGGACCAATGATGGAATTTGCAAAAGGGCAGCCTTGGCTGATCTTAAAGGCCGTGGAGGGACATAAGAAGGAAGGTGGCCATTTAGACATGTAGGGCCCAGGACGTTTAGGGCTTTATAAGTCAAAACCAGCACCTTGAATTATGTCCGGATGCTACTGGCAGCCAGTGCAGACTGAAACACCGGTGTTATGTGCTCACGGCAACCCACCATCCATCGAAAGACAGGCTGCTGTGTTTTGCACAAGCTGCAGCCCCGGATGCTCTTCAAGGGAAGCCCCACATAGAGCGCATTGCAGTAATCTAGCCTCGAGGTAATGATGGCATGGATGACGGTCGCCCGATCCATATCTAAAAGAAAGGGACACAGCCTTTTCACCAGATGGAGTTGGTGAAAGGCAGTCCTGGCCACCGTAATGACCGGATATTCCAGATGCAGCTCAGGATACAGGAGCACCCCCAAAGACTATGAAACTGAGTAACCAGGGGAGGCTGTACCCCATCAATGATGGGTGTCCCAAACTCACCCCCCCCTCCCCAGGTCACAAGGTCAGCCAAACATCACTTCAGTTTTGTCTGGATTCAGCTCCAGTTGGCGCACACGTATCCAATCCCCAATGGCAGAAAGACACTGAGTAAGCATCGAAGCTGCAGGAAATGGGTTGGATGAAAAAGATAAATAGATTTGAGTGTCATCTGCATATTGATGGCAGCGCACCCCAAATCTATGCACAATCTCGCCCCAGTGAGTAAAGATACCCATTTCCTTCAGCCTTTCCTCATAAGACAGAGGTGGGGAGCCTCAGGAGCCAAATGCAGCCCTCGGCAAATGTTTCCATGGCTCCTGTCCAGTTCCTACTCCCAGGTACTGAAAGACTGAGCTCAGGGTAAGAGAGCAGAGATGAGGGCGTGCACACAAAGGATAGGAGACAGGTCCATGGCACCGATCCATGATCTGGACCCTCCTTTTCCAGAGCGCACCCCCTGCCCCAACTTCTATGTGGCCCTCGGAGCTTGTATGCATTT
This sequence comes from Sphenodon punctatus, assembly GCA_003113815.1. Classification (NCBI taxonomy): domain Eukaryota; kingdom Metazoa; phylum Chordata; class Lepidosauria; order Sphenodontia; family Sphenodontidae; genus Sphenodon; species Sphenodon punctatus. The sequence continues at coordinate 87,945 of QEPC01000342.1, forward strand.
TTAAAGAGGTTCCTGGGGAGAGAAAAGGTCCCCACTCGTGTCCTAAGACTTCCATACCAAACCCATTACCATCTTTGTTGCCCTCCTCTGAACCTGCTACAATTTGTCAAGGCATTTAAAAAAATGAGGCATCCTAAAACTCGACACAGTCCTCGAGGCGAGATCTGACCAGTGCCGAACATAGGGGAATGATTACTTCTGCCGACTTGGAGAGCACAGTTAATTAATGCAGCCTAAAATTGCATTAGCCTTTAGCCTTGACTTGTTGCAGCTTTTTCTCACTAGAGGGAGCTATTTCCTTATCTTTTCACACCCCCTATTGTACAGACGTGGGACATCTCTCCTATTATCTGAGTGGGGCCTCTCTGTTGCTGCCCCTTGAAAAATAATAGGGGGAGGGTCATAGGACAGGGGAAACGCCTTTCTCTTCCCTTGTTCTTTCCCCATTCTCTAATCTCCCTCTATGCCCTTATGTGAGGTTCATATTAGGGCACAGCCCCCACTCTGGTGCTCAGCTCAGGAAACCTCTAGTACAGGGCAGCTCAACTTGATTTATGCCAAGGCCTGGAAAATTTGGTTTTGACCCAGCCCTGGGCTGCATGTGGCCCCTCCCCCAATTTGCATAACCCCACTCTCAATTTACATAACCCCACCCCTTGGCAGCAAGGAGCTCAGCTGGAGATCCGGGGGTGGCAGAAGGGGCAGCAAGGGGCTCAGGTGGAGACATCAGCAGCAGGAAGCTGGAGCCAGGGAGGAGGAAGGAGGGTTTTGCGCTAGTGTGAGGGCTGGAGGAAAGGTGATTGCCAGAGCAGGAGGAGGCATGGCGGGCCGCAGGAAAGGTCTTTGTGGCCAGGGGGGTGGGGTTGGCCTTGGACCATATGTTGTTCAGCCCTGCTCTAGTAGTTGCTATTCTGCACCACCCCTGTGTGGCTGTGTCACTGTCCCTGCACATAAAGGGAAGCTCCCTTCCCTGCCCTTGGCCCAGAAAAAGCCCAGCCAGATGGTGAGTAGAAGGGGGATTGCAGTGCTGGCCTCGGGCTTTCTGGCTTGGGAGAATGCCACGGCTAGAGAGCCCTTTCAGACTGATTGAGAAACTGCTCCCTGCAAGGAGACTACGGGAATGGGGGGCAACACAGACATTTGGGGTAAGGGGGACACAGAATTTGGGGTACTGGGGATAAATTTGGCTGCTAAAAACGACAGCTAAAGGTAAAGAATAGAAGATTGTGAGCCTTACCACCCTGCTGAACTGGTTTGGCAGGGTGGGGGGGACAGAAAAACCATTGTTAGGCAGAACGAGCATTTTGTTGCCAAGGTAACACCCAGGGGGGACCTGCAACAAGCTCAGCATAAGAAAAGGAGCAGGAGAGCGGAAGTGACCCAATCCCCTGCAAAGAAGGGAAGACACAGAATCTCTACACTCTCTCTTCCATATTGGCCAGCGAGGAGCAAGCAGCTTGCAGGAGAGGCTTCACCACTATGAACTAGAGACTTTTCAGTTCACTAAAGGGACTGAGCCCAGCCTCAACACGAAGGCTGCGAGAGACTCTGATGGACCTGGATTGTGCCTTAGGGTAAGAGGACAGTTAGGGAACAACAGTGTATTTTAGAATGCTTATACTTTATATTTGATTTGTGGACTTGCACCATCTGATCAACAGCCTTATAACTGTATTTACTTAATATATGTTTTATAACCGAGCCTAGTGTGCTTGTGTGTTTATTCAGCCTTTGGGGGGTTCACTAAGGGGGTACCCTATCTAGGTGAGAACCTTTTTAATAGAAGACAACCCCACCATGAAGTCTTCCAAGCTACGGGTGGCCAGAGAAGGGTCTCTGCGTTACGACTGGGCTGGGAGAATAAGGGGAGGTGTTTCTGGGGGTGTGGACCTCCAAAAGCTCCCTGATTTCGGTGTGGGTTTCTGATCACTTGGAAACCCACGTGGGCACAGGCAATTGGGTTGCGGCTGGCCTAGTGGGCATTTGGGGGACAGTCTAGAGAAAGAGGGGGACCCCGATCCTGGTGACAACTACACCCAAACTTGGTGACCCTTTAAGCATGGCCCAATTTAGCTCCAGAAGAAAGGAATTCTGGGAGGTGTAGTTCACAAGGCTGAAGGGAGTTGTCAGGCAGGGTGGCAAGGCAAGCTGGGAAAACGGCAGTGATCGTATAAAAGAAGCCCCCCCCATGTCTCCACTCAAAGGGTTTTGGGTCCAGGACTACGTGTGTGTGAGGAAATAGGTAGGAAGTGACACTAGAGGGGGCAAAAGCCACTTAAAGAGACATGACCCATTTCCTATACGCATGATGGGATAGCTATGGAAGACGGTGCCAAAAGATGTGGACCCTCTCACAGCTGCCCTGTTGTTCCTCTGGCAGCCTGGATGAGTTCACAGGGGATTGTAGTGGGCCTTCTGCCGGCCTCCGTTTGTAGATCGATCCATTGGCCTAAGCACAGTGAGCAAGGTTTCGGTGTCTCACTAGCTATTGCCATTCCTGGGTCTCTAAAAACGTTAAAGAACTGCCCCTTACAAGCATTCCCATCCCCCCGGGGGAGACTATATCACCCGCCTGCCTACTGTGTGACAGAAACACCCCAACCTACTAAGCCCCCACTCCCAGCCCCAAGTCAGGTATAGAAACAGGAATTCTAGGCTCCCATCCCTGTCGGCTCTAACCCACTAGGGCCCAAGCCCAACTTCCCTCCCCTCCAGCTTGGAAGAGAACCCAGGAGTCTGGAGTAGGGTTGTCACCCTTTTGCCATTTGACCCCGAGACTCCCATTTTGGTCCATGAGCATGTTTGGGGTCAAATGGCCAAAGGTGGCAACCCTAGTCCTGACTCCCAGGCCTCTTTGCTCTAACCACTAGACCTCACTCCCATCCCCAAGCCAGGAATAACAAAGGGAAGGGAAATCCAGGAATTCTGTCTCTCATCCCGCTTGCTCTCACCGGGGGTGATATTATCACCAATCCAAAACTGGTCCTGTAAGAACTGAACACGCTCCCCACGCTGCCTCTGTGTGTGTGTCCGGGGAGGATTTTAACCACTGGTTCTGTCGAACTAGTCGAATATCCCTTCTGGCTCTAACCCAATAAGCCCAACTCCGCTTCAGGGTAGGCCTGGAGGAAGCCAGGAGTCCTGACTCCCAGCCTTTCCTCTCTTTCAGCCTTTGGCTTCTCTGACCCATTTCTAGATAAACGGTGAAGTTCAGGGAGGCGCCTACTACGGGTCCGGGCAAGTCTCGGAGCGTCCCACGCCTGGCCTGTCATCTGAGCCCTGGTTGATATGGGGGAGGGGGAGATGACTGGGGAAAGCTAGGCTTGCCACCTAGGCAAATTTTCAAGGGACAATATTTCAGGCCCTGCAACATGTATTTTTCATAAGTGTCCCTTTAGGTGGCAAGCCTAGTGCGATCACTGCTGTGTGCTGCCCCTATGCGCAGCCCTCCCACTGGCTGGGAGTGCCTGCTATCAGGTCCAGTTTAGGAACCTTTGTCCTGTGGAATCAATGCCCTAGCTGTAAACATCGGTGCAGAGGCCCGGCCTCAGTGAGCCTGTCCTACCCCCACTAGTTCTCCGGGGGTGGGGAGAGGAGTATGGGCCCTTCTCCTCGGCGGGCACTGGCTGGGTCAGGGGTGTCAAGAAATGATGTACTTTTCTTTACCTCTGCTAGACTCCTAACCCCCCCCCTCCTCCCCAAGCTGCCCACTAACCCCCTTCCCTACGCTGCCCTGGGACTGGATTTCATCTAGCTCTTCCTGGAGGGGAAACCCCCTATCCCAATTCCTGCATCCCTCTCCCCCCGTCCATGACTGAGCTAATTTGCCTTGATCTGGGGCCAAATCCAAGCATGCTCCCTCTAAACGCCGTGTATCTTATTACCCACCTATTCTACTCCCATTGCTCTGGGGTTAGATTAGCAGCTGATGACCCTTAGAGGGGGAAGACCCTAGGGCCCAAATACCCACATTGTGTGTGTATCTTAAAGGGCCAGGCTCCACCAAATGCATGAGAAATATCATCTGTCCATACAACATATGGACGGGCAGCAACCTTTAGTCTCCCCACAATCTAGAGCTAGATCAGAGCAGGTGCCCCCAGAGGGGAAAAGCCCTGTTGTGTCCCATTGCTCACCCCCTCCTTGGCTGGTCCCGCTGCTGTGTTATTGTTTTAAACATTTTCAAACGTAAATCCCCCCCCAAAAGTTTTAAATTCAAAAAGCAGCCTCCTCCCACAAGCTGGCACTTCCCCCAGAGAGGAACAAGGTTCCCACAGCTCGGAAGAAACCGGCCGCAGGTAAACACAGGCGAAATCCAACAGGATCTGACGTGTTTCAATCTGCCAGGCTGTCTTAGCAGAAACTGGTTTCTCTCCCACGGATGTAAGAGTGTTTGGTGGTTTAACTGCCTTTGGCATGGGATCTGCTTCCCCACCCGGCGCTGGGAACAGAACCTAGGAATCCTGACCACTCCTGCTCTAACTTAATAATAATCTTTATTTTTATATAGGAACCACCCC
>QEPC01000342.1:92485-110762 GCA_003113815.1 Sphenodon punctatus
CCCCCCCCCCCCCCCCCCCCCCCCCGCCATGGCACTCGGAGCACTTTACATATAACACAACTTTAAAAAAAAAAGAAAATAAAAAAAATCCTCACAGCAACCCTGTGAGGTAGGTTAGTCTGAGAGAATATTGTGACTGGCCCAAGATCACGCAGTGGGCGCTTTTAGACGAGCGGCGCTCCGTTTCGCATCGCCATGGCGCATATTTTGAAACCTCCACCTGATCTAATTAGATTGAGCTATTTAATTCGCGGACTTTAAAAATTTGCCACCGCCATTATATGCGCATATTAAGCCACTTCCGTCTCGTCTAATTAGATCAGGCGGAGGTTTCAAAATATGCGCCATGGCGATGCGCAATGGAGCGCCGCTCGTCTAAAAGCGGCCAGTGTGTTTTTGGCAAAAGCAAGACTTGAGCCAGGGTCCCCTCCCAGCCAGCCCAAGTACTGCACGCTTTTGCCATTACACCACACTTGCTACACCTCGGAATGGAACCCAGAAGTTCTGGCCCCCAGTCTCCTTGCTGCTAACACATTAAAACCTGGGACTGGAGCTAGGAGCCCAGACTCTTATGCTGCCTTCACATAAAACAGTATGGGGGAAAAAACCCACCCTTCCTCCAATTCAATGTTTAACATTTGAAAGGGTTTGGTGGGAAGATAACACTGGGTGTAATGCACATTCACTTACAAAAATTCAGCCGGAAAGCGAGGCTTGACAATTGTTACACGTCCCTCACCCACATTTCTTGTAACGTGTGATGTACTGAACTGGTTATCTGTCGGTCTGCCCCATAGACATCAGCACAGAGCACTGTGGCATATCTGGCTGCAGTCACAGCAATAGGGGTATGTAACAGGATAAAACCAGATGGGATGGTGGCTTGCTTAGGCCCGTGGATACGGTTGCCATATATGCCCATTTTTAGAGGACGCATATGATAAATACAGGTTGCAGGGCTGCAGTGGCGCCAATGAAGCCCTGCAATCTGTATTTCTCATAAGTGTCCTCTAAAAAGGGGCATCTACGGCAACACTACCGGCCACTGTCGCGTGTTTTGTCAGGACACCAGATGTTGCCCTGGACTCACCTCAGGCATGTTGGCGGCTAGACCGGGCTCTCACCTTGGCAAATGGCTGAAGTCACAGCCCGGGCTAAAGTCCGCCTGACCGGGCCGCAGTGGGCTATCATGTTTGTTGTGGCCTGCTGTGCCCCGTCCCGAACTGAGTCCGCCATGGCTGGGCCGCTATAACAGCCAACGCTGCCTGCCATGGTGGGGGGCGGGTTCTGGGAGCCGTCTGTCAGCATATCTCTAGCGGCTGGCTCTCCCGGCTGCACTCACGTGTGTCCGGTGGCCTGAGCTGGCCGGCCGTGTCAGCAGCAGGTACCTAGGCCGGGTCGTGCCACTGTCATGGGTGTTTTTACCCAGGGTCTGCCCTTCTGGGGTGAGTCTGGGCAGGATTGACACCCCGAACGAGGCAGCCTCCACCGGATCTTCACCACCTAGTGCCTTTAATATACAATATGTTCCCCATCACCAGTATCACCAATATCACAACCAGGTCTTCGGTGGCCTTTCCACTAGGCACTGCAGGCCGGCCCAGTCCCTCCTGCAACCAGCCTATACCTCCTGGCCAGGCCCAATCCTGAAGCCAGGCTCTCCAGGGTCAGCCAGAGGCTGTTGGCTGGTTCAGCCCTTCCGAGACGGAGGACTTTTAAAGCTCCCGCTAGGGGCAAGAAGCTCGGAATCGGATGAATCCGTAACTGTGCGGAACGGGTGGATTCATCCGAACCGAAGTGGAACAGCGCGACAACAGGCCTGTTTCGGTTTGGTTCTAAAATAAAAAAAGTTACGGCGCAGGCACAAAATGGCTGCCGGACTGTTCTGCAGGTGCATACCCTTGCCGCTGCCATTTTGGAAAAGGTCGTGGATGTGCAGAACACTCCAGTGGCCATTTTCCACATGCAGAGTCATTTTAATAATAATAATAATAATAATAAATTAATATTTTTGGATTGATTTAAATACAGATCCATAATTAAATATGATAACTTTGGGGAAACAAAATGAGAAAAAAACACACAAAATGGATTTTCATCTAGAGGACTACCCCTAAATCCTGCCTCCCCTCTCAGAGCTGGGAACAGGAGTCCTGACTCCAGCCTCTCTGCTCTAACCCTCGGTGCCTCTCTCTGCCATCTTTCTCCGAGGAAAACAAAGGCTTGGCTGGTGTCAGGATTCCCATGCTCCCTTTGTTTGTACCCGGCCACCTAGGGAGTTGGCGTCTTGGTTAGACAATCCCAGATCGTGTGTGTGATAGCAATGGGGCTCAGGAGGAGATGATGATGATGAGACTGTCACTTGGGAGGATGGGGGCATCACCCAATGACTTGGCTCAGGAGGAGGCAGCAGAAAAATTGGTCAGGTGGGGAACTGGGGAAGCGGCAGGGAGGGGGAGACGACCTATCCCACCCCAGCCTGGTGGCACTGAGTTTCCCACACATAGATTGACAGGCACTCAACCAGACTGCCACGCAGCCTTGCTGGGCCATCTGCTTGGGTGTGGGGTCTGGCTGGGTGCCATGGAGGAGTGGCACTGCCAGGCTGCTCACTCAGTGGGAACTGCTATGGGGGTGTCCCGGTCCTCCCCCCCCCTCCATCCCCAATTGTATCCCTGGAAGCAATGATTAGACCAGTTTGGCCCAGAGAAGGCAATGTTGAGAGTAGATCTTCTTTGCTTGTTCCAGTGTGGTTAGTGCAGAGTACCTGGACTGGGAGGTAGTGGGAGGCCCTGGTTTCAGTCTTGCCTTAGTCAGAAACTCACTGGGTGACCTTGGGCCTGTCACAATATTCTTTTAGTCTAACCTGCCTCACAGGGTTGTTGTGAAGATGAACAGTTGTGTTAAATAGTTCTTTGTAAAGCGCTCCAAGTGCCATGGCGGGGGGTGCTCTATAAAAATTATTATTATTATTAAAAAAGAAAAGAAAAAAAGCAAAGGAAAAAAAAAAGGCAGGTCTCTGGCCTGGATTGGGTGGGGAGGAGGATCAGGGAGAGTGAGGGTTGTTGACCAGGTGATTGACAGTTAGGGCTGCGTGATGGGGAATAAAAAGTTATCGAGACAAAAATATTTGGCAGGAAACAGGAGGATTGAGATAACAGAGAGATGGGAGGGGAGGAAGGAAGCTGCCACCCATCCTCACCTGGTCTTTGCCCACCCTGCTTTTCCTATTCCTGCTGGCCCCCCACGGTCAACAGCTGCCACCCCAGCCCCATCTTGCTAGCCTCATTACTGCTGCTGTGCTGATTTGTTCTTTCCTAGCCATGCCATGGGGTGCCCGTCTCTGAAGAGAACAGGGGTTACAGGAGAGGCACGGTTTGAAGAGCAGAGTGGGAGTGAGGGTCCTGCTAAGGACTGGATGGCAAGGGGTGGGGGGATTGATGCCCAGTGGTATCCAAGATGACCAGGCAAGAGTAACAGGGTCAGGCAGGGAGTGGCATGTCCTGCAAACACCTGCAAGTGCTCCCTGGGCAATCAAGGACTGTGGATGGCTTATTCCCACCCAGTCTCCATTGCTTGTGTGAACTCCCATAGCAGCAATTTACTCCTGAGGCAACACATGTGGGTCCACGCGCTGCCCTCTCGGCAGCAGGCCTGCGGGGATGGGGAGTCTTTCCTGCCCAGACTGCTGTCGGCAGAGCCCTCCCAGGAAGAGACCAGAGATGCTGCCAGTTAGAGCCCTGCAACCACCGGACCCAAGACCAACGCGGGACCCAGCTCACCCCATCCAGCTGGGTGCACTCTCTGCCCATACTCCTTGGACCAGGCTCCCTGGGGGAAGACCCGCCCCTTACAAGGCTCTGTGACATCACAGTATTTGGTAGGGGGCGTGGCCATGTTGGAAAGGGGGCAGGGGAACACCTTAGCTCTGCCCAGGGGCCAGTGCAGGGCCTGCAACACGTTTTCCAGAAGTATTCCTTAAAAAATTTGCACAGGTGGCAACCTTAGCCCTGCCCCTTATAGAGCGTTGTGATGTCACAACATTCCATGGAGGGCGGGGCCACCCAGTCACCTGGATGTGGGTTCAGAAGAGCCCGGCTGGCCTCAATGCAGTCAGGCTCGGGCCCAGGCTGGCCCCATAATAACTCTACTGCCAGGAGACCAGAACAGCCCCTCCTGCTCATCGAGCTTCAGTGTGGGCAGCAGTGCTGGCCTGCTCTCCCACCAGCCAGCTGGTGTGTGTCTGTGTGTGTGTGTGTGCAGCAGGACAGCCTCTCCCCCTGGTCCTGAGCTAGGGTGGCCAGAGATGCAAACTTTAGAGGACACTTATGAGAAATACAGGTTGCAGGGTTGCACTGGCTCCAAATGCAGGCCTGCAATCTGTATTTCTCATAAGCGTCCCCGGAAATGTGTGTATCTGGCCACCTTAGCTCGAGGCAGTCCTAGGGCTGGGTTCGATGTGTTCCATGGACTATGTGTGGGGGCAGACCTGGCATGGCAGTTCCATTTTTTTTTCTGACACAGCAGACTTTGGTTTGGCATGAAGCGAACGTAAATGGCTAATGGGTGGAATGCTCCCCCCACCCTCCACCAGTCTAAGATCTGGGAATGTCCCACGCTGCACGCTGACTCAGAGCTGGCAAATGGCCAAATGAATGGAATCCAAAGTGTGGACCTTGCCCTGCAATTCTTGGAAAGGAGCTGGTGTTCCCTCCCTCCCTCCTTCCCCCTGGGAGAAAAGGGCACGGAACAAAGGTCTCCAGAAGAATGAGGTCCAGGCAGCAGGACGGGCTGTTCTGGTCTCCGGGCAGTCGAGTTATGGGGCCAAGCCAGCACCGGATCCACTTGCCCTACACCTCTCTGAGCGTCATGACGACATCTTGCTTAGAAAAGGAGCAGGGCCAGGCAGGAGACCGCCGGGGGGTGGGGGGGTGCGACTGCACTCTCTGGCACCTGGCTCCATGCATGGAACCGCCCCCCCCCAACTCAGCCTGGGCTTGGAACTGGGGAGTCCCTACTGAAGAAGAGAAAGGCCCCATAGACACTCCTCTGGGGTGGGCTGTAGCCTATTCCCTGCCGCTGTGGGACCGCACCCACGCCTCTGCTCAGCCTCACCCCTGGCTGGCCCGTCCGTTGAAAGGCGGCCCGGTAAATACGGACAGGCCAACCGGGGGTGAGGGGATGAAGCAGGACATCCCAGAGCACCGCTAGTGGAGGGGGCCGCTCAAACCTGGGGCTTATGAAAAATACATGTTGCAGGGCCTGCATTGGTACCCTAGGTGCCAATGCAGGCCCTGCAACATGTATTTTTCATAAGTGGCCTGGAAATATATACCTACGGTGGCAACCCTTGGCACCGGCTGGAGACAGAACAGCAGTCCATCTACTGGCCGGCCGGCCGGCCGCTGCAGCTGTTACTGGCCGGGGGTTGCCCCAGGCAGCCGATCCACCCACAGCTCTATGGTGTGGGGGAGGGGGGCACCGTGTGGGCAGACCACGGGCTGCAACAGCACCGCGTCCATTTAAAAAGGATCCAAGCAGGCAGACACAGGGGTGCCCCCCTGGACTTGCTCCAGGGCTGAGCACCCCCGTGTCCGTCTAAAGACATCCTGTAAACCAGTCATTATCCTGATCTGAGGCCAGATCAGAGTGGACCCCCCCCCCCAAAGGAAAATCCCTATATCCCATTGCAAAGCCAGACAGAGATCCCAACTAGGGCCACGCCGGGAAGCAGCGGCCCACTCAGCCGCTCAGAAGGAGAGGAAATCTTTCCCATTCTCTGATCCCTTGAGCTAGCCAGTCCCCACCCTGACCTGGAGTTACGTTGGATCTAGTGTCCCTCTATCTCAGTCCTGAGGGGGGGGGGGGGGATTGCAGGGGGGGGGGGGGCGACCCGGCCTGGTGCATGTGCCAAGGCCGGGCCGCCCTGAGGTCACTGCCTCATGGTCAGGTGGGGGTGTGGCAGGTGGGCACACCTGGCCAATCAGGATTGGGGATGTCTCACCGTTTGATGGGCTTGGAACCCATGTGACTGGGCTGGGCAGGTGGGGTATTTAACCCCCAGCTGCTGGCCCGGTCCGCCATTACCTCGTGGCGGTCCCGGGGGAGGGGGCAGCATAACCCTCCCTCTCGAGTCCCACCCTTTAAGCTAGGTTGGTTGTCAGATTGTGCGCGGGCTTTCCAGGGCGGCGCTGTGCGCTTTGGCCGGCCGCCCATTCCTGAGGCACGAGAAGGAATTTTATTTATTCATTTATTTATTCAAAACTTATATCCCGCCTCTCCTGCCCAAAGGCAGCTCGGGGTGGCGAACAACATGCACACACAAAAAATATTCAATAATAAAACATTTTAAAATAATTTCCCCCCACTTACTTGATTGGCCATAGTGGAGGGTTCCCCCCACTTCCTCGTAGTGCCTGAATGGAGAGCTGGCTTGGTGGTTAGTCAGGCGTCTCGAATTCTGCATTGGTCACAGTGGGGTAGTTTGCCCTGGGGGGCAGTAGGGCAAGGAAGGCACCCGGGGTGGGGGGGGGGGAGGGGGTGCTTTGACCCATGATTACTTCAGGCTGCAGGCGCTGGGGTTTGGTTTATGGGGACAGGGGAGGCCCAGTTCTCTGGGCCTCCCGGCTGAGGGTATAGACATCTCCTAGTTTTGACTTCCCCGCCCTTTGCGTCCCACGGTGGTTGGGGGCTGGTTGCCAAGTAAGGGCCGAATGGCACTGCTGCCATTCACAAGGCCATGTGTGGTGCTACGGGCTGGCGGTCTCGGGCAGGCTTACTGGGCTTGGCGGGTTCTGTTCCGGAGGTGAGACCCTAAGAAAGCATGTGGTCCGGTAGATGGGTGTTAAGACTACTGGAACAGAGATTTACATACCATAAACACAGATTTATGATCTGTGATGACTCAAGCATGTCAAATAAATAATAAAACTGTGACCCATGTTTAACCCAAATAATCTGGGTCAGTCTCTACTTCGTCCGACCTCCCGCCTGCAATTCCCAAGCCCTCAGACTGCCTAGCAGTGTCCTCAAACATTCCCACCTGCTGCAGGGAATTGCCTGTCCCCAAACATCCCAGAGTGACTGAAGCGGCACAATGTTATTGTAATAGGTGGGAGCGGCTGGGTTTATAGGCAGGGGCTGGGGTTGTTTTGAGGTTGGAGGCAGACAGGGTGGGGACCTTTGTGGCTCTCTCACTATCCACGCGCCCACCCTGCAGAGGATCAGTCTGCACTGTCACAATATTGACACGGGTGGAAATTATACAGTGGTGGCCAGCACAGCTGAAACGCAAAGCACCTTCCCTTTAGAAGAGGACGCATCTGAAAAATACGTGGTTCAGGGCTGGCTGTGCTGGTGTGCAGCTGATCGTGGGCCTTGTTCCAATTTATAAAGAGGGAAACTGAGGCACAGATGTGTGGGCAGGGCTTGAGCAGCACAGAAACCAAACCCAGGTGTCCTGACTCCCCCACCCACCAGAACTTTCCCTTCCACTGGGAAACAGTCTCCTGGCTGCTAGCCTCCCTGCTCTATCCCCACAAGACCTCACTCCTCTCTCAGAGCTGGGAACAATTATTATTTCAGCTGGATTTCTTGTAGCGGAAATGGTTACATAATGAAAAAATCCCCCCCCCCCCCTTTTCTTGAAACGGACCGAGGCTGTGGCTTTTGGGGTTTAACAGCTAGAGTTCCCCCGCTTTGAGCATCTGCCAGTGCTGGATTGTGCAGCATCACTCTGGGAGCGGCTTGCTGTACAGCTGGGACATGTTTGAAAACGTCGACGAGCTCCAGTGACTACAGCGTGTGCGTGCTTGAGCGGCAGGACTCAGGGGTTCTGGTTCCTCCAGCTCGGAGAGGGAAGTGGGGTCTTGTGGTTTGGGCAGGGAGATTGTAAGTCAGGCTTCCAGGTTCTAACCCTGGCTCTGGGGCAGGGGCACTGGGGAGGTCTAGGCTAGTGGGTGAATAGGAGCATTATAGGTAAGAACTCCTGGGTTCAAGGCTGGGAGCTGAGGGGCCTAGTCGGTTTACAGGGGCAAAAGAGGGTCAGGACCTTGGGGCTATTGTTCTGGAAAGGACAGGGAGTCAGGACTCCTGGGTTTTATTCCCAGGCCTGGGTGGGAAGTGAGGTCTAGTGGGGGTGGCGAGTGGGAATAGAAGCCAGAGCTCCTGGTTCTGTCCAGACAGTGCAATCGAGTCCCTAGCAGGGCACAGAGCCAGGACTCCTGGGTCCTGCTCTGTCCCAGCAGTGAAACTTCGTGAACCTAGACCCAGACCTAGCAGGGTACGGAGTCTGAACTCCGACTGCCGCAGGCTCTGATGTCACAGGTGTTATTATTTTTCAAACACCAGGCTGTAAAACTTGTTTGAACGGAGAAGGCGGCAGCTGCTGAGCCCTGCCCCTTTGACGCGGTGCCCTGGCACTGTGCCCTGGGCAGCCAGAGCGGCAGGGACCATCAGGGGACACCTGCAGCAGCTAGTGGGCTCCAGGTAAAGGGCTGATGCAGGTGACTGGGGAGGCAGGGAGAGCGATGAAGTCACCTGTATGGGGCCAGAGCAGGGTGTGTGGGTGCATGTGAGTGAGAGTCCCTGAGGGGGGAGACAAACAGGAACTCTCATCACACAGTCAAACCCAGAAGGTGACAGCACAGGGGGGCGGGAGGAGCTAGGGAGGGACAGGACAACCAGGCAGAAAGGACCCAGGACAGGCTGTGTACTAGTGGCTCCGAGCGACGGGGAAGCAGTGGGGACAGAGGCCCTGATCCTCTCTCTCTCAGCCAGGGTTGATCCCCCCACTGCCCAGACTGGGATTGGGCAGGGCTCCAGGCCAGCCCCCCACCCACACCAAGTCACCCCCGCTCCCTGGGGTTCCACCTTGGGACAAGGTCAAGGACGTGAGGAAGGAGCCTACATTCTGATCAGTGGGTGAGTGCTGGAGCTGGGGCGGGAGTGGGGCTGGGTGGTGGGTTTCCACGGGTGGCCTGCCTTGATTGCAGGGAGGGCTTGTCAGGGCAAGGGAGATTCAGGGGCCACCGGTTAATTGTTCTAGGGTTCGACCTGGATTGTGTAACTGGCTGTGGTTCGTGGTGGAAACGCTCGGTTGTGACTCTACCTGGGGGAGTAGCCTAGCCCTAGTGCAGGGGGTCTGGGAGTCAGGACTCCTTGGTTCTATTCCCAGTTCTGGGGTGGGATCATTGGGGTTTAGAGTGTGGGGGCAGGACTCCTGGGTTCTATCCTGGGGAGCGAGGGGGAGGAGATTGGGAGGCAGGACTCCTCCTGGGTTCTAGTCCCAGTTCTGGAATGAGATGGGGGGGGTCCAGTGGTTTAGGCTGTGAGGAAAGAACTCCTGGCTTCTTCTGTCCTGGGAGGGAACGAGGTTGGGAGGCAGGACTCCTGGGTTCTGTCTTCAGCTCTGGGAAGGGATTGGGGGTCTATTGATGATGGTGGGGCAGGGAACCAGGACTCTTGGATTCTATTCCCTACTACAGCGGGGGAATGGGGTCTCCTGGTTAGAGCAGCAAGGTTGGAAGTCTGGACCCAATATTCCTGGCTTTGGGACTGGGTCTAGTGGTTGTGGTGGAGGGGCGTGTTCCTGCAGTATTAGACAAGGGGGGTCTCAGTTTCCCCTTATGAAAAACAGGAATTAGCGACCTCTCCCCGCTCTCCCTCCTCATGTGATCAACCTGAGTTCCTCCTCCGATCTACAGAGCACGTTCATACGAGCTGCAATAACTTCCCTGCGGTTAACAACATCCTTATTTGCACAGCAAGCAGAGCTGGGGTGGGGGGGGAACCTCCATGCGCCTCACCCATCACTGCTGGGGGAACATGGCGGGGGGGGGGCAGGTTAGTTCTACAGTTTATTGATCTATGTAGGATGGGGGGCAGTAGAATGCAACTCCTTTTTTGTATTGTACTTTCAGTTTTCAAAGGGCTTGACAATCCTTCTCTAGCTCAAGGCTGGTCAGTATTATTCCCATTGGGAAGACAAAGAACTGAGCGTTCATGGCTAACAGGGTCCAAATCCAACACGTTATCCGCTAGTGTGGCTCAAGCATCACACCCTGGCTTCCATGTATTGAACAACAACAGCCTAAAGCAGTGGTTCTCCAAGTGTGAGGTGGGGGACGCAAGACAGCCCTCAAACCCCGTCCCTCAATTGTCAGCTGCTCCGCCCCCTGCCTGTGTTATGCTGATTTCATGCTAACTACAGAGGGGAGGACCAGTCCTTTTTTCATAGCTTGGGGGGGGGCTAACTATGACAAAATTTGAGAACCCCTGGTCTAAAATGAGGGGAAGAACATGTCAGTTGCAGGGGTCTGAGGGGTAAAAGCCAATGATCTCTCCTTTGCAGCAGGGAGCGCCATGGGTGAAACCCAATAATATTTTCACTGCAGCAGCGAGGGCCAGTGGTTAACCACCCCAATAATATTCCCCTGCATCAGTGAATCCCAGTGGTTAACCCTACAGACCTAAAGCACGGTTCCTTCTCTGGGCTCTAGGTTGGAGTGAGATTCCCAAAGCACAAATCCTAATAAGACAGGCCAGGCCAGCTGGAGCGCAGGGGACATTGAAGCCTTTCCTGGTTTTGGGGGAGTAGGGAGCAGTCACCTCAGTTTGGGCCCCCGTAGCCTCTTCATGGGAGATCGGCATGAAAGAAGGTCCTACGTCCTGCACTTTAAGCCCAGGGCTGTGTGGGTCCCCTCTACCCCCCACCATTTCTGAGCTATGGGGGCGGGGGCAGGATCTTCCCAGGGAGGTGGGCAGGATTTATTGCTTCTGTAGCCCAGCAGATTCCCTGCCTCCTCCCAGCTCCCTTGTCAGCCTGTTCCCCAGAACAGTGGAAAACTCTGACCCTGGTGTCGTTTCCATAGCAGGCACGCTGGCAGAGCCAGCGGAGGCAGAAGATAACAGTCCCCAAGGACGGGCTCTAGCCAGGGTCAAGGTGAAGGACCAGGGTTTCTCCCATATGCCTCTTAAAGAGACCACGGGTGTTTTTAAAGGAGCAAGGCGGAGGGCGTGTGTGGCCACTAAGAGGCACTGCCGCGGGGCACCCACACAAGTAGAGTGAGCGAGGAGTGCTTCAAACGGGCGGCTCCCTGTGCGGCTCCCCCAGCCACTGAAACAATCGCCATCCATTTAGCTGGGCCTGCTTTTCCCAGCGTTACTCTGTGCGTGGCCATGAGTGGGCGCTCTGTGCCTCTCGGGAGCGCGCCTCTGGATGCTCCCCCTTTAGCTAGGCGGCCGGGCGGCCAGCTGACTCGGTGGGAGGTGGCCGTGCGAGGTAGCATCGCCTCCGAAAATACCCTGAGATGCAGCCACCTCTGGGGTGGCGTAGCTGCTTGTTGCCTGGCTCAGAGGTGCAGCCACCTCTGGGGAGAGGCAGCTGTGGAGGCAGCTGCTTTTATACACAAATCCCTCAACTAGTGCCAAGATGCAGCTGCCGCTGGGTTGGAGACAGCTGTTTATATAGGGATCTCTGGCTGAGGGCTGAGACATGACTGTTTAAGAATAGGTTTGGGACAGGAAGTGAAGCAGAATTTCCATCAAGCTGAAACTGCCTGGGAAATCACTGTGAGGCTGATAATGATCAATTAGGAGCTGCATCCATTCCGAATCTGGTATTTAGGACATTGACTTACTTGTTTAAAACCCTGGCTCGAGTTCCGGCTGTGCTATAGGAATTGGGTTGATGGGGGCAGGGAGCTGCAATCGGGCAAAGGGCACTGGCTGAGGCCTAGACCCAGCTGTCATTCACTTGCTGGCTGACTTGGGATCAACCGAGCGCCTCTCCGTGCCTCAGTTTCCCTTGTGTCTCTGTGCAAGGGGATGGGCTCAGGCTGCTACACAGAACAATCACTCCGGTGTATTAGCTAAGGGGTTAAGCCCAGGGCCTGGGCAGTGAGGGGTTAACACAGTAACTTGCATGGGAAAGGGGAGGGAGGAGGTGAGAATGGGGGATGCCAGGAGTTTAGTAACCTCTTAGCTCCCACAGTTCTACTCTTTCTAGAAAATGATGCCCCCACAAGCAGTGAGCTGCCTGCAAACTCCCATAACCTAATCCTGCCCCCCAGCAGCTCTTTTCCTGGGCTGCTACATTGCCGCCCTGTTAACCCCTTGAGCATCACGGGGAGTTTGGGGATTTGTGCTTTGAGATCTCACTCTAACCTAGAGGCCAAAGACAAGGGCGTAACTATCATGGGGACAGGCAGGACATTTGTCCCGGGGCCCACCGTGGCTGGGGGCCCATCCCTACGGCAGCTAAGCCAGCAAGAAGGGACCTTGCTTTAGGGATGTCGGGTTAGCCCTTGGGACTCACTGCTACAGGGAAATATTACTGGGGTGGTGAACCACTGGCACTCACTGCTGCAGTGAGACTATTATTGGGCTTCACCCCTGGGACTCCCTGCTGCAGGACAGATATTATTGACCTTTACCCTGGGACTCCCTGCTGCAGAGGAGATATTACTGGCTTTCACCCCTGGGACTCCCTGTTGCGGGGAGATATTATTGGGGTCAGCCCCCCCAGTTGTAGGGAGATGTTACTAGGGGTAACCCATGAGATTCCCCACTGTGAAGCTAGTATTGGCATTAATCTCTGGCACTCCTTGCTGCAGTAAATTACCAACATTTTTTTTTTTCTGGGCGAGGAGCTGGTTCTGTTATTTTGGAATCTTGCCTGCTGGGCAGAAACACCCTTTGGACATAGCTGCATTTCATGAGAAGTCAAATCACAAATAATAATAATAATAATAATTAATAAAGAAATGCAGAAGCAGTCCTTTCAGCTCGAGGTGTGGGCTGAGCCGATAGCTCCTGAAGTGCAATCCAGCAAGCAGGGTGGTAAAGGCACTGACATATGTCTGTGTGATGATCCCCACCCAGGCCACCCTCCCTCCCTGTGTCTCTTCCCCTCCCCTTCTCCCGTATCTACACAAAGCGTTTGGGGAATGGGATGTCCAGGGGATTTTAAATGAAACTTGAGTGGAATTTTCCATTGCATAATGCTGTGCTGTTGTTTTAATTTGTTTTTAATTAATGACACTAGGCCAATGAGCACATCTCTCCCCTGCCTTGGAGCAAGTTGTAGCCTCCGAAACCTTCTTTGTCTTCCCGTCTGTTCCTCTGGTAGCATGGAACAAGCCCCCAGGGCTCCCACTCTTTCTTGTGGTTGAAATGTACCTGACTGGGGTGGGGCAGCTGTTTACACAAGGACCTCTTAGCCGGCTCTGAAATGCAGTCTCTGCTGCACGGAGATATTATTGGGGTTAACCCTTGGGACTCTCTGCCGCAGGAGGATATTATTTGGGTTTCTCCCCTGGAATTCTCTACTGCAGGGAAATAGTATGGTCCATAATATTTCCCTGCAGTAGAGAATTCCAGGGGAGAAACCCAAGGGTTAATGGATGTTAATGCCTGGGACTCCCTACTTTTTTGGTGTGTGTGTGTGTGTGATATGGGTTAACTCTTGGGGCTCCTTGATGTGTGTGAAATATTATATTGCCAGCTGTTTTCTAGGGGTGGGGAGACAGAACTGAATCATGTGAGCTGGCCCCTCACCCTTGCTTCCACGTTGATGATGGGATCTTTAAGGACCAAGAGTGATCAGGATGTCACGCAGGGGTGGGAAACCTCAGGCCCAGAGGTCAAATGCAGCCAATGGCTAAATTTTATATGGCTCCTTTCTCGCCTCTGGATCCAGTTCGAAACCCCCCCTCTGGATCCATGGCAGAGATCCATGATCTGGACCCTCCTCTTTTGGAGGGCAACCCTTAAGCACCTCTCTCCAACCTCTTTGCGGCCCTTGGAGCTTACACTTTTAAAGTGGCCCTTGAAAGAAAGGGAAAAAAACCCCCAAACCCACCCCAAGTTAAAGTTTATGCCGTATCAAAAATATGCAATGTCCCGAAGTATGGCGCCCTCTAGTGCCACACTGGGGGAGTAGGGTCAGTGCCAAGCCTGAGGGGAGAGCATTCCCTGTTTATTTATTTAAACTTATATACCAGCCTTCCCATAACGGCTCTGGCTGTTGAGAGTTGTGCTGTGCTGTCCGCAGTATAGTGCTCCATTGGGGTCAATGCTGTGGGGAGGCCTCCCCCCAGCTCAGAATCCCCTAGCACCCAGCATTGACTCTCCCAGGCAGGCACACCCCGCTGAGGCTTCTCCCTGCTCCTTGGGGCACAGCCTCTCCTAATGCCCTGTCTCTCCTTTGCGGTTGTAGGCCTGTATGACCATGCACCCCTGAGCCATGGTGCTCCAGAACACAGAGGCCATGGGGGGGCTGAGCCAGTCGGAACTCTGCCCCTACCCAGCCACTCTGGGAAAGGGTCGCTTTGGGGAGGGGCGGCTGCCAAAGACCCCCCAGTCACTAGAGGAGGAAGGAACGCCGCCCCCGAGGTCCCCAGAGGCCGATTCCCTGTCCTCCGAGGGCGGCTCCAGTCCTGGGGGCACCACCAGCGACTGCACGGAGGATGACGAAGCCAGCAGCACGGAGAGTGCGCAGAATGGGGTGAGGATGAATCCCTGCTCGGATACAGCTCCCAGAGACAGACCCGCTGGCGTAAGAGGAGAAATAGGACATGGGACTTTTGCCCCCTAGGGGGTTCTGGGGCCTTTCCCCACTAATGGGAGCGGGCTGGCTTGGAGGGGAATGGGATATGGAGCCTTTGCCCTCTATGGGGCGAGGACGGGCTCAGGGGGGCGGAGAATGGGATATGGGGCTTTCCCCATGAGGGGGAGCTGCCTGGCTGCTGGGATATGAGGCCTTTCCCCTCTAAGGGGCACTGCCTGGCTGAGGGAGCGATAGAGAATGGGACAAGGGTCCTTTCCCCCCCCCCCCCCGGAGGTGCTGGTTCTAACCCCTGTTATCTCTGAATGTGCAGGACGAGAGCCCCTGCACAGGGAGGGAGGCCTCCCGGCTGCACGGGGAGCAGCAGCAGCAGTCGCCGGCGCTGAGTCGGATCTCCGCGCTTGAGAATCGGATCAAGGATCTGCATCACCAGAAGCAGGAGATGAGCATCGAGGTAGGGCTGGGCCTGTCCGTCCCCCCCTCCCTGAGTCACAGCAATGGGGTGTCTGTTCTATAACAGCTGCCACCTGAAAAACCGGTATCCACCGGGGCACCGCACCCAGACAGGTGGGGAGGGACCGGAGCACATCCCCGATACATAAGGAACAGGCGCTGCCGGGTCCAGGGAGAGGGGAAATTCTCATCATGGCAGCTGGCTTCTTGGGTGCTAGTCACAGCTTGGGGCGGGGAGTGGAGGCTAGCGGTTAGAGTAGGGGAGTCAGGACTCCTGGATTCTGTTCCTGGCTCTGGCAGGGGAGTGGGGTTTAGTGGTTAGCGTAGAGAAGGCTGGGAGCTGGGACTCCTGGGTTCTGTTCCCAGGTGGGGGAGGGACGACTAGTGGTTAGAGCAGCGGAGGCTGGGAGCCAGGACTCCTGAGTTCTGTTCCCACCTCTGCAAAGGAAGTGCTATCTCTAATGGTTATTGCTGGGGAGGCTGGGATCTGTTCTCATGGGAGGCAGAGGGGTCTAGTGTTTAGAGAAAGAGATAACTGGCTGCACCTGCCGCAAGGTGTATGCTTGTGTCTGCACTGCTGCCCCCTAGTGGCTGGCTGAGTACGGTGTGTGCTGTCAGCTCCACATTCTGGGCGGCAGGCAGGCACCCGCCTCCCCGCCAATGATCGATGTGGTTTCCCCCAGCAGATGGGTCTGGAAGGAGCTCTGCTGGAAGGGGAGCTGAAAGAAAAGAGGCAGGAGCTAAGACGGGACGAGGAGCGGGTGCTGGAGCTGCAGAGGCGGCTTGCCGAGACAGAGCGACGGTGCCAAAGTGAGCGAGAGAAGGTGAGGCCCCTCCCCAGCCCCTGGCTTCTCCCTGCCTTTTCATGTTTCCTTCTTCAGCCTCCTAGTTGGCTGATTTTTACCCAGCGTCTTTTACTTGCCGCTTCGCTGCACGGTCTTACCCAGCGTCCTTTGCTTTTCTCCCTTTACTGCCCATTTCCCCCAGCATCCTTTGCTTTCTTCTGGGTGACCATAGTGTCCCCAGCCTCCTTTGCATGCTCTGGAGGGTGCCATCGTCTAGCAACTGGGGGGGGAGGCCATTTGTGAGTCTGGGCCCACTCAAATCCAGGAGTCCTGTTTTCTGACCTGCTGACCCTCTTTGGCAGGAGAAGGCCCGGCTGCAGCAGGAGCGCCGCAAGGTGGAGGAGCTGCAGAGGCAGCACGCTGAGTCCCAGACCCACCTGGACAACCAGCCCGAGTGCCTGCGCGAACGGATACGGAGCCAGCTCCAGGAGGTGCCTGAGGGGAGGGGAGGGGTTGGACTGAGCACAGCCCCCCCCAGCATCAGATCCACATGGACCTGGGAGGGAGTGGTATAGGGCCTAGAGGTTTAGAGCCTACACACACACAGATGTTCCCAGCCTTCTTTATCTACTAGACGCCGCTCCTCTCTCAAGCTGGGAACCCAAGAGTCCTGGTTCCCAGCTTTCTGCTCTAACCACTAGACCCCGATCCCCTTCCAGAGCTGGGGGTAGAACCCAGAAGTACTGGCTCCCACCCAGGGCCCCTTGCTCTTAGACACAGAGCTGGGAATGGATGGAGCCCAGGAATTCTGATTGCACGTCTCTCTCTCCAGACGTCTGAGATGCTGGACAGGGCTCTGAGGAGCTACGAAGACCTGGAGTTCCAGCAGCTGGAGCGGGAGAGTCGGCTGGAGGAGGAGAAAGAGGCAACCTGCCAGGCACTGACTCGGGAGATCACTGAGCTCCAGAACAGCATCAACCAGAGGAAGGTGAGGGGTGAGCCTGATCCCAAGGGATCCAGATCCAGGTCTTGGCCTCTTCCTAGAAGCAGTGCACATAGACTTTATTTCAGGGGCACTTGGGTTCCATTTCAGGTTTTCCCCTTCCCTCACAGCAGTTGCTGCCCCAGACTCCATTCCACCAGGTACTGATATCTGGGTCTTCCTAGAGGCACTGCACACTAACCCCATTCCAGGGGGAATAAGATTCTATTCCAGGTCTTCCCTCTCCCTCACAAGAGGAGCTGGAGACTATTCCTAGGTGCTATGTATTAGCGGCATTAGGAATCTATTCTGTGAAGCACTGGGATCCATCTCCAGGTTTTACCTGCACCCAGAGTTCATTCCAGTGACACATGGATCCTGCTCTGGGTTTTGGCTGTGCAGATTGGGGGTGGTTCTCAGTAAAGGGGTGCAGGAGTGAGGATTCCTCGGTTCTTAGGAAGGGGCCGCTGCTCTACCCAACAATCTCACTCCCTTGTCTCGCTTCATCCAGAGGAAGGTTCAGAAGCTGGAGGGGCAGATGTGCTCTACGCGGGAACAGATGGTGGGAGAGTACCAGAGACTTGCCCAGGAGAAGGGAGAGACCCTCCGGGACCTCAACTCGGTAAGGAACACCCCCTGGGTCACCTGCCCTGCCCAGGGACTGAGAATGGAACCCAGAAATCTGGACGCTTAGTCCCCTAGCGGTTTACAGCATTGCGGACTAGCTGGCCCCACTGTTCTGCTCATTTCAACAGTCATCTCCTCCTCCACTGTCTCAAATACAAGGAAGTGCGAGAGCGATACTTCCTCACGTTTTCAGGGTTGAAATGCGGCTTCACATCTGAAAGAAATGAGAAGAATCTGCCTGATCCTGGAAGTCAAGAGATGGCAGAGTGGGCATCGTGCTATTTATTATTAATTATTATTATTATTTATTAAAGCATTTATACAGCGCCAGCGATGTACCTGGCGCTTTAGAAAGAATATAATAGACACGGTTCCTGCCCGAGAGCTTACAATCTAAAGACGGGGGAGGGGAGACAGGGAAGGGGGAACAGAGGGAGAGACAAGGAATGCGACATTCATGAGGATGCGAGAGCTCAGGTGCACGTTCTTGGCGTGGTTGCAGTAAATTGGGAGTTTACAAATAACAGATGGGGAATAATCCTGGGTGGGGGTGATTAGCAGGAGTTAGGCAGGGTGGAGCGGAAGAGGTGGGTTTTGAGGAGGGACTTGAAGGTGTGGAGGGTGGGGGCAAGGCGGACGAGGGCAGGGAGGGAGTTCCAGGAGTGCGGAGCAGTGAGGGAGACGGGGCGAAGGTGGTTGGGGGAGCAGGAGAGGCATGAGAGGGTGAGGGAGGGGATGGAAGAGGAGCGGAGTGCTCAAGCAGGGGTTCAGAGGGAGATTAGGGCAGAGAGATAGGGGGGAGCAAGGTTGTGAAGGGTTTTGTAGGTGAAGATGAGGAGCTTGTGCAGAATACGCTCAGGAAGG
>QEPC01000342.1:123707-136471 GCA_003113815.1 Sphenodon punctatus
TGTACCAGTATGAGGGCACCCCCCCATCCCCCATGTTAGGGACTGTACCAGTATAAGGGCACCCCCATCCCCTCTGCTGGGGACTGTACCAGTATAAGGGCCCCCCCCCATCCCTTCCACTGGGGACTGTAACAGTATGAGGGCACCCCCTATCTCCTCCACTGCGGACTGTACCAGTATGACGGCACCCCCATCCCTTCCACTGGGGACTGTACCAGTATGAGGGCCTCCCCATCCCTTCCACTGGGAACTGTAACAGTATGAGGGCACCCCCCATCTCCTCCACTGCGGACTGTACCAGTATGACGGCACCCCCATCCCTCCCACTGGGGATTGTACCAGTATGAGGGCACCCCCCCATCCCCCATGTTAGGGATTGTACCAGCATGAGGGCACCCCCCCCCCACTGGGGACTGTACCAGTATGAGGGCACCCCCTCATCCCCCATGTTAGGGACTGTACCAGTATAAGGGCACCCCCATCCCCTCTGCTGGGGACTGTACCAGTATAAGGTCACCCCCCCATCCCTTCCACTGGGGACTGTACCAGTATGAGGGCACCCCCGCCCCACATGTTATGAACTGTAACAGTAGGAGGAAACTCCCCCCATGGTAGGGACTGTACCAGTATGAGGGCTCCCCCTATTTTCTCTGCTGGGGACTGTACCAGTATAAGGGCACCCCCCTATCCCTTCCCCTGGGGACTGTACCAGTATGAGGGCACCCCTATTTTCTCTGCTGGGGACTGTACCAGTATAAGGGCCCCCCCCCATCCCTTCCACTGGGGACTGTAACAGTATGAGGGCACCCCCTATCTCCTCCACTGCGGACTGTACCAGTATGACGGCACCCCCATCCCTTCCACTGGGGACTGTACCAGTATGAGGGCCTCCCCATCCCTTCCACTGGGAACTGTAACAGTATGAGGGCACCCCCCATCTCCTCCACTGCGGACTGTACCAGTATGACGGCACCCCCATCCCTCCCACTGGGGATTGTACCAGTATGAGGGCACCCCCCCATCCCCCATGTTAGGGATTGTACCAGCATGAGGGCACCCCCCCCCCACTGGGGACTGTACCAGTATGAGGGCACCCCCTCATCCCCCATGTTAGGGACTGTACCAGTATAAGGGCACCCCCATCCCCTCTGCTGGGGACTGTACCAGTATAAGGTCACCCCCCCATCCCTTCCACTGGGGACTGTACCAGTATGAGGGCACCCCCGCCCCACATGTTATGAACTGTAACAGTAGGAGGAAACTCCCCCCATGGTAGGGACTGTACCAGTATGAGGGCTCCCCCTATTTTCTCTGCTGGGGACTGTACCAGTATAAGGGCACCCCCCTATCCCTTCCCCTGGGGACTGTACCAGTATGAGGGCACCCCTATTTTCTCTGCTGGGGACTGTACCAGTATGAGGATCCCTTCCCCCACTGGGGACTGTGTCACCATGAGTGTGGTTCTTGCCAGAGAGTGCAACAGCGTGAGAGCACCCTCCTACGCACATCCGCCGACAGAACAAGATGTATCAACATGAGATAACCCGTCACCAAGAAAAGTATCTCACAAGAGTATTTCCTGCTCCGGGGAACGTATCAATATTCATTTATTTAATTCAATTTCTACCCTGCCCTTTGCCTAGGGGTTTTGGCGGCTTGCATAATTAATAAAAACAGACATCATACAAATACAGTAAAACTCCATTTAACCTCCCCCCAAACCCCTCCACCTCAATCCCTAACCCCGCCTGCCAGATGCTGTGCCAGAAAGAAATGTTTTGCACTGCCTCCGGGAAATGCTCGGGCTCGGACGGACCTTTGGGGGAAGGGAATACAAGAGTGTCTTCCTACTGGGGAATGTACCACTATGTGCCCCCCCCCCACACCCTGTGGACTGTAGGTATTGGGGCCCCCCAACCTTTCAGGGACATAGCACTGCTCCCCATCAACGGGGGAGATGCCCCCTGCCCTTGCTCTGTTGGGATAGACCCACGGTGTCATGGATCAGTCATCATGCCCCTGCCTCTCAGCCGGAGCTTGGGGGAGGGGGGTAGGTTTGCTATTTCTGAGGAGGCTGAAATATTGAAAGGCCTGTAGCCATGGTGTGGGGAGGGTTATATGGCTAGGTCCCCTCCAAAGTCATGAGAAATACTCTCTGTCCCTATGGACCAGGGGGGCGGGGGAGTGTGTGTACGTGGGCCCGCAGGTGTCTGCTGTTGGTCAGGGCTGCCAGATAGGAAGTCGGTCTGTCTGTCCATCCTTCTCTTTATCCCCTCCCCCTATGGGCCTCCCCAGTCAATGCTGCCTCTCTGACCCGCTGCCCCGTTCTCATTCCAGACAAAGAGGAAATGAAGCTAAAAGGCGTGATCTACTTTCAGGCCATCGAGGAGGTTTACTACGATCATTTGCGCAGCGCCTTCAAGGTACCGAGAGAGAATGCCGCCTCCTCCCCCCCCACGGGAGGCAAAATCGTCCTAAGGCCCCACCCCCCAGCTCTCTCTGTCTCTCTGCTTAGTACGCAGAGAGCAACGATCGTGTGTCTGTTTGGCCCAGGAGCTTTAATCCTTTCCTCCCAGGCTCTCCCTCGGTTCTTGCTTCTGCAACCCATGGTGTTTAGGGCAGGGGAGTGGGCTGGTTCTTTCCCCTTGAGAGGGAATCAGGGGGGAGTTTGCAGGGCAGGAATGGGCCTGGCTCACAAAGCAAGAGGCAGCAGGCGGGTGGCAAAGATAGGCAGACGAAGCATAAAGACACAGAATGGGCCAACGAAGGTCTGCATAAATGCTGGTCTGCTGCTGCTGCGTTGGCTTCCAGGGGGCACTGTATGATCCCATGCAGGGAGTGACTCTCTGTAAATATTTAGAGGGCACTTATGAGAAATACAGATTGCAGAGCTGCACTGGCTCCAATGCAGTCCTGCAATCTGTATTTCTCATAAATGCCCTTTAAACATTTGCCTATTTGGCAATGCTAGTAGCCACTAAACCTGCTTGATGCTACTCTGGCTCCCTCTGCTGGCGGCAAACTGCAAGGCAGTGGATGGGGTAGGGAAGGTTTTTGTCTCTTGTGGCTGCAGTTTTGTGTCATTGGCTCTGATTGGCTGGTGGGAAGGGTGTGTGGCCATAAGGCACATTTTGAAGCTAGGCTTTGCTTCCCCCCCAGCCTAAATCTAGGACTGACGCCTCCCTGTTCATCAGCAGGGGAGGAATTTGGGTCTGCGCGTTGGGTTGATTGTCCTGTCCCCAGATGCACATGCAGCTTAGCCATACTGCCTCCCCAACTCCCCCTCTCCATCTATTAACCCTCTGTCTTCCCAACTGGCTGTGGCGCCTCACCTTCTTGTATCTTCCCTTCAAGTCCTATTTGAGGAAGTGGTAGAGACCAGAGGCAGACTCACTGGTGTAATGAGGGGGGGGCTGGACAGTGGGGAGAGCGGACCCCCTTTCTGAGAGATTCTTCCCTGCCCCCTCCATCAGACTTAGAACTGCTGCTGAAGTAGCTATTTTCCAAAATGGCAGGCAGGTCAGTAGCGCCGTCCCTTACACTTGTGATTGGCAGCTGCGCGATGGCGTCACCAATCATGAGCAAAAGGGGCGGAGTCACAGCCGTGCCTGTCGTTTTGGAAAATATCCATTTCAGCAGAGCAGCTGACCCAACCAATTATCCGTCAGGAGGCCCCAGGAGGCCATGGTGGCCCAGCCTATAGACTGCTGGACCCTGTTGGGTGGGTGGGGCACAGCAGCCTGGCTCCGGGAGCATCAGAGCAGTGGCAGAGGCTGAATTGGTGCAGGCTGGGAGCAAACAAAGTGTATGTGTGGGGTGGTTTGGAGGCCAAGGCCCCACGGTTCTGGGCAGGGTAAATCTGTTCTCCCCCGCAATTCAGAGTGAGCTGCCCATGGGTCTTCATCTCTGCCCATGCCCACCGGTGCCCACCATATCTCATCATTGCTCCTCCCCCCTCTCCACAGAGCCCCAACCCTAAGCTGACCTTCTGCGTGAAGACCTACGACCGTCTCTTCTGCATGGTGGCGCCCAGCGCCGAAGCCATGCGCATCTGGATGGATGCCATTGTTACAGCTGCTGAGGAGAACACCCGCTACTGATGGGGAATGCTCTGCCAGAGACCCTAACCCACAGCCTGTGACCCTCGGAGGCACCCTTTCCATTGAACACACCCCTCCACCAAAGTGCCTTCTTATTGGATGAGCATTGCTCTATGGTTCTCGTTGGGAGGAGCTGAAGGGGAGGGCAGCCAATGGGGGAGGCTGGAATTATTTTGAGTTGGGCAGTCTGCATCCTCTGGACCAATCAGATGGGCCCTGGCTGGGGGTTTGGACCGGTGTGATGGAATCCTAGATGCAGCTTGTCCAGATTTTTTACCAGTTAGAAAGGATGTGAGTTTTGAGTCTTGACCAATAAAAATGATTTGGTTGGAAATTTTAACAGTCAGGGGAGTTGGTTTGACCAATGGGAAACGCACGTCAGGAATTTTCAACCAATGAATTAAAGGAATACCTGGAATTTGCACCTGCCTGAGGAAAAAAAAAATGCTTTAAATGGCACCTAATTAAAATTGATATCTCTGGAATTTGCACCAATCTAAGAGTGCTGCTGACAATGGAGAAAGACTTGCCCTGAAGTCCCCTGGATCAGAGAGGACCTGATATGAATACTGACCAATGAGCATTGGAATTGCTCGGAATTTCTGATCACAGGGAAATGGATTACAAATCCCACCCAATGGGGAAAGACTCGATTTGGATTCCCACCAATCACATCAAGAACAGTTAAATTCCAATCTATCAGAAAAGACTTGGTTCACTTTGGCACCAATTGGAGCAGACTTTGGGGTTTGCCCTTGCCAATAAGAGCAGCTCTTTGGGCAGCATCACAAGATACTTGCCTTTATAGGTGTCAGATTTCACCAGCTGCTGGATGCCATGGTGAGAGGCTTTTCCCATAATGCTTTGCTCTGTTATCCTACACCCTGGCAGTGGATTTTTCTCTGGTCTAAGGAGGTCACTGGTCTGCAGAGAACACCCAGTGGAAACTATGGGGTCCGCTTGCTGTCACTTATGGGAAGGGGGGGGGGGGGGTTTGAGCCCCTCTTTGCATACTTCCTGCTGTATTTATTGCATGTGTTGGGGTTTTGTATATCTGGGATGCAGTGTGAAGGNACTGACCAATGAGCATTGGAATTGCTCGGAATTTCTGATCACAGGGAAATGGATTACAAATCCCACCCAATGGGGAAAGACTCGATTTGGATTCCCGCCAATCACATCAGGAACAGTTAAATTCCAATCAATCAGAAAAGACTTGGTTCACTTTGGCACCAATTGGAACAGACTTTGGGGTTTGCCCTTGCCAATAAGAGCAGCTCTTTGGGCAGCATCACAAGACACTTGCCTTTAAAGGTGTCAGATTTCACCAGCTGCTGGATACCATGGTGAGAGGCTTTTCCCATAATGCTTTACTGTATGTTATCCTGCACCCTGGCAGTGGATTTTTCTCTGGTCTAAGGAGGTCACTGGTCTGCAGAGAACATCCAGTGGAAACTATGGGGTCTGCTTGCTGTCACTTATGGGAAGGGGGGTGGGGTTTGAGCCCCTTTTTGCATACTTCCTGCTGTATTTATTGCATGTGTTGGGGTTTTGTATATCTGGGATTCAGTGTGAAGGGAAACCTGTATAGACATAAACTATTTATTGCATAAACCTTGAAGGAGAAATGGATCCAGGAATGACTTGAAGTCCAGTCCTGGACACTCCCCACCCCACCCCAATCCTGACCCGTGGCTGTTCTGCTTTCCCACCCTGGGCTTGTCTCAGCAATGCTGACCCCTCTCAATCATAGAATTAAAGAATTGTATGGTTGGAAGTGACCTTAAGGGTCATCTAGAGCAACTCTAGGTTCCAATCCCAGCTCATAGCCCCTCCGCTATCCCAGTCTTGGAATCCCCCTAGTTCTGCCCTTTATTCCCAACCCCCCCTTCAACCTGTCCCAGCCTCAGGTTATACACAGCTCGGGTGACACCCCTCGGTCCCAAGCCATGGCATGCCCTGCTGTTCCAGCCTTGGGAGGGGGGTCTCCCCTGCCCTGCTAATCTACCTGACCCCCCTACCTCCTCCTACCCCCCCTCATTCCAGGGAAAACCCTCATCTGTGAACAGAGCTGCTTGTGGAGTGGCTGGGTAGCAGGCTCCAGGACTGTGACTCTATGGACAGCTCTGCCCCAGAATGGAGGAGGCGGGTTGCTATGCCAGCCCATTGCTTTGACAATAGCAGCTTGTGGGGGGGCAGAATCGTTCCAAGTGCAGCTTACTCTGGGGTGTGACAAATTCTGCATCGTGTGAACGCTCTTACAGTTACCATGGGACAGGGGCAGTTGCTCCACCATGGGAACAAGACCTTGTTGACCGCAGCGTGTGGCTTGGTCCCTGCTGGCTGCGAGGCTATCTCCATGGGAGATGGAGGTGCGGGGAGACAGGTGTAGGAGCAGGGAAGCTGCGCCCAGCACGTGGACATCACAGCCATCTCTTGGCCCTCCCTGCCTCCCCCATGGCCGTAGAACCCCACCATGGTTGGTTCTATGGATCATCTACTCTGATCTCTGGGACCATAATCCGGGGCCTGCTGTCTAGAACGACTGGGACAGAGCAAGGCCGAATGGGACCACTCCAAGAGTATGGCTGGGGGTAGAGGACACTAGGGAAGGTGGGATAATGAGCGTTGTCACTTTGGAGCCCCAGCTACCTGTATACTGGCCTCCCCAATTTTGCTCAATAGGCCTGAGGCTCTCTTATTGGCTACGCTGGGGCACGCCTTGCAGTACATCACTAGGGCGGCCGTCAGCAAAACGTCTTGAGCACTGGCGGCCACAGCCAAGAGAGAGATCATGATCTACTGGTAGATTACCAGCTAGTCACCAGCAGATCATGGAGGTGTGGGAGGGAACCAATCCCTCAGAGGTCGCCTTAGGGGAAGAGAGCGGGACTGGTGCCTCAGGAAGTGTCTCTGGGGTGGAGACAGGCTAGAGAAGAAGATCTTCCAGTGGGTTGAGGAAGGGTCTCCGCTCCACTTCTGAGACCAGTTGCTGAGGTGCCTTAGAGTTGGGGGCAAGCCGGAGGAGTCCTGGCAGTAGCTTGGAGTGCCGGAGCAAGGAGGAGGCGATTGCCTGGGGTTGAGACTTTGATCAAGTGGATCATGTGCCACCATAAGGCTGTTTTTACACGGACACTAGCCCATATTTAAAATCCTGGATTCTTAATCCCAGGTTCCTGTTGACACTGGCATTTACAACTCAGAATAATCATTAATCAGGGATCACAGTGTTCGTGGTCAATATGGGTTTAGACGAACGTGGATGACTGAAAAATCCTCTGGTGCTTCACTGCTGAATTCCATCGCTTTCTCCCACTCTGATTTCTGTTCCCCTTTAGAGAGACCTTTGAATGATCCCACAGCTAATCTATGCACCAGGTTTGGGGGAAGAGAAATCAAAATGCTGATTTCCTGGCCGGAGCCCCAGAAATTGCTGACAACCATAGAGACGTTCCTGGGTACAGAGGATGTTTGCTCAGTCTACTAATCTCTATGCTCAACTCGGATTTACAGTCTACACGGATGTTAACCTGGATTTATTTGATCCCAGGTTAAATAAATCCTTGAAAATGAGGATTAAATAAACCTGCGTTCTACCTTAACCTGGATATTTTAAACTAGATTAGGTGTTTATATGGACATTTCAACCCAGGTTGAGAGACGTTATTTTGTATTTGGTGTCTGTGTAAAAAACACCTAAATCCGTCCAGCCTTGGTCTAAAGTGTATTCTAGAGAGGATGCTCTGGCTGTGGCACTCAGTAAGACATGGACAGCTCTCCATATTTCCTGCAGACCACGGTGTGGGCTGGCTGGGGTTAGTCAAGGCTTCTCCACACCTAGCGCATGAACGTTATTAGTCATCCCTGACCCCCATTTCCCCCTCCCTTCTTAATAGGGATTGGGGTTCATCCTGCCTGACACCCCAGCTTCACCTCCAAACAGGTCTGACTCACTCCAGTTCTGAGAACACAGGTGATTGCTCTTGCAACCTGGGGTTGCTCTGCCCACTCTTGTTAATCCAAATGACACAAGCCAGATTCACAGGAGTAAACCTTTAGTCATCTGAATCTTGGCGGTGTCCCCAGTCACATACAATTTATTTGGGTAGGTCCATCTCTTTATCTAACCGAGAAACACCCTAGAATCCTGTAGCCCGCTTCAGCAAATGAGCATGTGCTAGCTTTATAAGGGGAGGGGTGGGGAATCTGTTTTAAGTCAAAGCAAATACAGAAAAATTGGTTCAGAGTTACAGAAAGTTGCTGAATCAAACAAAAGTCTGAAAATAACAGAACTGGAGCTTAATTTGAAGTGCCCCTGGTGTAATACATCTCACCTGAAGTCCAAAGGACGTCACAGCTGTGTCCGGGCTAGGTTCATCCTTCTCAAGAGGGGCAGGAGGCAAACAACCTATTCCATCCTTTTCTTTAAAAAATCTCCCATGTGCCTTTCAATCCACGTTAATAAGCTCATCTTGGTTTCTGTTCCTGGGAACTCACACCTAGCAGGACCAGGGCGTGGCTCTAGTCTGTCAAGATTCTTTTCCAGGTTGTCCGGCATTGTTACCCGGCAAGCTGTCCTCCAGTTTGTGTCCTCACTTTAATAGATGTCTGCCTGGCTCACAGTCTTTGTGCCATTCACACACGGAAGTACCTAAAGTCACATTTCATAACTCTTAGACCATACGTCTGACTTGCAGATTTTTTTAAATAATCTTGTACTCAGTGTTTCACAAGTATCGGAATGAGACCAAGCATGGGTTGGTAGTGCACATGCGTGTGTTTTGAAGTTGGAGATGTTGCTTTTTACAGAATACATGGCACATTACCGGGTTCATAAGAATGTCATGTTCCGTGAATTGGAATCAACTGCCACACCTCCTCACCCATAGGAGAGGGCCATCGTGGCACCAGTGGGGACCACAGTTTGGAAACCACTCAACTAGTGTTAAGAAGTGCCAATGGCCCATCGAGCCCAGCATCCTGTCTCCGACAGCGTCCAATCTTGGTCGCTTGGAGAAAGTACCCAACAGGTCGCTATGGGGCAAACCATTCCCCGCTGTTCACTCCCAGCTCCCGATAGAGGTTACAGGTTCAGCTGATGATGTTAAAATCAACACAGTCCGCAGTGGCCTGACACTGACAGGGGTGTCTAGGACCAATGTTGAGCCGCCGGCTACAGGGATGTCTGGGGCCAATGTGGGGTGGGGGCATGGGGAGGGGGACCAGTGGGTGGTCACTATCTCAGGCCCTTCTCAGGGCCTTGTTGCCTAGGATATTTCCTGGGTACCCTGCTAGCTCTTTAATAGAGTGTAAGCCGACCCCCTTGGTGGGCTGCTGGCTGTGAGCGTAGCCTGATGAAAAGTGATCTTAGTTGGTCACGATTAGCAATTTTAGAGGATTTTTAGCTGCCTCCCTCCCCAGCCCCATTGGCAATTAACTTAGTATTTTGAAATGAGGCTCCGAGACAGAGAATGGGAGAAATATCTTTTTTTTTTATCCAGAAGCAAACATAAACTTAAGAATATAAGTGTCATACTAAGTCGGAACTAGGGTTGCAAGGGGCAGGAAATCCAGTTTGGGGTGTGGTTGGGGAGTGTCCTTCGCCCTGTATGGTTGGGATGCCTGCAGGCTGAATGCTGCTGCTTGCTCTGGGTGATTTCCCCCGCTGAAGTACAGGCCACTTGACACTAGGGGGCAGCAGAGAGCAGTAAGGGCTTCTACAGGGGCAGACCTAGAGGTGGCAAATGACCGCAGCATTGAGAGGACAGCCTTGGACCTTCTCTCCTGCCCCCTCGCTTCACTGGGTTCAGCAGCGGTGCCCCAGCTGAGGCAAGAATTGCCATCTATGCAAATTTTCAAGGAACGCTTATGAAAAATGCATGTTGCAGGGCCTGCACTGACCCCTTAGGCAAGCCCTGCAACATGTATTTTTCATAAGGGTTCCTTGAAAGTTTTGCGTAGGTGGCAACCCTAGGCCCCCAGCTGGGCAGCAGCAAGTGTTGCTGGAGGAACTCCCCAGTGCTGGGCAGAAGGATGGCAGCAGTGATCAGTCAACAGGGGCAAGCCCAGGAGCTCAGCCCCAGGCAGAGAGCTTTGTGTGGGGGGGAGCATTCTGGATTTGTGGGACTTCAAGGCACAGTCGCCAACCCCATAGGGTTACCAGACGAAAAAAGAAGGGGCACAGCAGTGCTTTAGAAAGGGGGAGGGCATCTAGACCCCCCCCCCCCACTCCCAAGGTTAGGATCCAGACACCCTAGGATCAGGGAGCCCACGCGCCCCCCCGTACCTGCCCAGGATCCACACCGAGTTGCCAGATCTTGCAATTCTGTCACAAATGCCAGGATTTCAGGGGGTTAATTACGTTTGCTAATTGGGAGCCTTGTGATACAACGGTGGGGAATAAAAACCGATCAGGCCCTTTAAAATAGTCCAGGGGTGGGAAACGGTGTCCCTTCAGGAGGTCAGTTTGAAAATAAGTACCAAGCTCTGAGGACCCCACAAAAGCTGGGGAATGGGTGTGCTTGAGGGGTGCACTCAGGAAGCGGAGGGTCCAGATCCCCTGTCCCTGGCTGGTTTTACATGGGATGTACCCATGCAGGTTCACCCACTTGTATGAAGGCAGTTCCGTGACCCACCCACTGCCACGCACGGAGCAGCTGGGAGAAATCCGGGATGCTCCGCGAGGGGGCAGGCCAAACAGTGCATGGGTTTGGGCAAACACCGCCCACACACCCATCCCGCCCCATGTGAATCCCACCCCACCCCCCACTCCACTCACCGGACGTGCGTGGTTAGTCCGTAGCCGTCTGGAAACCAAGTCCTATGAGGAAAGGTTGACAAAGGAGCTGGGTATGTTTAGCCTGGAGAAGAGAAGACTAAGGGGAGACATGAGAGCCGTCTTCAAATATCGCAAGGGCCGTCACAGAGAAGATGGAGCAGACTTGTTCTCCAATGGGCTCAAATGACAAGGAAGCAGATTTCGGCTAAACATTAGGAAGAACTTTCCTAACGGTAAGAGCTGTTGGACTGTGGGACAGAGTGTCTGGGGGGGAGAGGCTCTTCTTCGCTGGAGGCTTTCAAACAGGAGCTGGGCGGCCGTCTGTCGGGGATGCCATGTAGCTGCATTGAGCAGGGGGTTGGACTAGATGATCTCCGACGGACCCCTCCAGCTCTAACACCGCTTTTAGACGAGGGAGCCGCGCGTTGAGGGAGAAGCCGCGCTGCGCTGCCGGAAGGGACGTGCTCCCCGTTGCCGGCAGCGGCAGGAGACGCGGCGCTTTGCAGAGGGGTGTTCTGGAGATCTCTAGAGCGCGCCTCTGCAAAGCGCTGCGTCTCCAGGCGTTGCCGGCAACGGGAAGCACGTCCCTTCCGGCAGCGCAACGCGGCTTCTCTCTTAACGTGCAGCTCCGGAGGCCCTTGTCTAAAAGCGGCGTGAGATTCTGTGATTCAGATCCAGGAAACGAGCCAAATAAAAACTAGCCAAAGGCCACATTGGGCTCTCAGGCCTGAGTGTCTTCCCCCCCACCTCCCACAGTCTATGGTAGGGTGCTTCCAGACAAACACCTCCCCACCCCAATACCCACCATGCTTGTGTGACAACCCCACTGGTAACCAATCATTAACCAGTGAGTACCGAGTGGGAAATGTGCTTGTCCAAAAACACCCGTAGAAGATACAGGAAATGAACTAATCACAGCAGGGAACTGGATCGTTCTTTCGGATGTTTTTAGACCAACGCCTCCCCGCCCAATCCCATCATGCATACTTCAGGGCTGCATTGGTGCCCTGTGCAGTCCTGCAGCATGCAGGATGGGTGGGTAATTTGTCTAGAAACTCCCTCTATCTCTGTGCGGTGCTGCTGAGCATGTTACAGGCACCACCCTAGAAAAGCCTCTAAGACACCAGTGTGTCAGCAGCTGCGAGGAACGCCCCCCACCCCCCTTAACACCTGCCATTAGGGGAGGGTGTCTAGGCAGGCAGGGATCATGTCTTGGACTGCTGGTTCTCTGCTGGCATTGGCCCAGTGGCAGATCTGGGTTAGTGCTGCGGGCTTGCACAGAGAAAGCCCCCCCCCCCCGCGGCTTTGCTGGCAGACACACAAAGGGATGCAGAGCTCAATTTTTCTGGCTCTCCATCCCTGCACGTGTCTACTGGCAAAGCCACAGGGGTGTGTGTGTGTGTGGCTTTCAGACCAGCCAATCCCCACACATATCCCAGCCGCCCCCCACAGCCAGAATATGCGTGCGCGCGTGCATGCAGGAGGGGGGAGGATAATGTCTGAAAGTGGCTGTCACAGGTTTGGGGGTCCGCACCCCCCACTTTACCGGGTTTGAGTGACTCAGTTTCCCTTGCGCACAGTTCTCATGAATCAGTTCTCTCTCTGGCTAATTCAAGTCTGCCACAATGAAACTCCTTTGTCACACAAGGGCCTGATCCTTCCCGTTTACAGACTCTTTACTCTCTGGGTTCGCAGGAGCTTGAGGGCTCTTGTAACTCACCTGTGTTCCAATATTAGACACTAGACCACTTCTTTATAAAGTAAGAAGTATATTTATTGATTACATAAACAAGATAGTTAAACAGAGTGGTAATTAGAAATCAAAGGTAAATATAACGCATTCCTAACTTATACTGTTGAGTTCCTAAGTTATTCATCTTACCCTA
>QEPC01000342.1:204146-214765 GCA_003113815.1 Sphenodon punctatus
CCAGCTCCTGTCTCTCAGATTGTAAGCCCTAGGGGCAGGGACCGTGTCTATTTTATTACTTTGTAAAGTGCCAGGTACACTGCTGGTGCTATATAAATGTTTGTTAATAATAATAATAATTAATATGAAGTCATCGCCTTAAGAAATGGGGACGTGACACCCAGGTAACGTGGGGTGCAACATGCCTGGGGTTTACATCTCGGGGAGTGTGCATTAGCCCGGGGAGCAAGGATGGGCACAGTCCTCAGCCTTGATAGCGTATTAACTCCTTACTTGGTATAGGGTGAGGGTGGCACACCTCACCCTTCCCCGTTCGGTCACGGCTAGGGCCTGTCGAAGGGGTCGTTGAAGTTATGTTAAGCAGAGCTGACATTGGGAGGCACATCCAAGTCAGCCCAAGTTAATAAAAGTTGATTTAGCTAGCATACTGGACCCAACATTGCTTTGGGCAATTACCCACTGGCCTCAGGTTGTTGTTAATAAAGAGTGAGGCCTGATTTAATATCAAAAAATATGGCTCCGTGTCTGATTGTGGGGGGTGCGTCGACAAATGGCAGGATGGGGTCTCTCTTAACCACCGAATGTTTGGTGTACACACACACTGGCTGGGGCTGGCCTTAGAGTTTGTAGGGCTGAGGACGAAGATAAAATGTGGGGCCCTCGATGGCCCTGTGGTTCTGCTCCTTTAACATGGAGGAATGCTTGGATGGCAACGGAGGACTCTGGAGATCCATGACTAGAGATGGTCGTGTTTGGGGGCCCCTGCTGAGGTGAATATTAATTGGACAAATTATCCATTACATCTATAATAGTCACTATTATTTACTAACAGTTAATAGTTTATTTCTATTTGGCTTTCACCTTCTAGCAAAAAAACCAGACAAGTATTAAATCCAACTAAAAAACAAGATAAAAACCAATATACATATATAAAATATCAGAGACACTGGGAACTTTTATTTTAATAGCTGGCCCCCCGCCCCCCCAATGCTCAGAGCACTGCACAATCATAAAATACAGTAATATAAAACAATACAGTCCATTTAAAACAATTTAAAAGGGGAAGGTCAAGGGCAGAATACACTGAGGATCCAGCAATGGATCCAAAAGTACTTGGAGAATAAATAAGTCTTTAGGTGCTTTTTAAAAGGTGAAGAAGCAAGTTCCATGCAGAGGGGCCTGCTAATCACTAATCAGCCGACAACATACGGTGTGATGGCAGGATACCCAGACAGCGGGTGGTTTCGGAGCACAGATAACCATCAAGGTGAGGCCCCAGGAATAGGTCCTGCATATAGCCAGGGCCTACACCATTCAGGGCCTTAAAAACCAGAAGCGCAATCTTAAACTCAATCCATTGCTCTGACAGGCAGCCAATGCAGAGAACGCAGGGCAGGTGCCCAAACCAGTAAGCAGCTGCGTTGCCACATTTGGAACAAGCTGCAAGCGACTGATAGTTTCACATCCGTTATACCAGTTGCAGCGGTGTCTTGAAGATCCATGGTTCACTCATCAACTATAATTACCCAAGGTTTTGAGGCCCTCCTGACAACCTGCTGAGGTTGGCTGGGAACTTGCTTGTTTCAACCCCAGCTTTCTCAAAGCCCTAAGCAGTTTAGCAGTGCAGCATCATGGAGTCTTGATGCCAGCTGTGGCTAAGAGCAGGGATGCCAACATACACCATGACGTACAGACTGAGACTGCCTCACAGACACCCGAGGCGTTTATAGACGATCCCGCTTACAAGTGGGATCGTTAAATGCCGGCATTCCCCCGCCGCTTTTCTCTGTATGCCGTGTCTGCTGTCCAGACACGGCGAAGAGTCTTTGTGCGCATGCGCACCCTTCTGCGCATGCGCACAAGCCCAGGGAACCCAGAAGTGCGGCGTGAAGCTGGCACTTCAGGGATCTGCGTCTGAGGGGGCAGGATCGCCTGCCCGCTCAGACGCGGGGTAAGATCCTGCCTCGATCTTTAGACGAGCGCCCTCAGAGAGCAAGGATGAACTTTTGAGTGTGATCTAGTGACAAGCCCTGCACCAGCACACAAGGGGTTAAAACCCCCACATCTGCACCAGCAAGGAAGGGGTTAAAGGATTGAGTTGGACAAGGGCAGCCATGCCCCCCAAAACCTGGCTGGGGGGGGTGAGTATAAGTGCTGGCGAGTCCACTCATTTCAGGGCAGTGATAGGCGGGGAGTTGTCCTAAAACTACATCCTTGAAGGCTGCATCCTCACCTCTCAGATACTTTACCAACCCAAAAATATGCATAGTGAAGAAGAAAAAAATACAGCAACTGATTTTAAAAAAACCTAAAACACAGCTGAAAAAGGGGGAGAAAAGCCCTTCATAAAGTGCAAGCACAGAAGAAAGAAACTCCTCAGACACTCCAGAATCAGTGCCCCAGCTGCCTCTCTCCCCAAGCCCCTCAGCTACAATTCCCATGATAGCAAACATTCCTCAATTCGCTTTTCTTTGGCCATATGGGGCATTCCAGCAGGCACTACCATCTCGGCACCCTGACCTTACTCCCGCAAAACAAAACTAACAAACACTCGCGGATTCTGCAAAGACTCTGACAGTTGTGCACTTTCTCAAACATGGCGTGCACTAGTCACTAAGACCAACTTGGGCTTCACTGCCATAGGCTCGCCACTGTGATGGGGATTTTGGATTTCCCCCTCTCTGGCTGTCCCCCAAAGCACCACTGGACCAGCTATATCTCAGTTACCCTGCTCACAGCAACCACTGTTGCTCCTGCCCCGTTGCTCTCCCTCTCATGGGGGGTGAGAGAGCAACGCCTGCCCCGTTGATATCCCCCCATTGCTCCCATGATATCCCTCCAACACCCCCCCATGATATCCCATTTCCCCCACACTGACTCTCCCTTCCCACTTCTGCACCCCATTGCTTTGCCTGCCCCGTTGCTCTCCCACCACCCAATGATATCCGGTCCCCCAATGATATCTCCCCATTGCTCCCATGATATCCCTCCAACACCCCCCATGATATTCCGTTCTAGCTTATACAAGTAATAATTCATGTCATTATCACCCTCACCATATTGTTCTATACATTACACCGATCATTTCGACACCAAACACCTCCAGGATACACCAACTGGTTTTTACAACACATTACGGCGGATAAGCGTATCTTGCCCGATGAACGGAGGTCACAAGTAGGGATCTAGGGCGAGATGAGAGAGGAGAGGTACCGAGGAGCTGCAGAGTGAAGACACTTGTAGGTGAGTAGGAGAACTTGAACTGTACGGGGAAGTGGAAGGAGAGCCAGTGTAGTGACTTGAGGAGAGGGGTTACATGGTTGTAACGGCGTGCAAGGAAGGCGAGTCTCGCAGCTGAATTTTGAACAGACTGTAGTGGAGATAAGTGACTCAGTGGGAGACCTGTGATACGTGGTCTAAGCGGGATGTGATGAGAGAATGGATTAGGTTTTTAGCCGTGTTCAGACAGGAAGGGACGGATTTTGGTAATATTATAGAGAAAGAAATGACAGTATGGCCTGGAAAAGTGCTACAGAAACGAGGGGGTGTTCCAAAAGGTGCAGCAGGGCTACACTCAGGACATGAACCAGTGCTGACAGCAGGCAAAGACTTGAGGTGCAGAATAGATACAAAGACATCTGGGACAACAACTTCACCTCTGGCCATGGGAGACAAACATCCATTCATCGGGCAAGATGCTCTTAGCGGCAGTAACATGTTGTAAAAATGTAGGACCTACTATGAACTGCTGGACCAATTCCTGTGTGGATGGAGTCATTGTGGCATCCTGCCTGCATGGCTGCACACTGCACCAGGGCCTGGGAGTGGGTGGATATGGCTCCTCGCCCCCACTGCCCACTTCTTCTGCAACCGTTCCCACTGCAACTGCTCTCACTTCCCCCACGGAACCCACAACTGCTGGTGGAGATCCCTTTGTGCCCGTCCTCAACCTGGAGCCAGCACAGGTCAACGTGAACATGGACACTGACTCTCATGGTGTATCCCCTCAAGGTCAAGAGCCAGCCCTTGTTCAAGGATCCACCTGAGGTTCTGGCTGAGGGCACAGAGGACTCGGATGCCACCTTTGTAGAGAAGGCAGAGGAGAATGGTAAGTTAATGCACCGGAGGGTGTGTGCGTTTCTGTTTACACAGCTTCATGATAAAGACTTCCGTTTATTGGGCATTTTTACACACACCTTAAAGTGTCTTTCAGTCTTCTGGGTTTACAAGTTGAGAAGTAAGTTCTGGCTGCATTCTTCACACACACACTGCCCTGAGGCAGTTCCTGGATGCATTGTCAATAAGTTATCTACCATCCGGGAGTCAATCCCGGAGTGGGACGCCGACCTCGTGTGTATTACAGAGACCTGGCTGGACAATGAATTGGACCCAATCTTGACCGATCTTGTTCCAGCTGGGCTCTCTGTGCAGCATCAGCCTCGGCTGGAGGGACGGGAGGGTGGTGTAGCCATTGTTATCAAGGATGCATTGTCTTTTAGGAGATATACGGTGCAGGCTCCACCAGGTGTTGAGTGCCTCCATCTTGTGTTGGATTTGGCCGGGGACAGATTAGGGGTGCTGCTGGTGTACCGTGCACCCAACTGCCCGGCGGCATCCCTACATACTCTTACTGATCTGGTCTCAGATGTGATCCTCCGGACCCCTAGACTAGTGGTCCTGGGGGAGTTTAATATCCACACTGACACCGATCTTGGAGGAGCGAGGCATGAGTTCATGGCCTCCATGACAACCATGGACCTGTCCCAAATCATCTGTGGCTCCACACATGAGGAGGGACATACACTGGATTTGGTTTTCTGCACCGGCCTTGAGGTGGGGGGGTCAGTTAGTAGGAGTTAAGGGGGTAGAGCCTTTGTCATGGTCTGACCATTACCTCCTTAAGACGTGCATCCTGGCGCACGATAGCCCCCGGCAGGGTGCAGGACCTATTAGATCGGTCCGCCCCCGGAGACTTATGGAACCGGATCGGTTCCGGAATGCTCTGGGGGAGTTTCCCCTGGACCTTGACACCCGCTCTGTCGATGATCTCGTAGCCTTCTGGAACACCTTGTTGGCCGAGACCATAGACAGGGTGGCTCCCAGGCGTCCGCTGCCCTCTCGAGTCTCCCGCAGGTCTCCTTGGTTTACTGAGGGTCTGCGGTGTTTGAAGCGGGAGAGCAGGCGGTTAGAGCGACGGTGGCGCCGGACTCGCGACCAGTATGATCGATCGCAGCATAAGAGCAGTTTAAAGGCCTATGCTGTGGCGGTGCAGGCAGCAAAGAAGCAGTTCTTTGCTGCCCTTATTGCATCTGCAAAGTCACGTCCAGCGGAGCTTTTCCGGGTGGTGAAAGGCTTGGTCAGTCCTGCCTGTCTCCGCCTGGACCTGGAGCAATCCAGTGACCGCTGTGACCGGTTTATCGAGTACTTTGTAGATAAGATCGCTCGCATCCGCCACGATTTCGGCACCACAGTTATTGCAGAGGATCATCTTGGGGCTATGGATGCCCCGTCCTGTCCTGTTTTGTGGG
This sequence comes from Sphenodon punctatus, assembly GCA_003113815.1. Classification (NCBI taxonomy): domain Eukaryota; kingdom Metazoa; phylum Chordata; class Lepidosauria; order Sphenodontia; family Sphenodontidae; genus Sphenodon; species Sphenodon punctatus. The sequence goes on from QEPC01000342.1 coordinate 209,675, forward strand.
ATCGGTTTCAGATGGTGTCGCCTGCCGATGTGGATTCCTTGTTGGGATCTGTTCGTGCCACTACTTGTGAGCAAGATCCATGCCCGTCCTGGCTGGTGAAAGCCAGCCAGGAGACGTTACGGCCGTTGTTGGCTGGGGTGGTTGGTGCCTCCCTTCGGGAGGGCAGGGTGCCTGACTGCCTAAAAGAGGCTGTGGTTAGACCCCTGCTCAAGAAACCATCTCTTGACGCTGATGCTCCTGCCAGTTATCGGCCGGTCTCTAATCTTCCCTTTTTAGGGAAGATTATTGAACGGGCTGTGGCACGACAGCTCCAGGAGCATCTGGACCACATCGGTTTCCTTGATCCCTCCCAGTCTGGGTTTCGGCCTGGGTATGGTACGGAGACGGCATTGGTGGCCTTGGTTGACGATCTCCGTCTGGCGTTGGACCAGGGTCGTCAGACCTTACTGGTCCTGCTAGACCTTTCGGCTGCATTTGACACAGTCGATCATGAGGTGTTGGTGACTCGCCTGCGGGACCGTGCTGGAATTGGCGGAACGGTCTTGGACTGGTTTCGTTCATTCCTGGCCGGGAGAACTCACCGGGTGGTCTTGGGGGAGTGTACGTCTTCCCCCCGGGACCTCACGTGTGGAGTCCCGCAGGGTGCCATTCTGTCCCCCCTCTTGTTTAACATCTATATGCAGCCGTTAGGGGAGATCGTGAGGGGGTTTCAGGGCATGCAGTGTCATCAGTATGCTGATGACACTCAGCTCTACCTCTCCTTTTCCACCGACCCAGGCCATGCAGTCTCCTTATTTTCCCAGTGCCTGTCAGCTGTGGGGGCTTGGATGAGGTTGAGCCATCTGCAACTGAATCCTGACAAGACGGAGGTGATGTTGGTGGGCGAGGGCTTGGGGAGCCTGGGGGTGGTTGAATCTCCTCTTGTTGGGGGGGTTCGCCCCCCCATGGTGTCTCAAGTGCGGAGTCTGGGTGTGCTCCTTGATTCGCGGCTCAGCTTGGAATCTCAGGTTGTGGCCGTGGCGGGGAGTGCGTTTCGGCAGTTACATCTTGTCCGGCGGCTTCGGCCGTATCTCTCAGACTCCGACCTCGCCACTGTCATCCATGCCTTCATCACCTCGAGGCTGGATTACTGCAACGCGCTCTACGTGGGGCTGCCCGAGAAGCTGGTCCGGAGGTTGCAGCTGGTGCAGAATGCCGCGGCCCGTCTCCTGACGGGGGCGGGTCGCAGGGAGCACATGACACCAGTGCTCCGGGCTCTGCACTGGCTGCCTATAAAGCACCGGGCCAGGTTCAAGGTGCTGGTTTTAACCTTTAAAGCCCTTCATGGCCTGGGCCCTGCTTATCTGCGGGACCGCCTCACTCCCCATGTGCCTGTGCGATCCTTGTGATCGTCCGTGGGGGCCTTTTTGGAGGTTTCCCGGGCGAGGTGGGTGGTCACCGATGTTCGGGTTTTTTTAGGTGGCCGCCCCTGTGCTGTGGAATTCGCTCCCGGACGCTTGGTTGGCTCCCACTCTCCTGCTGTTTCGGCGTGTATGTAAGACCTGGCTTTTCCGTCAGGCTTTTGGCGAGGGGTAGGGGTGGGGGTGGGGGGTTTCCCCACATTGTATTGTATTTTAAATTGTTTAAAATTGTTTAAATTGTTTTTTTAAAAAAATTATTGAATGTTGTTCACCGCCCCGGGCTGCCCTGTGGGCAGGAGGGGCGGGTTATATATTTTAAATAAATAAGTAAATAAATAAATTCTTCACACATGCACACTGCCCTGAGGCAGCCTAAAGTAAGCCGCAGCTGTAGACGTGACAGGCTGCCATGGAAACCAAGTGACCACAGCTGCCTGGAGCAAAGCAGTTTACCAGGAGAACATTTTACACACAAAAGTTCTGGGAGAAGTTCTACGCAGAAGTTCAAAGAACCAGATGTTTAAGATCTGGGTGAGTGATTTAGACACGCAGAAAGTTCAGGATGCCACAGCAAACATGCAGGAGAAATGTGTGTGTAAAAACACCCACATTATCTGTCTAATCTAATCTAATTTCTAGCCCACCCTTCCCACAAAGGCTCAGGGTAGCTCACAAAATAAAAATCAATATATAAAAACATAAAAAATACATAACTATATATAACAATATTAAAACATTTTAAACCCCTAAACCCTGCCCCCCCAACCTTCTCCCTGCCCCCCCATGCCCAATCCCACCCAACTCTATTCCAGCTCACCAAACACCTGGCCAAACAAAATCTTGCATCTCTTCTGAAAGGTGAACAGGCTCGGGTTTACGTGGATCTCCAAGGGGAGAGAGTGCCATAGTTGTGGAGCAGCCACTGGGAACTCCTCACTGCGTGCCCAAGCTGTACGAACCTCGTGGGCAGTTGGTACTTGCAAGAGGGCACCTTTGGCCGACCTCAGAGGTCATGCCGGAGCACAAGGAAAGAGGCTCTTTCAGATACCTGTGGACCAGGCTGTTTAGGACTTTAAAGGTCAACTCTAACACCTTGAATTGTGCCCAGAAAACTATTGGCAGCCAATGCAGACTCCGGATCCCTGGTGTAACGTTCTCCCACAAACCCACGCCTGGTTTGTTGCTTACTGTGTTGACAGGCGGCCAGGAGAACGCAGAGGAGCAGCAGGAAAATTGCCAGGAAACAGTTCCACAGGACAGGAACGGTAGGCATGGGAACTGGGTGGGAAGGCCCATCTCTCTAGCACTGGTACTCTCACAAGCTCTGTGGGCCAGCACAAAATCCCTTCTGCAGCCTGCCAAATTTATCCGGCATGGATAACACCGTCCAAGCAGAGTTTGTGTGGAGGCAGAGCCCAGCTCCAAGCTCCTGCCTCCTCGAGCACTTTTCTCTGGTAACATCCCGCCACCCCCTGAGTTCTCTGCTCATACTTTTATCTTGGTCTGACCCAGACACGCTGAAGCTCAGGTGTGAGGCATGAGGTGCTGTCCTTGACTCCACCTAGTGCCTGAGCCTCTGGTAGCACCTCCACTCTTGCTGGTGCTATCTCCCTTAAAGGGCCCACAGCCCAGATAGCCTGCTCTGAGCTATATCTGCCCTGGGTCCAGTGTTGTTGTTGAACATTTTACGTTGCTAGGAAATCTCTGCCATTGACCATGTCGGAGAAGTTCATGGTCCTCTACCTCACGTTTCTGGGTTAGGTGACTCAGTTTCCCTCACTTGCAGCCCACCTGAATCAGCTCTCTCTCTAGCTGATCCAGTCCTGCAAGGGGAACTACACTTCTGTCACCCAAGCTCCAGAGGCGTCCCGTTCCCAGATTCTCTCTCTCTCTCTCTGGATTTGCAAGTGCTTGAGGGCACCAGATCTCAGACTGGGTTCCCCAATGTGAGACAACAGAAAGCACTTCTTAGTAAAGATGAAAATGTATTGATTACATAAACAAAGATAAGTTGAACGCAGAGTGGCAAATAAAGCAAAAGTAAATAATGCAATCCTAGTCTGTTTTGAGTAAGTCCCTAGTTAATATTTTACCCTATAGAAGTTCATTCTCAGCCAGATGTAGTGAGGCTGGGCTTTTGTCCTTCAGCTGGTTAGCCAGCAAAGTTTCTTCTTCCAACTGAGACTTAGTGAAAAAGATCTCCCCTCTTTTATATGTATCCAAGTTCTTTGTTTGACTTTCCTACATGGGGACTCTGTGCTCCTCCTCACGTAGTCAAGAAAAGCTTAATTTGCAGTTGAATGATCCCTGCCTGGTTTCTTGAAGAGGTTCTAGGCTTTTCTGAATACACATTCGGCATAGCTTTGTCTCTCTCCATTGCTTGAAGTGAGTTTCCAGCTCTCAGCTTTTACATTACATGATTGCATGAAGTGAGTTTCCAGTTCTCAGCTTTTACATTACATACATGTTTAACCTTTACTTTTACATATTTGTTAGACCGGTAGTCCAGTATCTCCTTGTGACATTCTCTCCCATGAGATGCTTTGGTTCTGAACTCATGGCCCCCATGTCTCTCCCCTACTGGTCGTGGAATGTTCCTACAATCACATGTAGAATGCCACCCCTCTGCCCATCCTTCCTTTTCTTCTGTAGCTCAGATCAGGAGACCTCCCTCCAGGTTCCTCTTTCTTGTGAAGTGCCTGTCCTGACTAATCTGCGTTTTGCTGGAGACCAAGATCTTAGTCACACAGAGAAGACAGCAGCAGCGGTGGCACCTCCAGTCTCCTGGAAAGGGACATTGGGACAGAAAGGAGTGGAAGAGACTCCCATTTCTTCCAAGAGGTAATGGAAGTTGGGCCATGGTACCCCAATTTCCTGTGGTCTGCGACTTTGTGGGTCCTTTGGTGCTGACTTGATGTCACTAGACAGGGAGCTTTCTACCCTTGTGGTGCGACAGCATGACTCTTCTCCCTTGCGGTTCTGTGTGCGTTTTGTGTGTCCCTATTGTGGATCTTTGTATTTACATTGTGTGTGCCTCCTCTTGTGTACTTGTATATTTGTTAGGAATGAGTGTTATGGATATGGACGAATCTGTTACTGTCTGAAACAGGCAGTTACGGATGAATCTGAAAATGCCATGCTGACTACGGATCCGTATTACAGATCTGTATTATGGATCTGTATTAAAAATAATAATAATATATTAAAAAATTGAGCATGTACAAAATGGCCACTGGATTGTTTTGCACCTTTGCTATACGGCCACCATACCGCCGTTATCCATAATGGGGGCAATATCATCACCGCCATTTTGGCTAAGGGCAGCAGCCATTTTGCACCTGGTCCAGTGGCCATACACATGTGTGTGAATAATATGGGTCTGTAATATGAATCCATAAAAACCATAAAAAAAAAAAAAAGATCAGAATCCATAACAGATCCATAACCGATCCATAACCGATCTGAATCTGGAAATTGGAAGTCCCATCCTTAATATTTGTTAGTGTCTGATCTGTCTGAGTTGTGTCTCAGCTGCAGGTTTAGCTCGGTGAAACTCCGAAGCCTATTGGGCGCGGTCTGGATTTGTTGTGTCTGTGTTACCTTTGTGCGTCTCCTTGTGGCTTCTGTTGTCTCTGTATTATTTGGGGTAGATTTTTGTTGTGTCTCTTCTGCTTCTCCCAGGGTGAGCTGG
>QEPC01000342.1:227793-250062 GCA_003113815.1 Sphenodon punctatus
CTATTCTCCTATGACCGATGAGGAATGGCAACAATCTAGGTATCTGACTCTCGAGGAGTCTGGGATTAGTGAATCTATAAGAACTAATATTATAAAGTGCAAGGGCACAGGCATTTCAAGACACCCTAATCCAGCTGTGACACTGAATCTACCAGAGGTGTTAGAGGTTAATGAGATTAGATCAGAGGTTCAATGACTTAGGCTGCATTCAGATGTGCGCGTAATTCGCACAGCAGCAGTGATGGCATCGTGCAATTTAAAGCAACGCACACTTCCGGGTTGGTGTGAACGCACCGGGTGCGCACATTTCAGCGTAACGCGAACTCTTGGAGTGCGGTTTTAAAAGCTGCTCCGAGCAGCTCCGCACTCCGACAGTTCGCGTTACGCTGAATTGGTGCATTCACACCAACCCGGAAGTGCGCGTTGCTTTAAATCGCACGATGCCGCCGCCTCTGCTGTGCGAATTAAACACACGTCAGAATGCGCCCATAGTGTTGACAGATGGATCTCTGTCCCATATTCCATGATTTCATGGAATATAAGGGGTCTGGCTAGTAAAGTAGGAGATAAGGACTGGGCCCAATTTATTACGAGGCACAATATTATCTTGCTTCAAGAAACGTGGAACTTGACCCCCTTTTTATATGCAGGCTTATAGATGTTTTAATTGCCAGGAGAAAAGTATTAATGAAAAGGCCAGCCTTCAGCGGGCCTTTTCACCTTAATTATTAACAAGAAATCATGGACGGCTGAACAAATTCATTTGGATATTGATTTTTGTCTACTGGTCAGAGTAACTTCAAATAAAGGGCATGGGCGGATGATTATTAATGTTTATTTACCTCCATCACCAACAATTGCTTTGGTTAAGGAGAGATGGAACCAGTTTACTCAAGTTATAGAGAAAATAAAGCTAGAGTTTAAGCTTTGTAAAAAGAATAGCTTGGTTATTAATAATTACAGTAAAACTAAAATTGCTTTTGCGGCAAAGACAAGACGATATCCCTGGTGCATTGATAATAATAGACTGGAAATAGTAGGGGACTATAGGTATTTGGGTCTTTTGCTGAGTTCTGTTGGAAAGAACACTGTCAGGCTGCTAATATTAAAGCATATCGCACAATGGCGGGTATAATGATAAGAAATATCCAAAGAAGTCCATGACAGATATGCTTTATATTTTTTGTGCTAAGGTAATAGCAAAATTGTTATATGACTTTGAGGTATGGGGATTTGCTGTAACTGACCAGGTAGATATTCCTCCAAACAAATTCATTCGATCCCTGCTTGGTTTAACCTCCTCTTTGCCTGTGGCCTTTCTGAGGCTTGAAACTGGTCTTCTGAACTTAAAAATGATTATATGCAATAGAATGATCATATACTGGATTAAAATTTTGGCAGTCCCCCCCTGTTTGCATCTTATAAAAATGGGTTTTATCAAAGATAATTTAAGAGATCATAATTATCAGTCCCCCTGACTGAGATATATAAAATCTTCACTTCTTACAATAGGGATGGGTTATTTGTTAGAGGAAAATCAAACCTTGATTCTCCCTATAGATCAAGAACTAATGACACAAGGTCTTATGGACATCTCATGGCAGAATGATGTCGCTTCAGTCTGTGAGTCTCAGGTGGCTCTGAATTATCTATGATGGAAGGGAGAAATAGGAGAGGAAAAATATTTTAAGGTCGAAGTGGATACAAATTTGATTAAAGCTCTCAGTAGACTTGTGCTGGAGCAGATGCCAACTTCAATGGTTGAGGGTAGGAGGAATGGTACTCCTAAAGAAGACAGAACTTGCCATTGTGGATTGGGGGTATTAGAAGAGACTGCCCAATGCCCATTATGTTTTGGATTGTCCATGGGTAGAGGACCTTAGAATGAGACTCCTCCCTCCTAAGCTCTGGTATTTATGAGCTTTTTCCCAGAGGGAGAAACTAAGGGCGGATTCAGACGTGTCTTTAAATCGCACAGAATCCTCGGCGGCATCGTGCGATTTAAAAAACTCCGCACTTCCGGGCTGGTGTGAATGCGCTGAGCGTGCACATTTCCACCTAGCTCGAATGTTTGGAGCGCGGTTTGAAAAGCTGCTCGGAGCAACTTTTCAATCCGCGCTCCAAACATTCGGGCTAGGTGGAAATGTGCACGCTCAGCGCATTCACACCAGCCCGGAAGTGCGGTTTTAAAAAAATCGCACGATGCCACCGAGGCTTCTGTGCGATTTAAATGCACGTCTGAATCCGCCCTAATATGGCTATTGTCCCAGAGTGATTCTGCCATTATTAAAAATCTGGCAATTTTTGCATATAAGGCTGAAATGTTAAGAAGGAATCAAAATGTTAATTGGTGATGCAATTTGTGTTTAAGAGACACTACAGCTGAGTTTAAAAGAGGTTTGGACAAGTTTCTGGACGACAGGTCCATTAGCAGCTATTAGCCAGACAGGATCGGGGAACATGACGGGAGCTGGGGGAAAACAACAGGGAATGGATCCCCCATTGTGACCTGTTGGGTGCTTCTCCCAAGCCACCGTGATTGGCCACTGTCGGAGACAGGATGCTGGGCTAGATGGACCATTGGTCTGACCCAGTCGGGCACTTCTTATGTTCTTATCCTTGGAGTGATCCACAACCCATATACACGGGGCTTCAGTGGGGCTGCTCCAGAACAAGTGGTTTGTGGACGGCTGCCTCTCTGCTCAGCTGTCATGAGTCCATCTGCTTTTGCCAATCCGTTGTCTGCTGCATGCGCTTGCCTTGTTGTATAATGAAGAAACAGCACATTCCCACATCCACGAGATCAGCAAGTTTTTCTTTTCCCTTGCATATTATCACCATTTCCTTGTGGAGCCTTTGCATTTAAGGGCTTGGTCCTCTTTTCCAGGCACTCTCCCTTTGCAGGGAGTAAGCCAGGATCGGGCCCTAAAGAGGGCCAAGAAATAAATTGAAATCTATTGAAATGCTGCTGCCAGAAAAGGAAATAACTGGGACATAATTTTCTTGTTGCTATTTCCATTTTTTTTTTTTTTAACCACTAGGTTTCCAAAGCTTATACTTTGTGTTGTGTGTGTAAATAGCCGATCTGGGCACCCTGTTTCAACGCAGTGCCAAGGCTAGGCGTGACTTAGAAGTTCAATTTCAAACCTCCCACCAATGTGTAGGAAAGTTGTGCGTGTCTGTGTATCCCTTCCGCGCCAGAATCGCCCAGGCAGCTGATTGAGGCCGAAGCAGATCATTGGTTAAATGCCTTAATATAGGGCGGGAGGGGAGTTTGAAAATCTCTGCTGGCTTTGGGTGCGGCTCGCTTGTGAGAATGGGAACTGTCCTGCTGCGAGGAGGACAGTAAAGCTTTTCCAATCTATTCAGGGAGCTGCTGGGTCTGTCAGGGGGATCCCCTCACCTTGTGTCTGGAAGCACCAGGCTCCTGCAGCACCTCTTCCCGGGAGTCACGCTCTGGCACTGAGGGCACCTCCAGGAGCAGAGCAGCCTCCAGATCAGCCCCCAAAATGCACAGAGGGGAGGGGGCTACTGCTGGACTGAATCCATAGCTGCTTTTAGACGTGTGCGGTACATACGTGGCATAAAATCCCGCCACATGTAAAAATCCTGCGTGCAGGATTTAGACGCAGTATTTAACGCATTAAAGCCTGTTGTGCATTCTTTTAAAGCTGTGAATTAAATACCTCAAAGTCGCGGTATTTAATTTGTGGCTTTAAAAGAACACGTGACTGGATTTAACACGCAAAATGTCATGTCTAAATTCCGCATGTGGGATTTTTAGATGCGGCGGGATTTTATGCCGCGTGTGCACTGCGCATGTCTAAAAGCGGCAGCATCCTATTGAACCTGTCCCCAGATTCTTAGCTCTTCCACCTCCCAGCCTTCTGGAGAGGTGTTTTCCTTCACTGGGGTATTGCAATCAGCCTCTGTTGGACTGAGGCTGCTGCCAGTCAGCTCACGTGTGGAAACCACTTTCCACATTCATTAAACTGGTAGCTACTGGAGACAGCAACAAGTCTGGGGATGAAGCTAAAGTGAGGCACAGCGAGAAACACCAAATATTTTGGATGCCTCCAGTGGTTCCAATTTGACAGTAGATGCCTCCCCATTTGCGCAGGAACTGGACGGCATTCGTCCAGGCTAAGTTCCTAGTCAAACTGTTGGGTAGTCCCAAATCTGTCCCGCATGCAGCGTTCAGATTGGAACTTGGCCAGGATGCATGGCATCTGACAGCCATAGAGGCAGTGGCAAAATTTTGGTGCAAACTTTTTTTAGGGAAGCGTTCGGTACTTATGAAAGAGGCAGCCGGAGATAGTTTTGTCAGTCCATGGCAAGCATCATAGGAGATGTATTTGGCGAAGATCGGGATCTCCAGGGACTATTTGTCCCATAAGCCACCGGGCACAGTCAGGAGGGAGATCCTCACCAGACTAAGGGACATACACCGGCAGGGGGAAGTAGGGACTATAAATGCCTCACGACATCTAGGGGACTATGCAGACTGGGTACCAGAACAGGGCTGCATGGCTAGCTACCTCCGGACCTCCATCCCCCTTAGGGCTAAGCATCTTCTGCTTCAGGCCCGTGTAAATGCTCTCCCTTCGCAAGTTTTGGAGGGACGTTTTCGGGGTGTGCCCTTTGCCGAGCGTTTGTGCCCTATTGATCAGATCATTGCTGAGACTGCGGGGCACATGATTTTGAGCTGCCATCTCTATGACAGGGCTAGGACTAAATTTCTGGCCTGGCATTTGGACAGGTATCCAGGTCATTCGGAGGTATTTATACTGAGTTCCCTTCTAAATAACCCTAAGATCCAGGTAATAGAGGCCACTGCAGAATTTTTGACCCAGATGGTTAAGGACAGGGAGAATTTCTTGGATTTTAAGGCCCTATGTTAGGGCATGTATACAAAGCATAGAGAGGTGTCTCTCGTTGGTGTGCTCTAGAGAACCGAGGGTTCTGTTTTATTATTTTTAGACAACTTATGTATATTTGTGAGTCGTACTATATGTTTAATTTGAGAGCTAATTTGTGGACACAGATGTATGTCCTTTCTGTTTTGTTTGTCTGTATGTTGTCGGATATACGCAATGGTCTAAGACCACGCAATAAATTGAATTGATTGATTGACAGTAGATGTACTGACTGTTTTGAATTCTGCTGAAATTCAGGCTTGAGTTAAAATATTATTGCATAGGAGCCTAACAATGGGCTGCTGGCTTCATTCGCTGATAAAAATGTGGACAGCGAAGGGATAAAATGTGCAAAGGGGTGGGGGGTGGGGGGTGGAGTTCTCGCATGTCTGCAATTTCTAGGACTGCTTTGAAGTTCATCTGGGGGAATCCCCTCAGGCTATGGCAATGTTACGCCTGTGACATTCCATTCTGGGTTTGATAAATTGTGAAGTGTCAAATCTCCATTTTGCGTCTCTCTCTCTCAGGGCGTTTTCACACAAGACACTCTCCACCCACCCACTATACATGTTACAGGGCACCCATAGGGCAACAGTGGCCCTGCAACATGTATAGTGGGGGGAGAGTGTCTTGTGTGAAAAAACGTTCTGTGTGCTCAGGACAGTTTGGGCAACTAGCAGAATAATCCCCCACAATTCTGTGCAGCCAGGATCAGTCTCCTCACCTTGCTGCAGAGATGTAATGGTGTGAGAAAAGCTGTGAACAAGAGAGAGCAGAGAACTGGCTACCCTCCTACCTGTTCTGCGCCCAGCTTATTCCCTCCGCCGCCATCCCTGTCAGACATAGTTCATGGGCAGGAGGGTGGTGAGGAAGAGAACTGAACTAGGTTCCTGCCTCATGCCATCTGGACCCAGCACATAGCCTCAGCGTTTTATTCTCCACCTAGCAGCAACTTTAGTAGTACCAAGCTAGGCGTCTGCCCACACTGTACAGGCTGTGGATCAGTGCCCCCATTAAAAAAAGATTGTGAAGCAGGAACAGTGTTTACTCTGTCTGCATGGTGCACAGTACAGTTTGGGGCATAAGAGAATAATAATCTGTCTAGAGTGTTTGATAGAAATAAAAATACATACATGTTAATATTGCATGTTCTGCAGTATAGATTACATTATGCAATATAGGTCCCCTGTGGGATGAGTCATGCCCTGTGCCCCTGTCCTGCCTCTGATTACAGTCTCTAGATTCTATGCATGCTTTGCTGCCTCTATGCTGATTCAGGGCGCTTCTGCTAGCTTGTTTCATTTCAAATACTGGCCCGGTCTCTCCAGCTGTAGAGAGCAAATGCTAAACCTCCTCTTAAAAGTCCAGCCAGGGAGCAAAGTTTTTAACCTGGGAAACAAACAGCCCTCCCCCCCCAGGGTTTTCAGAAAACTGCCTCTGCCTCCTGTGTGCGCTATACTGACAGTGTTTCAATGTGTGCATAACATAATGTATCATTACACAACACAATGCATTGATTACAAGCTGAGAATGTATTCTACAGTGTGTGTTCTCAATTGCCATTCCAGTACTTCTCCAACTTGGATCACTCTGTCACATTTCCAGACATTCCTAGATATAATATTGACAACAAGCACCGAGATTGGTATGCATACACTCTAGAACACACCTGCAATGGTTAGATTTATAACAAAAAATAACCGCACCAAAGGAGGTAAAATGTTGCATATAACAAAAGAGGGGGGAAAAAAAAAATCTCAAAGGAGATAGCAAATGGGATTTATAACATCAAGTGTAGTACATAGCAAAGACCTAATGCCAATAATCAGGGCACAAACCAGTAACACAAGTCTTTACACCATGGTGTAAAAAGCACAGTCTAAAGTCCAAAGAAGGACCAAGCCATAGTCCAAACAGACAAAAAATATAAATGGAAAAGTCCAACGTTTCGCTGCCAAAAAAGCAGCTTCTTCAAGGGTTCTCCAATAAATCTTACAACGATGATTCTATTATAGTTGTCTTGATCAGCTGTCTTCAGGCACGGCCCATTTCATAATGTCAGCTGAAAGCTGTAACCTGATTCTCAGAGCAGCGGGGGTGTATCCTCCCTGCTCTGCATATACATACAACAAGGAACCATTAGCAGTAAGTCAGCATGAGACAGTGTTCAAATCATATCAAATAATCATTAGCTAAAAACATACTACTTCACTTTGCAATAACATAACCGTTAGCCACATACGGAAACGGTAACACTCACCCCGTTTCAAAGAATCCATTAAGGCTGTAACACTATCCTTAAGGTGGCGGGAGCATTTTATCCCTGCTCTGTATATATGCGGGAAGAAAACAATAACTGTTAAGCCTTAAGCCAAAGTCCAAAGAGCGGGGGGCAAAGCGGGACACCCCCAATCTTATCCCTCCCCGATGTGTAGACCCAGAAACAAACCTGGAAGGCTTTCAATATCTTATAGAGGGTCAGCGAGATTTCCTTATGAGGCCAACATTCTTACTCACTTCTGTGCTCAGCCCATACCGGAGTGGTTTGCCTTACAAAGGTGCCATAGGCGGTCACATGTTCCCTTGATAGTAACAGATTGGTCCACTCCTATTCATTTCAATTAAGGGGGAAATACAAAATCCACTCCTTTCTGCTGTCATAAAAAATAGACAGATGAACTTTAGAGTTCAGAATTGGGATATTAAACTCCCTTTTTCTGATGTAATTCAAGTCCCACACTGAAGCTATATTGATTAATGATTAGAGAGTATTTGAACACAAAGGCTTTTCATGCTACAGAATCCAGGAAGTCATTCAGACCCCACGGTTCAACAAAGTCCAGCATCAATATCCAGAAAGTTTCTCTAGCCGTCAATAGTTTAGGGTTAATGGGAAAAGTTAATTTTTCAATACCCCAGAATATAAATGAATCGCTATCCTTATGATGTAAGTTGTAGTGCTCAACAAAGGGGGCTGATGGAGTTCTATTCTTTAATCTACTGCAGTGTTCAATCACCCTCGTTCTCAGATGTCAGCTAGTTTTCCCCACAAATTTTCCTACACGGACATTGAATAACATAAATGACCCCTATTGTACTGAAGTTGATGAAGTCATTAATATGGTATAATTTACCTTTATTATCATGGTTGGATCCAACCATATCATTATGGTTGGATCCAACCATATTATTATGGTTGGATTTATGACATATATTTTTGATGCTGAATACAATGACCACAGGCTCTTTCTATGGTGAAATGATTTACTCTTTCCAATTCAGAGATTATTCATTAGGCAGCTTTACCATTCTTCCACTCCCGAATTTGCTGCCATATAGCCAGCTGCTTATGAAATGTGCAGATGGCCAAAGACTGAATGAACAGGGGTCTACCATGGGTATAAACTAAAAACAGAGGGGAAGAGGGATGGGACACATCTCCCATTTTAGGGGTGCAGGTTCTCCTCCTTCTCAGCCCCAGTGGTCTCTTCCCAGCAGAAGTCTTCGGAGATTGAAATTAAAAGTGGCCTCCATCTATTTCTTCTATTTTTACACGATAGGAGGATCTGTCCTCCCACCCCAACTTTGGACTGTGGTTAGTCCTCTGGGAAATAGCTGGAGGGATTTGATGCAAAGCATATGACTTTCATGCTTCTCGCTTTCTTTCTATCCTTCCTTACTGTGCATCCACATGAACATATCCATATAACTGACATATGTGATATCTTCTCGTTACTATATTAATCACATCACACAAAACTTGGAAATTTTTTCCAAAACAAAAAACTTAACAGTTTAAAAAGCTGTTAAAGGAAGAACCATTTCTAAAACAAAAAACTTTCCTCTTCAAAAACATTTCACAAAATGAATTGTACTCTAACTTAAACTCCAAAAACCATGAGAATTCATTACAATTAAAAACCTTTAACTACATACATCAAAACATAACTACCAAAAAACATGGAAATTATTTCAAGATTTTCTATCTACATTTCATAATTTACCATCAACATGAATGTAAGATATGTACTTAATTCCTTAACCTATATAATCTTATTAATGTATCACTAAGTAAACTATCACATTTTTTCATTAAGCATCAATTTATTATATTTCAACAGCAAACCATTTTTTCAAACTGCCTTAACTCTGTCCTTTTGTGCAGATTTGTATGGCATTGAAGCAGTTCTGTACACTAACACTGGCAACCTTTCATTCTATAAAGTGTATACAATTTTTATAAATGTAAATGACAAAGTATTGTTAGTGCCTCCTGCCTCTACCAAAATTCTGTTAGTAAATATTTCTTTAAACCTCATGCCCTGTTTACATTACAGTTTTAACTATGTTAGCGACAGGTATGTTTTAATAGTCTTGGCTCGCAAGGTGCTAAAACGCTTTTTTTGTGCCAGTGTAGACATGGACTAGTTAGTTTATAAATAGCCTTATAAACAGTGGAGTCTCTATGAACTTCAGTTTTCCATCTGTAAAATGGGGATAACAACCCAGCTGTGCTCCACAGATGCTTGGATACCGCATGGAGGGAAGACCTAGGTTTCCTCAACTCACAAGCCCTGTTCCCTAACCAGAAGGCCTCAGTTCCCTCTCAAAGTTTGGGTACAGAACCCTGGAGTCTCAATTCTTGTCCTTTCTAGTCTATTAGACCCCAGGCCCCTTCCAGAGCCAACGGGAGAACTCAGGACTGAGTCCTGACTCCCATCCCACGCTCCTCATTCTAATGCCCTTGAGTCCCTTCCCGCACTGGGAATAGAATCTAGTTGTCCTGATTCCCAGTTCTCCCACATGAACTCACTAGACCCCATTCCCCTTTCAAATATAGGAACAGAACCTAGGAGTCCTGGCTCCCAGCCCCCCTTTTCTAGCGACTAAATCCCAATCTCATTGCAGAGGTGGGGATTAGAAGTCTTCTAATCTTGTCTTCTCCCACAAGGGAGAATACAACCTTGCAAAAATAGCACTAATGATGAAGGGAAAGAATTGCAGCTCAGGATAGGTAAAGAGATAGTAAGAGAACACCTAGCTCCTTTAAACGAGTTCAAGTCCTTGGGGCCAGATGAATTACATCCTAGGGTACTGAAGGAACTTGCCGATGTAATCTTGAAACCTCTGGCTATAATCTTTGAGAACTCTTCGAGAATGGGTGAGGTGCCAGAAGACTGGAGATGAGCAAATGTCCCTATCGTCAAAAAGGGGGGAATTTTACCTGATTATTAAGTTGCACACTGGGAATTCGCTTCAGGTTAGGCTAGCCTCAAGAGGATCCTTGTTGGCACCAATTGTAGTAGGAAGAGGAGTAAGGCAAGGGTGTCTCCTCGCCCCTGTGCTTCTCAGTCTGTATTTTAACGGGGTGGTACACTTTGTGAACTCCAAAGATACCCACGCTTTGCGAGTAGCCCAAAGGTCCCTCCCCATCTTGCTGTATGCAGATGATTCGGCACTCCTCTCTGACAAGAATTGGCCTCAAGAGGCAACTGGCCCTTTTCGATGAGTACTGTAGAAGGGAGGGGCTGGCGATCAATCACTCCAAATCAAAGGTTTTGGTGATAGGCCACGGGCATAGGAGTTCGAATCAGCTATGGTCCATTGGAGGGCAAAAAACTGAGCAGGTACGAAGGTTTAAATATCTGGGGGTTACATTTTCAACTAATTCCAGCTGGAAGCCGCACCTTGAGCTAGTTAAATCTAGAGCAAAAAAGACCTCAACCGATATCCTTCGATTCTATTTTGGCCAGGGAGGGAAGCAGATAGTCCCTGTGTTACTCCTAGTTAGGACCAAGGTGCTGGGGCAGGCTCTTTATGCGGCCCCGGTGTGAGGCTTGGACTTTATGGATAACTTAAGAGTCCATCCAGAATTCCTTTCTGTCTGCGGTTCTGGGTGTCCTGCAGGGGTTGTCCCAGGTAATCTCCAGATTAGAAACTAGATCTACTTCAGTCAGAGTGCTGGTGCTGCAACAAATATTCAACTACTGGGCCAGTCTGATGTCATCCCCCCCCAGTTGGAGACCTCACTCCTAACTCTGGCATTGGATGCTGGACTACTGACTCCCTGATTGCGGCAGGTCCAGCTCCAACTACAACGGCTGGGGTATTCTCCAGAGGTCCTCTTTAGGATCGGTACTCGGGTCTTTAAAAAACCAGTGTCCCAGAGACTTGGGGATCAGTTGGCCCAAGCGAAGCAGGCTCTTTTGGCAGCCCAAAGAGTGTCCCCGGGAATAGTGTTCCCTGAGCCTCAGACCTTGCAACCCTTCTATCTTTTTGAGTGGCAAGACCACCCTAGACGTACAGTCTTCACCAGACTCCATACCAACACCTTCCCCTCTGCTTTGGTAGACGGGAGATATAAGGGCACACCTCATGATAGTGGGATATGTCAGTTATGTGAGTCTGGAGAAGAAGACTTGGTGGCACACATCCTCTTGGATTGTCCCACCCTAGTGGGCCCCTGGCTAAGGTTTCTGGGAGAGTTCTCCCAGTTATTCCAGAGGGGATCTAGTGGGAGAGCGCTAGAGAAAATGTTGTGCCCAAAGGACTTAAGTTTAACCAGCGCAGTAGCAAGCTTTGCTTATGCCACATTGGCTATAAGGTCTTCTATTCTAAAGAGGCAGGGGTTGGAGCGTGCCGGAATTGTAGCCCAAGGAGCAATGGTGGCCTGAGCGGATAAGACTAGGGTGTTTTCTATCCACGGTACAGGGTAATGTCCGAACCTTGGGATTGCTCTTGTTTTTTTTCATTTTTGAGTGTTTGGCTGGTCTTTCCTTGCGCCCTCAACAGTTGAGGGAAGGATTGAGGTGGACTTTTTCCTAGGCAGGAATTTTGCATTGATTGTATATATTCTGTTTGGTATGTGACCTTAACTGATTGATTGCAACAGCCACTGGCTATATAATAAACTTATTATTTATTAAAAGGGGGAAAGGAGGAGCTAGGAAACTACAGACTAGTCAGCCTGACATCAATACCTGGAAAGATTCTATAACGCGTTATAAAGTAGTCAGTCTGCAAGCATTTAGAAAACAATGCTGCGATTACCAGGAACCAACATAGGTTTGTCAAGAACAAGTCATGCCAGGCTAGTCTTATTTCCTTTTTTTGGATCAAATTACTAGTTTAGTAGATCATGGGAATGCCATGGATGTAGTATATCTTGATTTCAGCAAAGCATTTGACAAAGTCCCCCATGATATCCTTCTTGACAAGTTGTTTAAATATGGGTTAGATGATACTACCATTAGGTGGATTTACAGCTGGTTGAAGAACCGTACCCAAAGAGTGCTCCTAAATGGTTCCCCATCAATCTGGAAGGAGGTATCGACTGGAGTCCCTCACCTCAGGGCTCGGTCCTGGGCTGTGTACTGCTCAACATCTTAATTAATGACTTGGATGAAGGGGTAGAGGGGATGCTTATCAAATTTGTAGATGACACAAAACTGGGAGGGATAGCGAACATCTTAGAAGAGAGAAGCAAGATTCAAAATGATCTTGACAGGATGGAAAGCTGGGCTAAAACGAACACAATGAAATTAAACCGAGATAAATGTAAAGTTCTGCATTTAGGTAAGAAAAATCAAGTGCACAAGTATAGGATGGGTGATAACTGGGTTGGCAGTAGTCCATGTGAAAAGGATCTTGGGGTTGTAGTTGATCATAAGTTGAACATGAGTCCGCAGTGTGATGCAGCTGCTAAAAAGGCAAATGCAATTGTAGGCTGCATTAACAGAAGTATCGTGTTGCGGTCACGAGAAGTAATAGTTCCACTCTATTCTGCGCTGGTCAGATCTCATCTGGAGTACTGGGTCCAGTTCTGGGCACCGCATTTTAAGGACATTGACAAATTAGAACGTGTTCAGAGGAGAGCGACAAAGATGGTCAGGGGTCTGGAAGCCAAGTCCTATGAGGAAAGATTGGAGAAGGAGCTCAGTATGTTTAGCCTGGAGAAGAGAAGACTAAGGGGAGACATGAGAGCCATCTTCAAATCACTGAAGGGCTGTCACAGAGAAGATGGAGCAGACTTGTTCTCTCTTGCTCCTGAGGGCAGGACTAGAACCAATAGGCTCAAATGACAAGGAAGCCGATTTCAGCTAAACATTAGGAAGAACTTCCTAACGGTAAGAGCTGTTGGACAGTGGAACAGACACTGCCTAGGGCGGGGGTGGTCTCTCCTTCACTGGAGGTTTTCAAACAGAGGCTGGACAACTATCTGTCATGGATGCTGTGGCTGTGGATTTCCTGCATTGAGCAGGGGGTGGGACTAGATGACCTCTGAGGTCCCTTCCAACTCTTAAGGTTATATGATTCTAAGTCTGGGGCTGCCAGATCAACTTTCAGAAACTGTCTATTAGGAGACCATGGCACTAAAACATTATGAAATCAGGGACTTCTGGTACCCCCTATAGTGCTCTCTTAGAGGTCTCCCAGTTTGAAAGATCCTCCTCCTTCTCCCCCAGGACTTGTTCTTGTTTCCAAACCAGCTCTTAAATCACATAAGCATGGGTCAGCCCATCTTTAGAAGAAGCCACTCCCCTCCTGTTACTGGTGTCTCCATGCGATGAGTAGGCACTGTTCTCCAGCAAGGCTCTCCTGAGTATCTCAATCAGGCTGGAGTGCCATAGTTCCTTGCGTAAATCTTGCCACCCGATGAAGAAGTAGAGAATTGGGTTGGCGCAGCTGTTGAGGTAGGCCAGGCAGGAAGCGAGTGGTAGACCAACCACCATGGCCGTGCCTTCTACCTCTGCCATCTTGAGGAGCAGGATGATGTGATAAGGCACCCAGCAGAGGAAGAAGGTCACCACAATGGCCACAATGACCTTGACGGGTTTCTTGGAGTGGAGGGTGACTTGACGTCTTCTCAGAGTCATAGTGATGACCCCGTAGCAGACCACGATGATGGTGAAGGGTGCTAGGAACCCGCACACCAACCTCGTTAGGAACAGGCCTAGCTTTGCCTCTTTCATACCATCCAGTATGAAGTCACATTTGGAGTGATTGGCCTGGCCAACAGACTTCAAGTTACTAAAGAAGTAGAAAGGGAGGCTGGCAGCTGCAGCTAGGCACCAAACGCCAATGACAGCCACCCATGCCAAGAGGGGTCTGCGGTGGTTCCTGGACCACACAGGGAATGTCACGAAGGCCATGCGGTCCAGGCTGATGGCTGCCAAGAGGAAGACGCTGCAGAACATATTGAGGTACTTGAGGAAGCTGTTGGCTTGGCAGAGGAAGGGACCAAAGGGCCAGTTCCCCTGGTAGAAGCCATAGTTCAACAGTGGCAAGAGCCGGCTCACCGAGAAGAGGAAGTCCGCCATGGCCAAGTGGAGAAACCACACACAGTTGACAGTGTGAGCAGTCCGGTGGGTTATGATCCAGATCACCACCCCATTGCTAAGGGTACCCAGCAGGAAGACTATAGCGAGGAAGAAGGCCTGGACCATGTTCATTGCAGCCTCTAAGTCATTCTCTGTCTTTGGGGGAGATGAGGGGCTGCTGGTTGTGGTCTTCATGATGGGAATAAAAAACCTAATACAGAAAAGAGAAATGGAAACTTAGGTAGTTCCATCAGCCTGAAATTTGCGACAAGAACATCACACATCAGTTCCTCACCCCCTCCAGTCTCAGGCTGGATTCCCCTAGAGGAGAAAGGCCATGTATCCCATCCCCCATTTTTCCAGATCAGAGAATCCCCACATTCCTCAAACACTCTCCACCCTCCCCTATTTCCTACCCAAACCTCCCCACTTCAGAACAAAACAAGCATCAAACACAGGCCTTTTGATCTTTGCAGCACCCCACAGCAATGAGTCCCACAGGTTAATTGTACATTTGTGTGAAATAGCGACACTCAATTCCTTTGGTTGTTTAAACCCTGCCACCTGACTGTTGCATTGTGCCCTCATACTCTAGTATTCCGGCAGCTCCCTCTTTGCTTTCACTGCCCCACTGATTTCATAAACCGCATTCCCCCCCCATTGGTTTTCCCTTTTCAAAGCTGAAAATCCCTGATCTCCTTACAGAAGCGGTTCCATAGCCCGATCATCTTTCTTGGATTTCTCTGTCCTTTCTGCAGTTCTGCTCTGTCCCCTTTTCTAGAGCTTTGACAATCAAATGCAGAGAACCATAGGAATGGAAGGGAGCTCGAGTCATCTAGTCCAGCCCCCTGCACTGAGGCAAGAATCATACGCAGGGGCGCTCCCAATGTCCCAATTATGGAGCCCCCTAAGGGCAGTGACCCTTCCAAGGGCCTCAGCTGCCCCCCACCAAGGTGGTGGCACTGGGTTGGCTCCAAGCAAAGCCCCCTGATGACTGGAGTGGCAGCAGCCCTACCAGGAAGGGAACTTTAAGAGTGGGCAGGGCCAGCACTTCATTCCTGCCCACTCTGAAAACCTCCTTCTTGGCAGAGCTCCTTGCAAGCAGCCTGAACGTTGTGAGAAAAAAATTCAGAGTGGGTGGGTGCAGAGTGAAAAATTCCTAGTAGCGCTTAGACCACTTGCAAAGGACCCCGCTAGAGTCCAGGACCCGGGCTTAACTGAGCCCCCTCTCCCCTGACTGTACCTAAACCTCTTCAGCAGAGGAATTCTCCAACAAAAACTACATGGGTGAAGGGTGGGAGGGGAGGAGGGGGGTTTTATTTCCTTATTCTTTATGCCTCCCTTTTATGTATGTTTTAACTTTTGTGAGCTGTCTCGCGTTGCCTAGGCAGGAGAGGTGGGGTATAAACAATGAAAATAAAGAACAAGGGACACAAGCTGGCTGTCACAATGGGTGTTTTCAGATGGATGGGGAGGCAGCCTGCCCTGGAGCTGGTCGGGGGGTGCACCCCCACATCCATCCCCACCTGGGTTGGGTTCAGATGGACCTGGTGGGATTCTTGGCTGTCCCCACCCTATCAGAGAGTTGCTGGGGATCCCCCAATGATCTAGGCTGGCACATGCAACTCTATTAGGGTGGCCACTGACGTATCTCCAGAATACAGGACATGGGCAGCGGCGAGAATACAGGACACGATGGGAGGAAGAGCCCAGCTGGCTCAGGGATCTTTCCTCCAGGGCTGAGCAACAAGCACTGGGGAAGGGGATGCAATGGTACCGGCAAAATCCTGGCCATGGGTGCATATTTTTTAAAAATCCACCCCGATGGGGTTGGGTGGATCAAAAATGTGGTCATGTCCTGAAAAATCTGGATGCTATGGTAACCCTAGCACTCCCCCTGCCCCCCAGTGCTGGGGCCGCTGGCTCACCTCCGAGTCCACACGCTGCCGACGCTGCTGTTCCTGCCTGGAAGTCATGAGATCATGATTTCTGCTGAGGGGGAGGGTGAAAATGGCAGCGCAGGCAACGTGTGGAAGATCCAGGACAATAACGCATAAAGGACAACGAAGAAACCCTTCAAAAACAGGACTGTCCTGTATAAAACAGGATGAATGGTCACCCTAACCTCTATGGTGCTGCCTGGGGCAACGTCCAGTTGGAAGTGAGCAGCAGCAGCAGTGTGGGTCCGCGCATCAAACAGACAACTGGTCCACTTTGGGACGGTGCCCTGGGTTTGGCCAGCCCACTCCGCTAGCAGTGCTCTGGGATGTTCCGGGGCGGGGCTGCCCTGGAACAGGCACAGTCTACTCCACCTGTGCCTTTAGATGGACCGGCTGCTTGAGGGTGAAGCAGGTGGGTGCGGCCAGCACTGAGGCAGCCTTTCCATCTGAAAACACCCACTGAGCACACAAGCAAATGTGTCAGCCCGCAAAGGCAAAACAGACACATACAAAAAGGCAACAAACACAGCCTTTGGGTCCTCCTGATCCCACTTGGGCAAGCAGCAGAGACATAAGACCAATATACCCAGGGATTTGTGTTCAGTGTGTTTTCCCTGCTGCTGCCAATGGTGAAAATGAAGTAAACTTGGGTCCCTGAATATACCCCAAATAGCACTCGGACAACAGAACTCACAAGGAGACCCAGCATGGAAAGCTCAGACATGATGAATCCAGGCCACACGTATAATGCCTTGGAGTTGCAGACAGCTAATTTGCGACTGCAACACAACCAGCCAGAGTAGACAGTAACAGGTAGCTATGCACAAGCACACAAATGATGGCGCATGCAGTTTAAATACACATACAAGAACAGGCAACAGGGATCAAACACAAGAATCTGCAAGGGAGCGGAGATCCATGCAGTCTCACAAGCTAGAAAGCCATCTGTCCAGCCTCCCATTACCTGTTGGATGGTGCAGGAATCTCTTCCGCCCCGGTCTGTCTCAATGTTCTGTTCCCGGAGACCGGAGGTGTGGAGGCTTCTGCCTTCTCTGTATGACTGAGATCTTTCTTGGTCTGTGGCCAAAGGAGGATCAGGTGGGGAGAGCAATTCACAAGAAAGAGGCACTTGGAGGAAGGCTCCTGAGCTACATTCAGTGGATGGGAGGATGTGGGTGAGCAAGTGGCCATGAGCCAGTAATGGAGAAGCTTAGAATAACCCAAGCATCCAGGAGAAAAGGGGAGGTCCATGGTTAGGATTGTCACCTGTACAGACTTGGCATAGTCCATGGGAGAGACTTCCCAGCATGCACTGCTCCAGTATGGCCTGGGGGGAAGGGAGAATCCCCAGCAAGCACTGTTCTGGTAGAAGCCATACATAGAGATTTCCCAGCATGCTGCACTGCTCCAGTGTAGCTAAGGGCCCCTCCAGTGTAGCTCGGGGGTGGGGTGGTGGTTCGAGTGGCTCCTCCCATTCTCACAAATGGGATTTGCACGCATGCACCTTCACTCACTCGGACAATACCCAGTCAAAGTCTTTTTTTTGTTTGTTTTTTTACCACGTGGTCCTTCCCCTGCACTGCCCTAGTATACCTGTCACCTCAGAATGACAGTTCCTTCCAACTGCCTAGCGGTTTGCTTAGACGTCACTCCATCGATTTCAGTCAGCTACTGTCGTAGCTTCATTTTCCCCTACCAAAAGATGCCAGCTTATTTAATAGGAAAATGTCTTTTAAAGACCAACATAGTCTGTGCCAAATGTGCTTAGGCACAGAACGTGACGGGGACGAGTGTGAGCACAGTACTTTGCTCACACCCAGAATCTCCTCGGACAGACAGCCCCGGCTTCTTCTCCAACTCTCCACTCTGGGGAAGGAGAACAAATGGCAGAAGAAACTTCAGAAACAGGGGCATCGGACTAACGCACGCCCTCCAGACACACCATCCTCAGCCCCCTCAGTGGGAACTGAGGAGACTGTTGCTAGCTCACCTGGCAGGTTTTCCTCTTCACCGGACACTCCACGTCCAAGGGCTTTGGTCAGGTAAACTGGGTGAAAATAAAAAAGAGCCCCCCATCCACTTCTTCTGAGGAAGAGGTAGAGATTGCCTCTAGAGTGAGGAAGGAGGCTAACCTCCCCTCAGGATTACACAGCTACTGTGCTGCTCCACTGGCTTTCCCTCCTGATGAGAATGCAGAGTCTGTGCAAGATGAACAGCCTTTTCAACCCCATTGCCCGTTGAGGCTGAAGAGGTGACAAGCTAGTCAGTATTGGCCAGCAGAAGGCTTTACACCACCGGTGTGGCCGCAGCCGAGGCCTTGCCCGTCGCCATCATGGCACGGATACTTCCCACAATGGGCTTATTGGAGAGCCCACGATCGGGGCAGACAAGCGATTGAGGCCACTTGCCCACATTACTGCACCGCTGAATCTCCCGGCGGGGGATTCTTACGGCATGCTGTGCACGTGGGCGCTTGTAAAAAGCCAAGTCCAGTGTCTTTTTTCTTCTTCTTCTGATTGCTAGGACTGGATTTTGAGCCCTGACAATTGAGATAAAAAAAAGCCGCTGGGTGCGACCCTTTGCAAGCGCCCGCATGCAGAGTACGCCATGGGAATTCCCCGCCAGGAGGTTCGATGGTGCGGCAACGTGAGCAAGTGGCCTGAGTTTATTGTTATGAAATGCCTCCAGAAGCTCTTAGATAAGTGAGATGCCCTCACTCCAGAGCCTAGCTGGGCTGCTGCTCCTCAGCAAGAGCTTCAGTTTACTGCGGCACTTGATGGTGATCCTTATCCTGTAGTGACTGTCCCTGCTGAGACATTGGGTGTCTTTAGACATAATGTCAACGGGTGTCTGAATGTGTGTTTGACCTTGATATGAACATCGGGTTGGCCCTGTGTTCACCATGCGTAGTGAAAGATTGCAGAAGACCTGTGTACACCAACAGAGCCTGTTAGTGAACCCTTGTATATCTTATTCGGCTTACTTTTGCTTTAAGAATCCATCTTGTATGTCATAAGCTGTAAGCATGCCTCTTTGGCTGTTTATGCTGTATTGTTGTTGTTCAGAATGTCAAGGCCAATTAAAGTTGTAATGTTATGAGAAGCGCTTATCAGTACCCAGAGAAAAGCTCCTTAATTGGGAGCTGAATGACTCAGGTCAGAGGGAGGCAATAGTTGATCGTTAGCACATGGCGCAGTGTTTGCCTAGTGGGTTTTGTGAAGCTGGAATAGTATAAGACAGAGCAGCCGGGGACCCATATTGGGAGAACTTCACTGCTGGCCACTCTGCAGATGTGCAGAGAGGGAGCAGCAGAACGTGGGGCCCACCTGGGGATCATCTCGCAGCTGTTGTTGTTTTTCCTGGCTTCCATAAAGGGATGTGAGAAGCTGTCTTTTACTTTTTGTATTTATTTTGTTTATGCTTTGTATATAATCAAATGGCTTTCTTGGCACCATATCATTTTAGTCATCACTGTACTGATTTAAAAGAACAAACAATTTCAATACCCCATGTGGCGCTGCTTAGACACGCAGTCCATCTTGGGGCAAATCAGTGTTTTGCTGGTCACCCGATCTCAGCACGCAAGTGCGGCCGTCTCGTTCCCCATGCTGTACCTGCTAACATGCCATGTGGTATCATTAGACACGACATTGGCCACGTTGCAATGGTGTTCACATTGCATGTTCAACGGGTGGCCAAGCTGGTTTTGGGATTGTTATGGTGCTTAAACACAATGGCCTAACATGTGCTTAGGGGTTTTGTTACGTCTAAAGACACTCACTATCTCCTGTGCCGAGTAAAACCTGATCCTCTGCAGCTACAGAGTCAGTTGTGTCTGCTACAAAGCCCGATTCAGCTCCAGCAAGGGCTGATGAACTACAGCCACAGGTTCAGAGGAGGTACTTGGCTATCGACAAAGAGGTCCCCAGAAAGGCCAAGAAAAAAGTAAAGTATATTTCACCACCTCCTCAAGAGGAGACACTTGCTATTTCTGAGTCTCCTGCTAGCATACCAACATCACCCGTGCCTCAACCAAATCCTGACATTGAGATCGATGAAACAGAGAACCAGCAGGAGCCAGTTCAACCGCCACCATCAGATGAGGTTATAGACCCATCTGTTCCTGTGCTTTCTGAAGAGCACAAGTGTTTCCAGGTGCTAGCCTGCCGTTTTTCTGCTGCTCTAAAATCACCCCAACTCCGATATCGGAGGAAGAGAATGGCCCCATGTACAAATATTTACCCACCAATCAGGCCTCCAAAGTAGCTTTACCCCATTTACCAAAATTAGCCAAGGATGCAACAATGTCTTGGGCATCACCTACAAATATTAAACCTTTCTCTACATCTGATCTTTTTATTTATTCCCACCAAATTCTGCTGAAATCTTTTTCAAGCAGCCTTCCCCCAACTCCTTAATAATAGCTGCCTTCACTGAGCATTTTAAAAATGAGATGCAGGAGACTTCCCCTGCTGATAAGGAAGGGAGAAAAATAGGCGTTCTTGGGAGAAAGGGTTCTGTTGCTAATACTGTGATTATGAAGGTGCCAATTATTCCAGCGCTATGACCTCTTATCAGATCCATTTATGGGACCAGATGAAAGCACTTTTCCCCACCTTGCCACAAGAAGTTGTCAAGATACTCTCTGCATGAATCTTGACAAGTGCCTACCAATTAAAATCATTACAGCATGTCAGTAATGCATCACCCAGAGTAGTGGCCAATGCGATCACCACACGCCGCCATGTCTGACTTAGATCCACTTGACTAGACTACAGCAACAGACCTAAAATTGAGAGCCTCCCCTTTGATGGGGAGGGGCTTTTTGCTAAAGAAACTGATGAGATTTTAGAAAAGATGGACAAATCTTGTACCACAACTTTTCAAAATGCACATCACAAACGAAGAGGCAGAACGCTCCTATGGGCCAGTTGGTTTCCAGCAACAGCCTCAGAGGTACAACAGAACTTCTAATAACTCACTTATTTTCAGTATTCAGGATGATTCAACCCGTCTTCTTATGCCTTCTCATCTCCCAGACAACATGCTTGGTATCGCCCAGGGCAGCAATACAGGCAGTCTTCATCTGTTCCTGCTTCTTATTCAAGAACTCTTAGAAAATGACAACTAGCATCTTCTGGATCTTCACCTGTAGTCCAGCAGCAGTTAAATGTTAATTTTAAGACCCGTATTTCTAGTTGTGGGTCTAGCTGGAGGAGGATTCCCACTGACAAATGGGTCCTTCAAGTTGTACTTTTTGGTTCTTCAGTTATACTTAATAGAACCACGCCCCCTACAGTGCTCCATCCTACAGCTCTGCTTTATCCAAACAAGAACTTGAGTGTTTAAATAAAGAGGTTCTTTCCTTGTTCACCAAGGGTGTAATTGAATATGTGCCTGTGTAGCAGTGTGGGGGGGAAAAGGGTTTTATCCAAAACATTTTGTAGTTGATAAAGAAAGATGGAGGTCACAGATCCATCTTAGACCTTAGAAAACTAAATAGATATGTAAGATATATGAAATTTTAAATAACATTGGAGTCTCTAAGAAAGTACCGTAAGAGGGGACAGTGGTATGCATCAATAGATTTAAAAGATGCATACTTCACATCAGGCTAGCCCCTCATCACCGGAAATATTTCCACTTTCTGTATGAGAATTGTCATTTTCAGTATGCCTCTCTCCCATTTGGTTTGGCTTCTGCACCCAGAAATTTCACTAAGGTTATGGCACCTGTTATGGTTTTCTTAGGGAAACAAGGGATTAAAATATACCCTCACCTGGACGATTGGCTTGTGGTAAGGGGATCCCCCACGAGGGTATCAGAGGATGTTTGTCTGGTGTTTCAGACTTGTCAGCAGCTAGGTCTGTTGATTAACATAAAAAAGTCTAGGATTTCTCCCTCGCAAAGGATACCTTTTATTGGGGCTGAGATTGACTCCATTGAGGCAAAGATGTTTGCACTACTGGAGAGATGGGAGAAGTTACACGGTTACATTCATCAATTAGAATCTCACAGAACTCAGAAAATTCCTTTCTACCAGAGAATCCTGGGGCTTATGGCTTCAACTACTAGCCTTACCCCCCATGCTAG
>QEPC01000342.1:266986-279586 GCA_003113815.1 Sphenodon punctatus
CCCCGCCTCTCTCCTCTGCTCCTCCCAGACCCCATTCCCTTGTTCCCTATTGCACCTCCTGTTCCCTCCTGCTAGTGACCATTTTCACACGTGTGTGGGTGGGGGGGGGCACCCATGCAAATGCCACAACAGGTGCCCCCCACCCGCACAGGTGCAGAGGGCATGGGTGGGCACCCATTGGATCACCGCAGGCGGTTGTGTGTGTGTGCGCGCTCCACCCACCTCCACCTGTCGCCTGCACTCGGAGCAACGGGTGCCAATGCTGGTTGCTCCATGCATGGAGATGGGTGGAGGAGGTGGGTGGTGGTGGGGTGTCTGTGGGAACGCACCCCCACGCACTGCCCACCCACTGCACTGCCCACCCATCCACCCACTCATCTGTGCCCATGTGAAAAGGGCCAGTATCCCTTTCCCTAAATGATTGACTCTCACATACACTATGGGTATTTCATTCATATTTATTATTCATATTTCATTCATTATTAGATATATTCATTTGAATTAATAATAATGGATACATTTAATTATTCATTGAATGGATACCGCCCAGTGTTTGGCAGCTGTGGGGGAACTGGATGAGGGTGAACCATTTGAAACTGAATCCCAACAAGACGGAGGTGATGCTGGCGGGTAAGGCTGCGGGAGTGATAGCACCTGTCATTGATGTGGGGGGTCTGCCCCTCCATTATTTCCCCAGGTCCAGAGTCTGGGGGATGCGCCTCGGCTCACGGCTCCGCTTGGATGTCCAGGTGGTGGCCATGGCGAAGGGGGCATTTTGCCAATTACATCTGGTGCGTCAGCTTCGGCCGTACGTCTCAGATGTGGATCTAACCACCATCACCCATGCTTTCATTACCTCGAGATTGGACTATTGCAACGTCCTCTACGTGAGGTTACCTTTGGTGATGGTCTGGAAACTCCAGCTGGTGCAGAACGCGGCGGCCCATCTGCTTTCGGGGATGGGTCACCGTGAGCACATTCCACCGGCGCTTCGGTCTCTGCACTGGCTGCCGATAGTTTTCCGGGCCTGATTCAAGGTGTTGGTTTTGACCTATGAACCGCCTGGGCCCTACTTATCTGCAGGATCGCCTTACCCTCATGCCATGGATCGACCCCTGCGGTGTGCTGGGGATGCCTCCCTCGGAGTCCCCCGGGTATCTCGGGGGGCGTTCTCGATGGCTACACCGAGGCTGTGGAACTCCCTCCTGACGGAGGTCTGCCTGGCCCCAGATATCCCCTCTTTCCGAAGGCACCGTAAGACCTGGTTGTTCCATCAGTCTTTCGGTGAGGGAGATGGGTGAGGAAGTGGGGGTTGGGGGGGGGGAGGTTTTTGCTCTGCTTGGGGTTATTTATTAAGTCTTAATTGTTGATTTTATAGTGTTTTATCATTGTTGTGAATTTGTATTTTTATATTGTTTTAAGCATGTTGTGAGCTGCCCTGAGCTGCTGTGGCAGGAGGGGGCAGTCAAGAAATCTAAAGATAAATAAATAAATACATTAACTATCAACTAAATATTTAATCTAGTAGTATCCTTTTAATTAATTATGAATAATTAATACATTCATTATTGCATATTACATATTTCCCCGGTGGGTGTCAGTGCTGGAGAGGGGTGGATCCACCCATTGTTTGGGAGACAGTGGGTCCTTGGTGAGCTCAGCCAGCAGATCCCCTCCCCCATCCAGGCATGCTAAGCTTTTAAACCTACTTAGGAATTAAATTGAAACCTACTTTTGAAATGTACCAGGCTAAGTGAGACAAGAGAAACAAAGTAGTCTATCAATATATTTTATAGAACAAGCTACGGCTAGTGGAGGTATGCAAGCTTAATCCGGACCTCACAGGTTTCTTCAGCAGGCAAGTCCGTAGTTCTGTACACTGAGCAAGATCGTAGGGGATGGTGGTCATTCTTGAATTTTTCAAAGGCTTACAGCTGCTTTTACAGATCAGCTACCTGATCTCTCTCCCAGTTAAGTGCATTTTCTAAAACTTGTATTTTTATGTCCGTCTAGTGTTTCAATGTATGCATAATACAGTGGATCATTACATGACACAATGTATTGATTATAGGTGGAGAATTATTATACAGTGTGTTCCCAATCGTCATTCCAATAGTTGCCAGACTTGAATCACTCTTTGTCACTTTACCATACATTCCTAGATATGAAATTGACAAGAAGCACAGAGATTGGTATGCATACACTCTAGAAAACCCAGGCCCTTTCTGTGGTAAACTGATGGCTACTGTATTTACTCTTTCCCATTCAGAGATTACTCATTAGGGAACTGACATACAGGTTCGCAATCCTCCGCCCAGAAACACTCCAAAAATACGATGAAATTATCCAAAACAAACAACCTTAGTTTAAAAAACCATGAAAGGCAGAAGCATTTCCAAAACAAAAAACGTTTTTCTTCAAAAACATTTCTCAAAATATATTCTAACAAACTCCACAAAACATTAAAATTAATTACAATTTCAATTAAAAAAACTTTTAACAACATACATTACAACAATACTTAAATGCCCGAAAGCATGGAAATCATTTACATTTTGTTGCATAATGAAAAACATCAACATTAACACAACATATGTCCTTTATTTATTACAGCGCATTAAATTATTTCCATGTCACCTATGAAATTTTTTTCAAAACACCTTAACTCTGTCCTTTTACATGTATAGAAATTGTATAAATGTTATACAAAGCAATTCTTACAATGAAAGCTTATACAGCTAAATGACTTATAGGATGAAAATGCGTGCAAAAGGACAGAGTTAAGGTGTTTTGAAAAATTTTCATAGGTGACTTATGTGCGCCTATTTATTTATTTATTTATTTATCTATTTTTTCAAATTTTTATGCCACTCTTCCTAAAAGGCATCCGCTACCTGGCCTCCACGTTATCACCAGGGATATCACGGGCACCTTGTCTGGGCCAGTCAGGGCTAATGGCTGCCCACGTGTCCCTGTCTCATCAATTAGGTTCGTCCGCAGTCTCGCTGACATCGAGATCTGCCAGCCCATAGAGTCCTGTCTAGTGTGTCAGGCCAGCTGAGAGGCAGCAGGAGTGGTAGCAATGTTTCTCCCCCACGTGGGCTGCCTCACAGCTGAGAGGCGTGCTAGAGACCTCCCTCCTCCCACAGTCTCCCGCCCTACCTCTCAGCTGAGGGAGGGAGATTGCAGGAGAGGGAGGGGAAGGAGAGGTGAGAGATTGCTGCCACCACTGGTGGAAGCTGCCGCAAGCAAGCACATGAAATACGGGCAGAGGACTGCCTGTTTATTAGGCTGAATGCGCTAAACAGGTGACTGGAGGCTGCAGGGGCCGAACATGGACTCCGGCGGGCTATTGTCTTGTTTGATTCCATCCTTTAAGTGCTCTCTCTCCCTGAGGCTGAGAGGGGAAGCAGCCATGTGGGGCAGGTGTTTATAACAGAGAATAATACAGAGTACTTGACACCCCATCACTGACCAGGGGCCTAGCTAGGTTAGAATGGACCCTCCTGGTGCAGAAGATGGAATAACCCACCCCGTCTGCTCCCTCCCAGTGTGGGGCGGGCCCCCATGCTCGTAGGTTGCGGTGCAGCTGTTTCCCCTGTCCCTGTTCTAGCCACGCTCTTGGCATGGACCTCCCCGAATTTCCCTGCAATGAATGTGATTGTTGCACAAATCACCCCCGCAAGCCCAGTCCCCGCTTCATGGGGGAGTCTGTACGTTGTGGTGTGTCGGCGTCCCCACTCTTACCCGCACCGGCTCCAGAATTCCACAGCTCTGCCAACGCCCTCGGCTGTCGAAAGGGCCAGGTCTTTGCAGAGCCAGTGTTGAGGGGGGGAAGTTGCCCCAGATCTTGTGGTGTTTGGGGGGCCCCGTAGGAAGCCTCAGGAGCTGCGTGGTGGGGTGCAGCAGGGGGAGAGAGGGTGTTCCTGAGGCTCCAGCAGCAACCCCATCCTCCACCCCTGCTCTGCCCACTGCCCCACTCACCCTACCCCAATACTCCTCCCCAGGGCCGGCCTTAGGATTTGCAGGGGCCAGGGCGGGGGAGAAATGCAGGGCCCTATTTTCCCGCTGGCGGCTCAGGGGGCACTCCCCGGCTCGGTCTGGGGGATGCTACCTGAGCCTGGGCTTGGGGACAGGTGAAGGGGCAGTCCCCTCCACCCATCCCCAAGCCCAGCCATTTCGGGGCACTTACCCCATTTGTCGCCGTCACCACCACCACCGGTCTGGGCCCCACACCAGGCCTGCTCGCTGGCTCCCTGGGGTGGGTGGGTGCTGCAGCATCAGATTAAATCTGCTGCTGTTCCCGCCACTGGAGGTCGCCAGGGAGTGAGGGAGAGGCGGGGCCTCTGCCTCTCCCTCGCTCCGTGGCCCCCTCCGCTGCCTATCCGTCTCGGCCAGAGTGAGACAGAGGCAGAGAGGCCCTGCCTCTCCCTCACTCCCTGGCCGAGACTGACCATGGTTGGGAGTTGGGGCCCCTGAGTGTGGCCCCCCCAAGAGTGGGGCCTGGGGCGGCTGCCCTGAACCCCCCTGCTGTAAGGCCAGCCCTACCCATCCTTTCTAAGGCCAGTCTTGAGCCTTCAGGAATGCAGAGGTGGAGCCACACAATGAGCCAGAGTGCAGAGGATACCACGACTTGGCTAACCTTACCCCACTCTGGGCAGCCAGCCCACGTGATGCAGTGCATTGTGTGGCTGGCACTCAGCAGATCTTCCCCCTCCCCCAGGGCGGAGTGAGCAGCTGGCTGATGTCCTCGGAAATTCAGAGCAGCCTTACCCCAACTGGGGGTTTGGCTTCCCAAGGCGGGGCTACTTCATGTGACTGGGTTGCACTTGCCCCGCCATGCGGGAAGCACCGCTGCCGGGCTTTGAGTGGCGGGTGTGGTCACCCGTCAGGCACAGCCATGTCACGGCTGGAGGAGGAATCTTATTTGGGCCGGGGGAGGGAGACAGGGCAGGGCCAGGCGCCTGCTCATGAGTTTGGCACCATGGCCTGCCCCAGCCATGGTGGGAGCTCCAAGAGCAGCCAGGACACCCGGCTTCCTCGTGGGGTGGGCGTGGGGCACTGCTTGTGTGCCCAGCTCCCTGCATTGGCCATGCAATGTGACAGCGATGACTGCTTGCCACGAGGCTGCGCAGGAATTGGGCCCTTGCTGCTCGTGTGGTTTCACCCCTGGTGTCTAACCACTCTTAAATAATATTGTCCGAGGTCTCCCTGTGACGGTCAGGCTGGGGTAACACTAAGAAGCGTTTTGGTGCTCTGATGCCACAAACACCCACCAGCCCCCACTCCAACTCTGCCCTGTTCCTCTTTGTTTTCCCCATAGGCGGCCTTAGAGTTTGCACAGGGCCCTGGGGATATGGGGCTCCTGGTAGCCCCACCCCCTTGGGAGCAACCTCCATGGGGCCCTAAAGGGGGTCATGTTTGGGGCCCTACTGGGAGGGAGTGGGGTCCTCACAACCTGCCCTGGTGAAAATAGGGACCACTGGGTGAGGGGCAGATAGAACAGGGCCCGGAGCTCATCCTGTAGTAAGGGTGGCCCAGGTTATCCCCAGCAGCTCGGCTGTGACTGAGAGAATGTTAACGGGGAGGAGTGGGGAGGAAGTCTTGCGCCCTGGAATTTGGCTGCCCACCACCCTTTTAGCATGGGGCATAAGCCCAGGTTCTGCACCAGCTCCTTTCCTGGGGGGTGTTGATGGAGCTTCTGCAGGAGCAGGTCTGTGCTCCCACAAAAGCCTTGCTGGCTGGGCCGTGGGGGCTGCTATGGGGTGAGGTTTGAGCCCTCCGCACCACAGCTGCACCTCTGCCAGCAGTGGACAAATTAGTCCAAATGGTGAGGAGGCCTTTGCCCCCCCATCTTTGAAGTTTGGCCTCCAGGAGCTACATTGAGTCTGCCCAATGCTGCCATTTTGGATGGCCCAAAGCTAGTGTAGGGAACCGACAGAGTGGGGGGGGGAAGGGGAGGGGACAGAAAGGGGGATCCACCAACCCCAAAAGGTGAGAGGAGGAGCCAAAGAGAACAACCACTCATCTAGGGGGTATTGATTGGCTGCTCCTCCAGCTGATTACACTTTGTCTCCCCTCCCACTGCTCTGAGAAACTTAGGATTTGTGGGGTAGGGTTGCAACCTGGGGTGGTTTTTTACCTGACATTCCCATAGGCCAAAATGGAAGCATCAGGTAAAAAATGACTGAAGACGGCAACCCTATTTGTGGGGCCCAGGGCGAACCTAAAATGTGGAGCCCTGGCAGCCCCTCTCCTGTGGCCCTGCTTTCTTGGGGTCGCCTGTGGGGAGTAGACAAAATAGCAGGGCCTGTGGCTATCACCCTGAGTTGCCCTGTGGTAATGAGCTCAGCCCTTCGGGGAGACTGCAAGCGGGTTCAGAGAGGCCCGGTGTCTGTGATGTTTCTGGCCGAGGAGCTCCCCACATCACATGCAGATGGGTGCCTTCCCCGCTGCGGTCTCTGTCTCACTGCAGCTGCAGGAGAAGCAGATAATACCAGCTCGTGGCTCTGAGACTGTGGTCCAAACACACGACTTGGTTTTAGATCAGGGTGTGTTCTCTCCCTGTCCCCCCGTCACCTCCCTTGTTCTAATCACTGGATCCCACTAACCTTCCAGAGTTGGGAATAAGACCCAGAAGTCCAGGCTCCACCCTCCTCTCGACCCACTAGACACCCTCCTCTTTTGCATAAGCCGTTGTGGCCTGGGTTTTGGTTTGGCTGCTCAGTGTTATTTACCCACAACACCCTGCCCTTCTCATTTCCCACAAAGGCCCCATTGTCTATTGCTTCCTCTGGACTTTACATCTCATCCTTTGTGTTGGAAGCATAAATTCCCCAGGAGAGGGATGTGTCTTCGTGTTAAGTTAGTGAATACCCCTGGGAGCAGGGGCAGCTCCAAGTCATGAATGCAGATGGGGATGGTTTTTTCCAAGGACGAGACTCTCTTTAATAAAACCACCAGCGTCAAGAGTTCGTTGGGTCTTACCACAGCAGCCCTCGGCCCTGTCTGACTGGGAACGAACAGGCCACGCAGAGACCAAGCATCTCACCTTTCTCCCCTCATCTCCGGTCTCACCTTTCTCCCCTCATCTTCGACCATGTGCAGCCCCTCCTCTCTTCGCTTCACTGGCTTCCCCTTCCTGAACGAATCTTGCACAAGCTCCTAGTCTTCACCTATAAAGCTCTTCACAACCTTGCTCCCCCCTACCTCTCTGCACTTATCGCCCTCCATACTCCAGCCCGTGCACTTCGCTCCTCCTCTGTCCCTTCTCTCACCCTTCCACGCCTTCCCTGCTCCCCTAAGCGCCTTCGTCCCTTCTCACTTGCTGCCCCCCATGCCTGGAACTCCCTCCCTGTCCACATCCGCCTTGCCCCCTCCCTTCATACCTTCAAATCTCTCCTTAAAACTCACCTCTTTCGCTCTGCTCTGTCTGACTCTTTATCCTGCTGAGCCACTATTCCTATACCTACGATCGGTTTACCCTTATCCTTGCAACATGGACCTGCCTGCTGTCATTCTCATCGTAACCAAGCCAAGTACGTGCACCTGAGACCTCGCATCTTCATGAATGTTAGACCCCTTGTCTCTCCCTCTGTTCCCCTTCCTAAGTCTCTCCCCCAGCTCCTGTCTCTCAGATTGTAAGCCCTAGGGACAGGGACCGTGTCTATTTTATTACTTTGTAAAGTGCCAGGTACACTGCTGGCGCTATATAAATGTTTGCTAATAATAATAATAATAATAATAATAATAATAATAATAATAATAATAATAATAATCTGTTCCCCCCACCCCCCCCCGCCCTGGGCACGAGGACACTTTAAACATATCTCCCAACAGCCCCTACTCAGGAGGGACAGTTCCTCTTTGGTCTTGGATCCCACTGTACTTTTTTCAGGAGTGTAGAGAAAGTAAGGTGGTTGTGTTGGTCCCGAATATAGGGAATAGAGACAAACGACTATCTTGTGATATCTTGTATTGGATCGACTACAGTTGGCGGAGGGATGCAAGCTTTCGGACCTCACAGGGTCCTCAGGCAAGTCAGGAGATAGAACTGGGACTGAACAAAAGCTGAGCAGGGTAGATAAATGCAGTGACTGGAAACAGTGTCGAAGAGTGGGGAGGGGATGAGAGGGTGAGAAGAACGAGACTCTGGCAGGAGGTTTGCATTTCAAAAGGGTGGAATAAAACAAGGTGGGAAGAGTAAGAGCTGCTGATAGTAAGTAAACTTAAAGCTTCCTGTAACTGTAGACGGTCATTAGACATACCAATTTATTTATTTCTAAAATAATTTAATACCCTGCCCCTCCTGCTCCAAGCAGCCCGGGGTGGCTTAAAATATTAAAACACATAAAAACAGTAAAATCATAAAGTACAATAACAAGGGAGGCACCAAACCGCCCCCCTCCCCTCCCCACATCCCACCCTACACCCCATCTCCCTCGCCAAAAGCCAGCCAGGTTTTACAGATGCGATGGAAGGAGGGGAGATCCGGGGCCACCCAGGCCTCCACCAGGAGGGAGTTCAACAGCCTAGGTGTGGCCACCGAGAACGCCGTCTCCATAGTGGCCCCCCGGGTCACATGGGACCTCGAGAAGGGCGCTCCCAGCGGACCGCAGAAGCTGCTCCAGAGTGCGTAGAGAGAGGCGGTCCTGCAGGTAAGTCGGGCCAAGGCCGTATAGGACTTTATAGGTCAAAACCAATACCTTGAATTGGGTCCAGAAGACTATAGGCAGCCAGTACAGAGCCCGGAGCACTGGTGTAATGTGCTCATGGTGACTCATCCCCGTAAGGAGATGGGCCGCTGCATTCTGCACTAGCTGCAGTCTCTGGACCGTCACCATAGGTAGCCCCACATAGCGCGCGTTGCAATAGTCCAATCTCGAGGTAATGAAAGCATGGATGATGGTGGCCAGGTCACTATCTGAAATATATGGCTGAAGCCGTCGCACCAGATGTAATTGGCGAAACGCACTCCTCACCACAGTCCCCACCTGGAGATCCAGGAGGACTGTGGATCGAGGAGCGCGCCCAGACTACGGACCTGGGATACCAGCGGAGGGCGGACCCCATCAATGATGGGAACCACCACATCCACTGCCCTTCCCACCACCATCACCTCCATCTTGTCGGGATTCAGCTTCAGTTGGCTCACCCTCATCCAATCCCCAACAGCCACCAGACATCGGGTAAGCACCGAGACTGCCGGGTCTGGGTCAGATGAAAATGAGAGGTAGAGTTGGGTGTCATCAGCATATTGATGACACCGCACCCCATATCGTCTCACGACCTCGCCAAGTGGCTGCATATACACGTTGAACATGAGCGGGGACAGAGTAGAACCTTGCGGGACACCACAGATGAGGTCCTGTGGAGATGAACAATCCCCAGGCCCCACACGCTGACTTCTCCCAGCCAGGAAGGAGCAGAACCAGTCAAGGACAATCCTGCCCACTCCAGCTCAATCCTGCAAGCGAGTCACCAACATCTCATGGTAAACGGTATCAAAAGCAGCCAACAGATCTAACAAAATTAGCAGGGTCGAACAATCCTGATCTAATTCATGGTGAAAGTCATCGACCAAGGACACAAGCGCGGTCTCCATGCCATAGCCTGGATGAAAACGGGACTGAAAGGGATCCAGATAACCAGTGTGGTCTAGATGCCCCTGCAGCTGCTGGGCCACCACCTGCTCAATAACCTTCCCTAAAAAGGGACGGTTAGAGACTGGCTGATAACTGGCAAGGGAATCAATGACAAGTGATGGTTCTTTGAGCAGAGGCCGCACCACTGCCTCTTTGAGGCAGTCTGGCACTCTGCCCTCCTGAAGGGAAGCATTGATCACCCCAGCCAGCAATGGCTCCACCATCTTCCGGCTGGCCTTAACCAGCCAGGATGGTCATGGGTCAGGTTCACAAAAGGTGACCCTAACAGCCCCAAGACTTTCCCCGCCCCGGTGGATGACACCAACTGAAATTGATCCCACGAAACCGGACAAGGCGAGGCTTCCACAACCTCTGGTTCACCCACTGCAATAAGTGTGGTGTCGAAGTTGTGGTGAATCTGAGCGATGTTCTCTGCAAAATAGTCACCAAACATGTCACAACAGGCATTAGATACCTCCGATTCCAGGCGGAGGGAGGGAGGGCCAACCAACCCCCTCACCACCTGGAAAAGCTCCACTGGATGAGATTTTGCAGAGGCTATACAGGCAGCAAAAAACTCCCTTTTTGCTGCCTGTACAGCTACAGCATAGGCACGCAAACTGGCTCTATGCTGCAATCTGTCAGCTTCAACACGCAAACAGCAACACCGTCACTCCAACTGCTGCCCTTCCCGTGTCAGCAACCTCAGGCCCTCTGTAATCCACGGAGGCTTGAGGCGCCGTCGCTGATGGAGCGGACGCCTTGGAGCCGTCCGGTCGATGGCCTCCAACAGTCAGGTATTCCATAAAGCCACAAGGTCATCGAATGGGCAGTTGAGATCAGAGGGTAACTCCTGAAGAGCTTTCTGGAACTGCTCAGGTTCCATTAGTTTCTGAGGGTGAATCATCTGAATTGGTTCTACATCCCCCGGGGGCAGACATGCACCAGGAGACGTGCTCGCAGGAGGTAATGAGCAAGTCTTTCACATGCCTTGTGAAACCCATGTCCAAATTGAGCCCATTGTTCTTTGTATCTAGTAGAGCTATGAATTTGTTCCCAGGCTCGCCTTTTAAAGGTGTTGCATAGGTTTCCTTTTAAGACAAGGACAGAGAGGTCAGAAATAAGAATGGTCACTTTGTGAGGAGTGAGTGCCAAGCGTAGAATCTGAACTCTTGTCCATGATCTTTTTTTCTGTGCGAGTTCATGCATTTGTGCAAGGGTTAGTGGGTTTTGCCTACATAGTTCCCATGGGGGCATTGACCTTCCTTCTGAGCCAAGGGGTCCTGCCACCTAAGGGCTATACTACCTATCTATATATATAATGTACAGGGGGGAGAAGGGCAGGGAAAGGGAGAAGGTAACATGTAGGGTATATTTATTTATTTACATTTATTGGCCGCCCCCTCATGCCTACGGCATTCCGGGACGACTCTCAGCAAGTAAAACCAATAATAAAAACTCATAAAAACATCATCAAATAAGAATAATTAAAAAGTAGTCCCCCCCAACATTTACTATACCCCCCAAATCCCCCCACCCACCCTCCCTTCCCCTCCCCCCTCCCCTCCGAAGGCCTGGGCGAACAGCCAGGTCTTACAGGCTCGATGAAAAGCCATCAGACCCGGGGCTAGACGAGCTTCCTCTGGGAGGGAGTTCCAAAGTCATGGCCCGACCACCGAGAACGCCCTCTCCATTGTGGCCCCCCGTTTAACACGGGGGACCTCCAAGAAGGCACCCCTGGCAGACTGCAGGGATCGCCCTGAGGCACGGAAGGCTAGGCAATCCCCAGGGTATGAGGGGCCCAGACTGTATAGGGCTTTATAGATCAATACCAACACCTTGAATCTGGCTCAGTACGCTATAGGCAGCCAGTGCAGACTGCGGAGCACAGGTGTTATATGCTTCCGTCACCTCGTCCCTGTAAGGAGACGGGCCGCCGCATTCTGCACCAGCTACAGCCTCCGAACCAGAACCAAGGGAAGCCCCACGTAGAGCGTGTTGCAGTAGTCTAGCCTCAAGGTGATGAAGGTGTGAATAAAAGTGACCAGGTTGGGCCCGGAAATGTATGGGCGCAGCCTCTGTATTAGATACAGCTGGCAAAAGGCAGCTTTAGCCACCGCCTCCACTTGCCGATCCAGACGGAGGTCCGGATCCAAAACCACCCCCAGACTCCGAACCTGTTGGGCTACGGGAGGGCAGACCCCTCCCCCCTACAAGAGGAGCCGGCACCTCCCTCGCCCTACCCACCACCATCACCTCCATCTTATCAGAATTGAGCTTCAGTCTGCTCTGCCGCATCCAATCCGCCACGGCCTCCAAACATTGGAAAAGCAATGAGACAGCAGGGCCTGGGTTGGTCGAAAATGAGAGGTACAGCAGAGTATCATCAGCATATTGGTGACATCGCACCCCGAACCTTCTCATGATCTCCCCCAGGGGCTGCATATACACATTAAACAAAAGCGGAGACAGGATCGAACCCTGCGGAACACCGCAGGTCAAAGCCCGGGGGCTTGATGTTTCAGCTCCCAGCACCACCCGCTGGCTTCTTCCCGAGAGGAATGAGCAGAACCACCCAAGGACAGTCCCATCCAGACGCCCCCCAGGTCTCTCAGCTGTCTCAGCAGCAGCCCATGGTCCACGGTATCAAAAGCGGCCGAGAGATCTAACAGGATCAAGAATGTAGAACATCCTGCATCCATCTCCCAGTGGAGATCGTCCACCAAAGCCACCATCGCTGTCTCAGTACCATAGCCGGGGCGGAACCCAGACTGAAAAGGGTCAAGGAAACAGATACGGTCCAGATGCGTATGGAGCTGCAGAGCCACTGCCCGTTCAATAAACTTCCCTAAAAAGGGAAGATTAGAGACAGGACGGTAACTGGCGAGTGCGTCCACATCCAGCAAAGGCTTCTTCAGCAGGGGGCGCACCACAGCCTCCTTGAGACTGGGCAACA
>QEPC01000342.1:280775-291760 GCA_003113815.1 Sphenodon punctatus
TCCCCTCCCCCCTCCCCTCCGAAGGCCTGGGCGAACAGCCAGGTCTTACAGGCTCGATGAAAAGCCATCAGACCCGGGGCTAGACGAGCTTCCTCTGGGAGGGAGTTCCAAAGTCATGGCCCGACCACCGAGAACGCCCTCTCCATTGTGGCCCCCCGTTTAACACGGGGGACCTCCAAGAAGGCACCCCTGGCAGACTGCAGGGATCGCCCTGAGGCACGGAAGGCTAGGCAATCCCCAGGGTATGAGGGGCCCAGACTGTATAGGGCTTTATAGATCAATACCAACACCTTGAATCTGGCTCAGTACGCTATAGGCAGCCAGTGCAGACTGCGGAGCACAGGTGTTATATGCTTCCGTCACCTCGTCCCTGTAAGGAGACGGGCCGCCGCATTCTGCACCAGCTACAGCCTCCGAACCAGAACCAAGGGAAGCCCCACGTAGAGCGTGTTGCAGTAGTCTAGCCTCAAGGTGATGAAGGTGTGAATAAAAGTGACCAGGTTGGGCCCGGAAATGTATGGGCGCAGCCTCTGTATTAGATACAGCTGGCAAAAGGCAGCTTTAGCCACCGCCTCCACTTGCCGATCCAGACGGAGGTCCGGATCCAAAACCACCCCCAGACTCCGAACCTGTTGGGCTACGGGAGGGCAGACCCCTCCCCCCTACAAGAGGAGCCGGCACCTCCCTCGCCCTACCCACCACCATCACCTCCATCTTATCAGAATTGAGCTTCAGTCTGCTCTGCCGCATCCAATCCGCCACGGCCTCCAAACATTGGAAAAGCAATGAGACAGCAGGGCCTGGGTTGGTCGAAAATGAGAGGTACAGCAGAGTATCATCAGCATATTGGTGACATCGCACCCCGAACCTTCTCATGATCTCCCCCAGGGGCTGCATATACACATTAAACAAAAGCGGAGACAGGATCGAACCCTGCGGAACACCGCAGGTCAAAGCCCGGGGGCTTGATGTTTCAGCTCCCAGCACCACCCGCTGGCTTCTTCCCGAGAGGAATGAGCAGAACCACCCAAGGACAGTCCCATCCAGACGCCCCCCAGGTCTCTCAGCTGTCTCAGCAGCAGCCCATGGTCCACGGTATCAAAAGCGGCCGAGAGATCTAACAGGATCAAGAATGTAGAACATCCTGCATCCATCTCCCAGTGGAGATCGTCCACCAAAGCCACCATCGCTGTCTCAGTACCATAGCCGGGGCGGAACCCAGACTGAAAAGGGTCAAGGAAACAGATACGGTCCAGATGCGTATGGAGCTGCAGAGCCACTGCCCGTTCAATAAACTTCCCTAAAAAGGGAAGATTAGAGACAGGACGGTAACTGGCGAGTGCGTCCACATCCAGCAAAGGCTTCTTCAGCAGGGGGCGCACCACAGCCTCCTTGAGACTGGGCAACAACCTTCCCTGCCGAAGGGACGCGTTAACCACCCTCGCCAGAACCGACCCCAATGTCTCCCTGGAGGCTTTCACCAACCAGGACGGGCACGGATCTAATTCACAACTTGTGGCTTGAACAGACCCCAAGACATCCACCGCATCGGCCGGCATCACTTCCTGAAACTCCTCCCAGAAAGATCGACCAGACGGTGCCTCCATAACCTCATGCTCCTCACCTACTGCATCCAACCCGGTGTCGAAATGAGGAAGGAAAGGTATTGGTAGTAATACAATGAGGGCTAGAGAGGATTTTTGTGTGTGTGCAAGCACCACAGTTCTGTAAACACAACCTGACAAGCAGAGCTCTCACAGAACAGAGAAAAAAGTCTAGCCCTCCCATTATAAAGGGTTGCAGTGCCCTCCCTCACAGCCCCCCTGATTGGTTGTGGGAGGCAGCAATCCTTGAGCAATCACAGAGTGCCATGAGACTGCTGGGGCCTGCTTGCGCTGCTCATTGGCCAGTGATACATCCATCAGACACTGATGAGCTGCTTACCCCTCCCAACACAGGCACAGTTCAAGAATTCAGCCCTGTGTAGGGCTCAGAGATGTCTGCTCCCTCCTCCCCTCTCCACATTTTCCCTTCAAAACCCAACTGCCACAGCACTAATAATAATGACAACACTAACGACATTGTCATTATCATTGTCATTATTATTGATTGTTGTTCTTGTTGCAATAATAACAAAAACAACAATTATCATTATCATTATTGTAATAACAAAAATGACATGCACACCCCTAATAAACCTGTCCTGCATTTTTTCAGACTATTGTTCTGACCTGTTCCATTCCTGAGGAAGGGCCCTGTG
Organism: Sphenodon punctatus; assembly: GCA_003113815.1. Taxonomy (NCBI): domain Eukaryota; kingdom Metazoa; phylum Chordata; class Lepidosauria; order Sphenodontia; family Sphenodontidae; genus Sphenodon; species Sphenodon punctatus. The sequence goes on from QEPC01000342.1 coordinate 283,036, forward strand.
TGGCCAGAAAACTTGCATAATCTCACCAACAGAAGTTGGTCCAGTAAAGGAGATCTAAACCACCTTGTCTCCATTTCTGGTCATGATCCTAGAGTTCCCAGTCAGAACTTGACAGTTCCCTGTCCTTCTCCACCAGGTCTTCTCCTTGTTTCCTACTGAGCTTACAGGCTGCTGTGGTGTGGGTTGGTCTACTGACAGAAGATGGTGTTTCCTTCCTGTGGATGGTGTTCTCAGGCAATGAGTAGACCGTGTTCTCCAACAGGGTTCTCCTTAGTGTCCTAGCCAGGCCAGAGCGGCTTAGCTCGTTGCGAAAATCCAGCCCCATGAAGAAGTAAAGGATAGGGTTGGCACAGCTGTTGAGGTAGGCCAGGCAGGAAGCAAGGGGTTGGCCAATGGAGACAGCCTTGCCCTTCACCCCTTCCATCTTGAGGAGCAGAAAGACATGGTAAGGTGCCCAACATAGGAAGAAGGTCACCACAATGGCCACAATGACCTTGAAGGGCTTCTTGGAGCGGAGGGTGATTCGGCGTCGAATCAGCATCACGGCAATGACCCCATAGCAGGTCATGATGATAATGAGGGGTAACAGGAAACCACAAACTAGCCTCAGCAGGTACAGGCCCTGTTTCAACCCTTCCACACCATCCACTTTCAGGGAGCACTTGGTCTGATTGGTCTTGCCGTCCAGATGTACGTTACGGTAGAGGTAGAAAGGGAGGCTGGCAGCAGTAGACGTGCACCAGGCCCCAGTGGCAGCTACCCATGCCAAACGGGCCCCACGGTGATTCTTGAACCACACAGGGAAAACCACAGATGCCATACGGTCCAGGCTGATGGCTGCCAAGAGGAAGACACTGCAGAACATGTTGAGGTACTTGAGGAAGCTATTGATTTTGCAGAGGAAGACCCCAAAGGGCCACTGTTCCTGGAAGAAGGCGTTCTTCAACAGTGGCACCAACCGACTCACTGAAAAGAAAAAGTCGGCCAAGGCCAGGTGGAAGAACCACACGCAGTTGACAGTGTTGATGGCCCGGCGGGCTGTGATCCAGATTACCACTCCGTTGCCAAGGGTACCCAACAGGAAGACCACGGCATAGAAGAAGACCTGGACAAAGTCCATTACGGCATTCAGGTCAACTTGGTTTTTGGGGGCAGATGACCAAGAAGGAGTGGCAAACCACAAGCTGGTATTGACTTCCATGATGAGAGCTGAGAGAGAGAGGGAGAAATGGAAAGTCAGGTGATACTAACAACGTGGGAACCTAGAGGGGAAAAGTCCCTTATCCCATTCCTTGATTGGCACCAAAGTGCCATAGAGGGGAAAAGCCACATATCCATGAAAACGTAAGTGCCATACTGGGTCAGACCAATAGACCATCAAGCCCAGCATCCTGTCTCTAACAGTGGCCACTCTTGATAGCTTTGGAGAAGTACTCAATAGGTCATAATGGAGTGATCAGTCCTTGCTGTTTACTAACAGCTACCAACAATCAGAGGTTGCATCCCGCCGACTTACTTGACTATACCCATTCCCCACCAGCCTGGTCTTCTGTCTAGGACTGAGCTGGAGCTAGAGTGGAGGATTCTATATCCCATATGCCTTCCTTTTGAGCCAAGGGGTCCTGCCACCTGGGGTCAGACGAGAGCTGGTACCCCAGTGGGGAAGGTTCCATATAAGAACATAAGTAGTGCCAGGTCAGACCAATGGTTCATCCAGCCCAGCATCCTTCTCTGACAGTGGCCAACCTCAGTTGCTTGCGAGAAGTACCCAATCAAGTCACAACGAGCAATCCATTCTCTGTTATCCACTCCCAGCTCCCAACAGTAAGAAGTTATGTCCCTAAACCTGCTTGGCTAATTGCTGTTAATGGACCTACTCTCCAAGAATGTATCCAATCCTTTTTTTAAACCCAGCTAACCTACTGGCCTTGACCATAACCTCTGGCAACAAATTCTACAAGTTAATTGTGCATTGAGTGAAAAAATACTTTTAAAAATTTGTTTTAAATCTTCTACCTGTTAGTTTCATGGAGTGTCCCCTAGTCATAGTATTATTATTTAAATAATGGTTCTCCATATAGTCGTTCCACACCACTCATGATTTATAAAGTTCTCTATCCTATTCCCTTTGTCTTCCCTTTTCCAAGCTGTAGAACCCCAACCGATCAAGCCTCTCTTTGTACATGAGCCATTCCGTACCCTTTATCATTTTTGTTGCCTTTCTCTGTATCTTTTTTATTTCTGCTATATCTTCTTTGAGATGGGATGATCAGAACTGCACATAATATTCAAGGTGTGGTCATACCATAGATTTATATAGAGGCATAATGATATTTTTAGTTTTATTCTCTATCCCTTTCCAAATAATTCCTAACATCCTATTAGCTTTTTTGGCTGCTGCTGCACGTTGAGCTAAGGATTTCAATGTATTGTCCACAATGACTCCAAGATCCTTTTCCTGAGTGTTAACCCCTAATTTAGAACCCAGCATTGAGTAAATATAGTTTGGATTATTTTTTCCTACGTGCATCACTTTGCACTTGCCCACATTAAATTTCATCTGCCATTTCGATGCCCAGGCACCCAGCCTTGCAAGATCCTCCTGCAATTCTTCACAGTCTGCTCGGGTTTTTAACTACCTTGAATAACTTTGTGTGATCTGCGAATTTGATCCCCTCACTTTTTACTCCCTTTTCCAGATCATTAATAAATAATATATTTAACAACACCAGTCCCAGTACAGATCCCTGGGGCACTCCACTATTTACTTCTCTCCATTGCGAAAACTGATCTTTTAGTCCTAGTCTTTACCTCCTATCCTTTAACTAGTTACCGATCCAAAGTAGGACACTCCCTCCTATCATGACTATTTAATTTCCTCAAGAGTCTTTCTTGAGGGACCTTATCTTTATACCATTCCCCGCACACCTGAGTAACAGAGCAAGACAAGGTTCCAGTCAGTAACAGCCGCACGGTGACCTGATGTACAAATTCACAGGATGTGTGGGAAAGTCACAAACAGAACAACAAAGAGGGGAAGTGGTTAGCAGAGACCTAGAAACAACTTTGGCATCAGAGAGAGACTTTCTGTGCCAGAAGGATACGCAGCCTTTCCTCTCTAGGGGGAGCCAGCTCAAGTCGGGATCCAGATCAGGAGGAATTTGCTGGTCATGGAGCAGGGTATGGGCACATGGGACAGGGGGTCTCTATAAGCAGTTCAACAGCCCCATGAGTGTGATGAGCCTGAGGGTCTCAGCAGTTTGCTGCAGGGTGGCTGCTTCTGGGGAAGTGAACAGAAAAAGGGCATGTGTGGACAAACCCTGGTGGTCAGAGGTTGCAACCCCCAACCAAATAACAGCCATTGATAACAACAGTAACTGATAACAATTAGAATAACTAATAACGCTAACTGCTGAAATTATCCTCTCTGAACGTATCAAATCCCCTGTTAAATCCAGCTATTTATTTAATTTTATATTATTTTATTTATTTATTTATTTTATTTAATACATTTATACCCCACCCCTCCTGCAAACAGCTCGGGCGGCTATGCCAGGGGTGGGGAACCTCAGGCCTGGGGACCAAATGCGGCCCATGGCTAATTTTTATGTGGCCCCTTTCCAGTTCCTGGAGCTGGTCCCTGGATCCCTAAACCCCGGAAGACTGAGCTCAGGGAAGGCAAGGGGAGATGAAGACATGCGTGTAAGGGATAGGGGACAGATCCAGGAGGACACAGATCCTTGATCGAGACCCTTGTCTGCCTGAGTGCACCCCGTAAGCAGCCCTACCCCCAACTTTTATACGGTCTTCAGAGCTTGTACTAATTTTCAAAGAGGCGTCTGGGAGGAAAAAGTTTCCCCACTCCTGATGAGCTACACATTTGGTCTTTGCTACATCTCCCGGCAATGAATTCTATTTTTGTAGGTGTCTTGCATGAAAAAAAATAATCCTTTGGTTTGTTTGAATCCTGCCTGCTGAAAACTTTGTCTGTCTCCTAGTCCTAGCATTGTGAGACAGTGCAAATAAACAGCTCCTGATTCACACTCTCTGCTCAAGTGATGATTTTGTAAACATCTCTCATAGGTTGTCTCTTTTCTAAGTTCAAGAGCCCTGATCTTCTGAGCCTTTCTCTCTACAGAAGCCAATCCGTTACCTTGATCCCTTTGTTGTCCTTCTCTGTCCTCCCAGTTTTACTTTATCAACTTTCTGTCTATTGCCTAACAGACAAGCTGGGTTATTATTATTATTATTATTATTATTATTATTAACAAACATTTATATAGCGCCAGCAGTGTACCTGGCACTTTACAAAGTAATAAAATAGACACGGTCCCTGCCCCTAGGGCTTACAATCTGAGAGACAGGAGCTGGGGGAGAGACTTAGGAAGGGGAACAGAGGGAGAGACAAGGGGTCTAACATTCATGAAGATACGAGGTCTCAAGTGCACGTACTTGGCTTGGTTACGATGAGAATGGGATTTATGTTGGGTTGCCCAACATAAAACAGAGACACACACAACAAGGCAGCAAACACATGTGCTTTGGTTCCTCCTTCTCACAGTAGGACCAGTGTCTTGCATGAAAAACACACAACACAAATACATTTCAGACGACACACATAAAGGCCACAAGGAGACACAGCTGGAGCCGAATAACCAGACACAACAAATCCCCATTGCTCATAGAACACTGCTGAATTGCACGCAGCTAAAGCACAGCAGGGACACACCCTGGACAGACCATGACACTAACGAAGATGCATGCGTCGCAAAACACGGCATACACAACAATACACAGCTGGACACAGCCCCCCCACCCCAAAAAAAGCAGGAAGCAAATGCGGACAGACCCACAGGGGAAAGGAGAGCAGGGCTACCCCACAAGGTCACAAAGTCACCTATCTAGTGGCATCAGTTCAGATCAGAATACCACGGGGCTGCACCAACACAGATTAGAATACAGGGCATTGGGGTGCCATGGCCCATCCCCCATTACCTGTGAGAGGCAATGAGAGACTCTTCCACTTCGGTCTGTCTTTCCCAGTGTTCCTTTCCCGGAGACGGGAGTTGCTGCGGCTGCTGCCTTCTCTGCGTGCCTGAGTTCTTGGTCTCCAGCCAACAGAGGCTCAGTCGGGGCAGGCACTTCATCGAAAAGAGGAACTCAGAGGGAAGTCTCCCGAGCTATATGCATGCAGCAGACCAGAGGATGTGGGGGGCTGGTAGCCTTGTTAGTGTAGTTGTGCGGAGGGACATGGGTGCAGGACCGGACACCCAGCATGTGTTGTGACCCCGCTCTGAAGTATCTATCTATGAACTAACCATACAGCCGCGAGTATAAATAGAGTTGTAGTTTAGTGTGTCTGTGTCTATATGGCAGTCATTGTTATCACTGTATATGCGTATTATTAGGGTGGCCACATACCTCCCCTTTAAAAGAGGATGCTTATGAAAAATACATGGTGCAGAGTTGCACTGGAACCAAAGCAACCCTGCAATATGTGTTTTTCATAAGCGTCCTCTTTTAAAGGGGAAGTATGGCCACCCTACTTATTATGTTGTGTATTACTGTGATAATAGCAAATATAGGTCATACGCAGCACTGCTCACAAACACTGAGGGTACAAATGACATATGGGGGGTACTGGCTCTTTAAGCCCGGCTGCCTTGCAGTAGCCACGCCCATACTCAGGGATATGAAAGCCTGAGCATCTGGCCAGGGAGTCAGTCTGGAGCCAGCTGTTGTGGGAGACAGTTGGCTCAGGACTCTCTCTCCCCCCCCCCCCCCATTGTAATGCTGGAAGTGCTACTGTGCTGAAGAGGAGAAGACCTATACCAGAAGTCTTCTTGACCTAGGCAAGAAAGGCATATAGACCGTGGACTTCAGCTTTCTCTGGGAGGTGTGACTGTAGGGCAAAAGGGGCACAGACTGAAGGCTGGGACTGTAATAAAAGTTCTCTTGCTCTTTGCTATTGTAGCCCTGAATATTTTTTTTTAACTAGGCCCACCTCCATGTGATGCTACCGGCAGCCATGTCACACAGCAAAAACAGCGAGGTCCATGGTCAGGATTGTCACGTGTACAGCCCGAGCGTGACCCAAGGGAGAGAATTCCTAGCATGCACTGGTCTAGAATGGCCCATAGATGAGAATTCCCAGCATGCTCTCCTCTGTCAGATGCCAGTGAGAGATAATTCCCAGTGTGTACTGCTCTGGCCTGGCCTGGCCTATGGGGAGAACATTCCCAGTATGTACTACTTTGGTACGAGCCATGAAGCAGAATTCCCAGCATGCACTGCTCTTCCAGAGGCCAATGGAAGAGAATTCCCAGTACACATGCCTCTGGCCTGCCTAAATGGGTGCAGCCACATAAGAGGTTACCCCACTTTGGGAAGCCTTATCCCACTTCAGGCAATGTTTCCATGCGATACAGTGGCTCGTGTGGCCGGTGGCTGCTGGATGTTCGCCCCACTTTGGGCAAGCCATACCCCACTTTGGGCAACCTTGTTACACCCTGCGTCTTTGGGGAAAGGCCAGTAACGCAAGGTGTAGCAAGGCTGCCCAAAATCGGGGTACCCGAATGTCCGCCAACCCGAAGTGTGGTGGCTGCAATTGCCCACCATGAGGTGGGGCGGGATCGTGCCCACCCCTGGTTGAGTGGCTGCACCAAGGAGGAGAGAATTCCCCGTGTGTACTGCTCTGATAGTCAAAGGGAATTTCTAGTATCAATCGGCTAGGGCTGTAGCAAGGAGCACTTTCCCCTGGCCAAGAAATCAAGCTGACCCCCATCCTGCCTACCCCCCCCCAAGCACCCAACCTCACCTTTTCCATTCTGTGGCACACTTGTAGATTTGGTTGGCGCTCTGAGGCGCACTTGTTAATTTGTTCCAGCTTTGTGACATGAAAGATGCTAGTGGTAGCTTTGACGCCTTGAGCTCTTGAGACCGCACAGGAAGCAAGACGGCTCTGGAGATCTTGAGATAGCTCTGGGGCTACTCTCTAATTTTCTCTTTGATCTACTATTACTATTCCCCCCCCAGCAAAGCACAATCTGCGGCTGTTTATTGAAACTAATTACCCATCTCAGTGTCAAAATTCACAGATGTGCAATCCCACCTTTCCCTCCGTAGGCAGGACTTGAGCTAGCACAGAAAGCAAGACAGCTCTGGGGCCATTCTCTCTAGTTTTCTCTTTTAGCTATTATTACCATTCCCGCCCAAAAAGTCATAATCTGCTATCTGCAGGTGTTTTCTAGCCCCATAGAGACCCCCCCCTCTTCTACCACAGCCCTCTCTCTCCCTCAAACCCAGGCCCCACATAGACCCCCTGCCCTTTCTGCCCCAAGCCCCACACAGAGACGCTGCGGCCGCCCCCATCTCCTTCCCTCTCTCTCAGCTGAACTGAGCGAGCTCCCCTTTTCCAGGTCCGGGCGTGCCTCTCTCCTGCCTCCCCACCGCAATAGGGCTCTGGGCAGGCCCAGCGGCGGTGGGGACAAGGACTCAATCTGACTCACTCGGATCTGACTCAGAATCAGTTGCAGGGAAGAGTGAAGAGAGACAATGAGCTGCTGTAAGAGGCTGAGGGAGCAGCCAGTGGGGAGCGGCGCCGCGTGGGCAGGAGGAGAACTTAGAGGCTGAGGGGAACCGAGCTGCCTCTCTCTGTGGGCTGCTCCCCACCCACTCCCTCTGCTTCCATAGCCCTGACCCAGCCTCTCAGTGTGGGGTGGGCAGGGCAGCAGTCAGGCACCAGCCACCCGCAGCAGCAGAAAACACAAGCATTTTTGGCGGGCACTCCGCGTGCGCTTCCATCTAGCACCACTTTCAAACTTTGCCACATGATCCATCCCGTGGTGGGGAGGAGGGAGCCTGATTGGCCAGCCTCCCTCCCAGACTTGTTTGTTTATTAGGACCAGCTGTTGAGCCGCTGGGCCTGGGGCTGTCAGATCGCGGCTGGGCGTGCAAAGGCACTCTGCTCGCTCAGCTCAGGGGGAAGCAGCGGGCCAAAAACCCATCCCGCCGCTGCTGTGGCACAGAGAGCAGAGCGGTCAGTCATGCAGGCTAGGCAGGCGGCACGGGGCCCCCAGCCATACTAGCTTCGCTAGCGCCACTGGGAGGCGGCGGCCCCCTGCTGCTGGGGGCCCTCGGCATAAAAGCCAGGCTCGCTCAATGGACGCGACACCACTGGCTTTCTGCCAATGACTTCTGGTGCGTCGGCGTCGCCCATACGTCTCAGTCCCCTGGCCACTATCATCCATTGCTCTTTCATCCCCTTGAGACGGGACTATTGTAACGCGCTCTGCATGGGGGGCTGCCCGCGGTGACGGTCCGGAGACCGCAGCTGGTGCAGAACGCAGCGGCCCGCCTCCTTATGGGGATGGTTCGCCGGGAGCACGTTACGCCGGTGCTCTGTTCTCTGCACCGGCTGCCTAGAGTCTTCCAGGCCCCATTCAAGGTGCTGGTTCTTACCTATAAGCCCTATACGGCTTGGGCCCCACCTACCTGTGGGACCGCCTCACTCCCCGTGCCCTTGATCGGCTTCTGCGGTCAGCCGGGAGTGCCCTTCTCGAGGTTTCCCGGGGGGCCACTAGGGGGAGGGCATTCTCGGCGGCTGCCCTGAGGCTGTGGAACTCCCTCCCAGCAGAGACTCAGGTGGCCCCGGACCTTCCTTCAGATGTCAGTGCAAGCCCTGGCTGTTCCACCAGGCTTTTGGTGAAGGAGATGGGGGGGGGGG
>QEPC01000342.1:299464-310414 GCA_003113815.1 Sphenodon punctatus
TCCCCATTAACCTCCAGACACAACACCCCTTTCCTCCCCATTCAGCTCCAGCCCCCCACCTATCTCTCCATTAACCCCAAACACTCCTTTGCCATTCACCCCAGCCCCCACACCCATTTCCCCCAATAACCCCGAAACACCCTTCCCTTCCCTATGCACCCCAAACACTCTTCCCCACTCAAGACAACATTTCACAAACCTGATTCTATTCCAACATTTAAAAAACATGGTTTTAAATTCATAGTTAAGACGAATTCATAATTTGTAATATTTTCACATTTCCCCAATCTAATAATATCACCATACCTTAAGTCCTATACTTTCAACTTATTACTTCACCACACCACAACACTATTTTTTATCCTCTCTATCTCTCAACATTATCTTTAAAGAACTTGACCATTCTGTTGTAACAATGCATATTACATTGCTTCACACATTAAAATTAAAGAAATTACTTCCTTATTATTCACATACCCTAACAAGTTAATAAACGTGTTGATGTTTTTTACTCTGTATCTGAAATGTAAAAGTTAATATTACCATGATATGTACTATGTATAGATTAACTCGTTAAGGCATGTGTATAATAGGTAATTAATGAAGAACCATTGATAAACACTCTTTGAGTACAGTTCTTACTCGGGCTAAAACGAGTTCACGAGCCCCTCAAGAATCTCATGAGAATTGGCAGCCTTACTGCCATTCTTGCAGAGATTTTTGAATGGCCCCCAAATGGTCTGCACATGCGCAAAATGGCCCCAGTGGTAATTTTGCACATGCACAGAGAATTTCAGGGTTTTAGAGGATACTGTGAGATTTTTGAGAAACATAAAAAACCGATCAGACTGACCAGTCTATAGTTTCCCAGACAGAGGAGGAATGAAGTTCCTTGGGGTAGGGAAGGGGGTGGGGGATAGTGGAAAATGAGGTCAGAAAGATAAGGAGGAGCAAGGCCATGGAGAGCCTTGAAGGACACATTTGTGACTTATTCAGGGACTGGCTCATCAGCCATTGTTCTATTGCTTTAGAGGATTGTGTAGAGTTTGCTAGGACATTTCAGCTTTCATTACAGAAGCCAGTGCTTCAAAGTGGCCTAGCAAATGCGTGGGGGTGCAGTTCTGGGAAATGGGTACACTGCAGGAAATTTGGATTTATCTGGTAACAGAGGGTTTCCTGAGATATAGTCCTCATCCCTCCCCTCCAAACATGCCAAACCCCTACCAAACAAGCCCACTGCCCACCCTGCAGAGACTCTGCTTCTGGGGGCATTATTGCAACTTGAGAGAAGGGAAATGGAAAGAGAATGGTGTGAGCGACGCTGAGTAAGAGTGAAAGCGGTAAGGAAGATAAAAAGGTGATAGGGGTGTGTCAAAGGTTTCTGGGTTACGATTATGACTGGCTATTGAGAAACTGATATCACTTATCAAATCAAATTGATTTAAATAGCAATTTAGCCACAGGCTGTTATGCTGTAAGAAGGTATCTAGCATACATAAAAGTTTCCATAAAACAATTCACAAGATTGTCAAAGAGATGCGTTGATAAATAAATGGCAAAACACCAATTCTTAAGAATGCTGTCATCTCTCTATGGGGGAGGGAAATGGCCACTGTTGTAAGAACAACAGGTGACTGTAGTGTGGCATCACGGTCGAAAGTAAATTGCCACATATTTTGAGCCACTCACTGGTTTAATATATGGAATATCTGCATCCTTTTGTTTCCACGAAACTTCAGTGGCGTATGGGTTGGCGCAGAGGCCCCCTCTAGTGGTGTTTTGGTGACTAACCACCCACAGGTTCGTGAGCTCTCAGAGCTAACTGAGGCATTCATGGAATCCATTCCCTGCCCTCCACCACTGAGATCCCTGCCCTTCTGATGTGGGGGGCATTGGAGGTGGTGGGTTTCTGGCACTAACATTTCTGCATTTCCCCCTCCTTCTGGTCCTGGTTCTTACCCAATTGACTCTGAAGCATGGAGATTGTGAGGGACAAAGTGCCACCTGATGCAGAGGCGTTGGTGGGTGCTGACGGGGCTGTGGGATGGGATTGAGGGGCGCTGTTGTGGGATTGCAAGCAAGGTCGTTGTGGGTCAGGACTGAGGGCTATCAGCAGAGCTGGGGTGGGGGGACCCAGGGCTGGAATAGCTGGAAAACTATGAGTTGGGATTGAGGGACGTCAGCAGAGTGTGTGTGTGTGTGTGTGTGTGTGCACGCGTGTAAAAACAGATGTGACTTAGGCCTGCTGTGGCCCGGGACTTACCGCACATCTGGTCCCACGCCGTCAGATGTTGGCTGGGGAGGTCTCTGGGCTAGGTAGGAGGCTGGCCCAGAATGTGTCCCCTGGAAGTTCCTGTGCGCTCAGTCTGGGCTAAGGACCACCCGCATGGGCTAACGCAGGCCAGTATAACTGTTTGCCCCGCCATCCCATCCCATGCAGGGTGGGGGCCAGCATGGCCGGGTGCCAGGGCTAGTTGCCATGACTGACCATCATGGTAGGGTGGGGACAGCTCCCCCGGTGGTTGGCACGTTTGTTCAGTGCTGCCCATCAATCCGGAAAGTGGTCGCTGCAGTATCCCACCCTGCCCCAGGCCAGGGAGCCTCCTGCCAGCCAGACATCTGGTTTTACCAGACAGAACACACCCAGGCAAAGGCCCCAATACACTTGTACACTGAGACCCATCATCCCCTCCTGAACCCCTGGATGATATGGGGGTTCCGCCTGCCACTGCCCCCGAGTCCTAACTACTCTCTCTTCCCACCCGCTCCTAGTTACTCACCCAGCAGATCCAGAACCCCCACTCCCAGGAACAGGGCTGCTCCTGGCGTGACCTAACCCCTGCCTCTACTCCTTCCTTTTCCTGCTTCCCTTGAGGAGATGTCTCTGTCTCTGGCTGCTTTCAAACGAACCCAGGCTACCAACATGTGAGAGGGAGAGAAATTGTGAGGCTGTGGCCCCTCACAAGCCAAATCCCTGAGCTTCAGCCCCCCAAAGACCCTTGCATTAATCCAGCCCTGTTTGTTTACACCATCATGAGTCCAACGTAACTAGAGTTACCAGGTGTCTGCCTTTCACTTGGAATTCCTGTTTTGGGGTGTTGGGGAAGTATCCCAAATTCCAAGCCCCCGGATTGCTCTGGCTGTTGGTGTTCTGTCCGATTGATTTTCCATGCACCTACAGGCAAGCTGTCACTAGGGAGCAACAGAAAGCAGCAAGGACTGCTGGTGACACAGAACTCCTCCTCCTTTATAACCTCAAGATGACGACCCATCACGTGTCTCCATTAAAGCACCTCATTTGACAGATAATTCCTAAATCCTCCATCCAATTGGACAAGCCATCATTCTTGATGTAACTGAGCCAGGCGCATGCACCTGGGACCTCGCATCCTCGTGAATGTTACACTCCTTGTCTCTCCCTTTGTTCCCCTTCCTTCGTCTCCGCCCCCCCTGCCCCCCGTCGCTCAGATTGTAAGCCCTAGGGCAGGAACCGTGTCTATTCAATTACTTTGTAAAGCACCAGGTACATTGCTTGCGCTATATAAATGCTTGTTAATTAATAATAAATAATAATGGCAAACCTAAAACCAGAGCAGAATATTTCCCCCCCTACAGCACAGGGACTAATGACTCCCAGTCCTTGTGATTCCCATCACCCACACATACCTACCCCTGGTTTCAACCCAGCCCCTGCCAGGGAATCTGCCACAGGGTTCTCATTCTTGGGGGTAGGACAATTGTGTTTTTGGGGTGGGTGGGAGGAAGGGGACAGATTTGAGACTATCTGCCATTTCTTACACCTGTGTCCCTGGGTGATTTTGAAGCAGTCACGTGATTTCTCTTAGCGTCTGCTTGCCCATTTGGAAAATGGGGATAGTAACTCTCCATTTGTCTGGGTAGAAGGTATGCTCCCTGGGGCAGGGACTCTCTCTCACTTTGTGGGTGCAATCCTCTACCATTACAGTCAGTGGCAGCTGGACAATTGGCTCCAAGGGATGGAGGGTTGTGCCTCATGTCTGCTCAGCCCCCAACATGATGGGGTCCAGAACCCATTTGCATCTACGTAGGGCGGCCTTACCTCCCCTGCTTATATGAAAAATACATGGTGCAGGGCTACATTGGTTCCAGTGCCGCCCTGCACTATGTATTTTTCATAAGTGTCCTCTTTTAAAGGGGAGGTATGGCCACCCTACATCTGTGGATCCCCAAGCTAGGATCTGTGGGGTAGCTCTAGCTCCCATAGTTTCTCCCTGAGGTTGCAGTAGGTGCATAGGTGGCTGTCGGTGACTGAACATCAGACAAAAATTCCTGACTGTAAGGGCAGTCGGGCAGCCAGAGAAGCTTTGGGTTTTCCATCATCGGAGGTTTATAAGAAGAGAGTGGAGGAGCATGTGTCTGGAATGAGCTCGGTATGGCAAGTCCTGCACCGAGCAGGGGGCTGACTGGGCTCGATGCCCCTACGGAGGTCCCTTCCAGCTCTGTGATTCTACATGCTCTGGAGTCCGGATTCCCAACACGGGGCCATAGCTGCTCAGTTTTTATTCCACAAGTTTTCTGAAGCATCCTATCAGCCACCGTTGGAGATAGGACGCCGGGCTACAATGGCCCACCGGTCTGACTCAGTCTGGGATAGCTACAATGGCCCGCTGGTCTGACTCAGTCTGGGATAGCTACAATGGCCCACTGGTCTGACTCAGTCTGGGATAGCTACAATGGCCCACTGGTCTGACTCAGTCTGGTGGTCCATGTACCTCTCCCAGTCATAATGGGTGTTCCTGCATGTTATCCACCCAGCAGCAGGAGTGTGGACAGAAATCAGGCCGGTAGCTGGGGGTGGCAAGCTGCGATGCAGGGGCATGCCTCCTCCTCCATAGAAATCTTTGCATGGTTAAGTATTTGTAATATCGAACAATTACATATGTTATTTTTTTTTCCCCGTAAAAAAGATGAAGGGTTTTAGAAAGACTTACTGTCGGGAGCTGGGAGCGAGCAGCGGGGAATGGGGTCACCCCATTGTGACCTGTTGGGTGCTTCCTCCAAGCGACCGAGATTGGCCGCTGTCGGAGACAGGATACTGGGCTTGATGTACCTTTGGTCTGACACAGTTATGGCACTTCTTATGTTACGACTTTTGACAGAGAATGCATTGTTAACCAAGTACTTGTGAAGGTGATCACAATTGCCCCCCTTGTCATGCAATCTGCCCCATGCCAGTGTCCTAGCTATAGGCCTAATAGCAACTCATATGAACAGCCATAGTGGGGGTTCACAAGTGCCCCCAAGACATAGGGTACATCTGTGGGGCTGCTACCAGCAGAGGCCCCCCCAGTCTGCCAACAGCACCCCCGGCCAGGAAGGCACTTGGAACGCTGCTGGCAGATTGGAATAGCCACCCCACTCTGCTAATTTGGTGTGGGTGGGGCTAGATTGCTCCCTATTGAACAGCAGGTGGCAGGACACTTGAGCTTCCCAACTGAAGCAGTGCAGGTGAGAGGAGAGACAGGCCAGCCCTCCCTCCTAGATCCATAGCTAGGAATACACACATAAGACATAACCCAATTGGTGACAATGGGGAAAACACAGTGAACATGGGTCCCTGACCATAATTTGTAGACTCCTAGTATTGGGTGGGCTGTTCACAAGGACTGAACGGGGGATTTATTGCTCCATTTGCATGGAGCCGCTACCCACTGAACTAAACAACCTGGGTCTACTGGGTCTGTAAACCAACAAGCTTATGAACCTGTGGATGGTATTGTGCCATCCCACCACTAGAGGGGGCCAGCACGCCATACTCTCTGTGCTACACTTGGGATCCCCCATTGGAAAGGTCCCAGTACAAGATTGGCATGAACCCGGGGCTCCTGAAGTCTCTCTGTTAGTTGGGGTGGGGGATACCTGAAGAAGTGTGGTGGATCCCCAATCCTCTACCTGTCTCACTAAGACGATGCCGAGGGGAGGAGGTTACAGATGGCAAAAGACAAGTTGTGCAACCTTTTTGGGTGTTTATTGGATGAACCCCTTTTTGGGTTAAGGTGTTTCTCGGTTACAGCGGAATACCCCAAGCCCTGATTCTGTTGTACAATGAGTGACAGCCGTGGAGTTTTCAGGCCTTCCTCCTGAAGCGGCGATGAGAAGCGGAGAGATCGTGCTAAGTGGGCCTGTTATCCCAGCAGATTTGGGGAGAATTGTCAGGCTAGATGGGCCCGATTTTTTCCAGGCTACGTCCTCAGTGGATGGACATACAAGCGTTTCCCAGACGCACCCAGTGTTGCGTTTCAGAAGATAATATCCTTCCCTGAGTTAAGGGAATGGGGCAGGGAGTGATACAAAAAGGGATGGGGTAAAAGTGCATATTAAGACCCTGAAGGCTTCCAAGTGAGCTTGACGCCCCTGCAACATCACTGTGATTAGCATGACACAAACCCCCCTCCACTCTCAACCTGGAAAAGGGCAGCCATCTTGGAGTGACATCGTACAAAGATAACATCATACTGAGGGAAGGAGACTCGCCTTGTTTGCCAAAGTTCGGAAGGTCCTGCTGTTAAGGCCCAGAGCTCAGGAAGCCCTTAAAAGCCTGGCTGTATTTAGGTGCTGTGAGAACATGGCAGAAGGGATTCCGTGATTTCCATATCGTCCGGTGGATACAAAATGGCTACCACCAGCTCAGGGCCAAGTGGTGATGCTTGAAAAAAGTGAAGGCCCAAGAAAAGCCTGAATTTGATTTTGCTGCAAGTGATTTTTTTTTGGGGGGGGGGCACAACCCTCCTCAAATTTTCAGCCCCTCAGGCTGTTGCTTCTCTGAGCAATATCACTGCTCGGCTGCTGGAGTGACAGGAGCAGCATGAAGCCTGCCCGGACATGCAGTGGTATCTTCTCGAGCACCCACCTATCACGGCCACTGCTGAGCCAGGCTGCTAGCCTCTGTAAATTCCCTTCCCCCTGAGCACCGGAGGGCAGAAAACTGGACACCAGAGAAGGCAGGAGGACAGGAAAACTGTCCCCCCTCCTGCCAAGTGTCACTCCAATTTAATCCCTGACAGCAGGCCTTTAAGACACATAGATGTGACCTACGTTTCCTTGTAGTAGGGAGGCAGCAGCCACACCCATTCCTAAACTAACGTTAAATGCTCCCAGCTTTAAGAACAGGATGACCTCCATGAGCAGGCTGAAGTAAAGCTTGAACGTTTTGGCAGTGTGAGACTATGCCTTGAATAGGCAAACTCATGAGCGTGTTTGTCCCAAGGGCAAGTACAAAATGGCAGCTGCATTAGCCTGCTCAAAAATAGTGCATCAAAAACAAGATGGCTGTCACATATAGGCCAAAGCCTGATTTGAGTAGAAAAAGTCACGTCTGAAGGCAATGGCAGAGAGAGGGTTTTGAAGGGAGCTGAGGTTGGGGAATGGGAAGGTGTTCAACATCCCATCCCTCCTCATTTGTCCCTCACAAGAACAACCCTGCTAAGAGAAAGATCAGCCAAACTGAACCACTCAACCCTCCTGTGCCCCCTGATGGCTCCTTGGCCCCAGGGTTTTTTCGTGTCGCGTGGTCATCGTGGTCATGATCATGGTCATCGTGGCTGTGATCATTGTCATGACCGTGGTTGTCGGTGTGGTCATGGTCATCGGCATGGTGAGTAGGTGGCTGTGGTGCTTCAGTAGTGTTTGTGGTGGTTACGGTGATCATGGTGGTGGAAGAGGCTGGCTTCCTGGGGCGGGAACTTCTGGGCGTGGCCGTGGTTTTGGCAGGGGTGGTCTTGGTGCCTGAGCCAGGCAGGACGTCAAGCCGTGGGATCCTGGGAGCGAAGTATGTCTTGTTGGAGAGGTCTGCATTGCAGAGGCTCCCAGCGCAGCAAGAGCCAACGAGGGTGATGGCTGGGCTTCCCTTGGTCTCCTTGGTACAGTCCTCATCGCGTACGCAACCTCTGATGGGCCGGGTCATCGTGAAATTGGCTGGGAAAGAGGGGAGAAGGAGAGTGATGGAGAATCCAAAATGTTTGGGTGAACATGGGATGGGAGAACACAAGCTGGGTTATGTGTTGACCACCCAGTGATTGCTCCAACATGGCACTAGGGGGTGCTGTACTGTGTGAAGTGTTGGCTCAATAGGGAGCTCACCCTTCTGAGTCAGTGCTAACCCCAGTTCCCTAGTGTGGCATTAGGAGGCGCTGTGTGCTCAGAAACGGGGTGGGGCTGTCACTCCTCAGAGTCAGTGTGGCCCTGCGGGTGCTGTGTCGTAAATTGAGGGATAAGCAGACGAAATTCTTTCCTCTGAATTAGTGCTCTTTTAGACAAGCGGGTCGCTGTTGCGTGACCCGCTCACGCGATATTTCAAAATCCCACAAGGCGGGATTACACGAGACGGAAGCACGGGATCATGCGCATGGAAGGCGGTCGCGCATTGTTTGCCAACCGCAAATTAAATACCTCGATGTGTGAGGTATCTAATTCGCAGTCGGCAAACAAAACCGCCTTCCATGCACGTGATCCCGTGCTTCCATCTTGTGAAAACCCGCCTTGCGGGATTTTTAAATATCGCGCAAGCGGGTTGCGCGACGGCGACCTGCTCGTCTAAAAGCAGCCTTAGTGCTGGTGTTATTGTCCCAGTGTGGCAGTAGGGGGCACTGTGACACACAGAGAGCTTGGGGGCTCCCGGTTTCAGGCTGAATCCTCCCCAAACTTACATCCAGCCTGACCCAGTTGGAATTTGAACCCTCCCGAAGGAAATTCCCCTGTCCTCATCTTGCAGGCCCTTACCCACGCGCATGGTGACGTTGCCGTGGAAGCAGCCTCGGTAGGAGTCGTAGCACTTGACGATGGTAGAGTTTCCTGGGGAACAGTTCTCGTCATTGCCGCAGCTGTAGCATTCTACACCGTTGAGAACCCTCTCGCTGTTGTTGCCTGGCAACAAAACACACAGACTTTTAGAGGAGGGAAAGGTCCTAGTGCAGATGGGAGCCAGGACTCCTGGGTTCTATTCCTGGCTCTGGGAGGGGAGTGGGGCCTAGTGGTTACATCAGGGCGGTGGTGTCGTCAGGGGTAAAGGGATGTTTACTGTCTTCTTGTTCAGGGAATATGGCATTTACTTACTAATTTACCCACTTCCTTCACTTACCTATAGACTGGGAGTAAGTGGGGGCTGGGAACTAGGACTCCTGGGTTATTTTCCCAGCTCAAGGGGATGGGAAGTTGCCAAGGGCGGGGGCTGAGAGACAAGTCTCCTGGTCCTGGATTCTGTTCCCAGCTTTGAGAGGGACATGAGGTCTACTGGGAGCTCGGAATCAGCACTCCTGGATTTTAACTCCCACTCGGAGAGGGATGCTGTGAAGGCCAGTAGCATAGCTAGATTTAAACAAGGATTGGCTAAGTCCTTGGAGAGGATAGGGCCATAAATGGCCAAGTAGGTCACGGAACATGACTTCTGATGGTTGGGAGCTGGGAGTAAACAGCAGGGGAATGGATCACTTCATTATGACCTGTTGGGTACCTCTTATATAGGGCCCCCCTGCCATGGCACCTGGTGTGCTTGACATATAACTAATAAACACAACTTTTAATCCTCACAACAACCCTGTGAGGTAGGTTAGGCTGAGAGAATATTGTGAAAGGCCCAAGGTCACCCAGTGAGTTTCTGGCTGAGTCGAGACTTGAACTAGGGTCCTTCCTACCTCCCAGTGCAAGTACTGCACACTTAGCCATTACACCATACTGGCTCTTATGTTTTTTATGTTCTTAAAGTGGTGCTAAGAGTTAGAGCAGGGAGGCTGGGCGTCAGGACTCCTGGGTCCTATTCCCCGGTCTGGGATGGGAGTGGGGTCCAGTGCTTTCAGACGGGGCTGGGAATTGAGGCTTCTGGGATCTATTCTTGGCTTGCGTTGCCACTGTACTCAGCCCAGCGGTGCCCCTCCATCTCTTGCCCCCTGTTTCTTACCCATGGGGTGCAGCTCCATGGTTTTGATGTCCAGCTTGGAGTTGCAGTGACTGCTGTTACACTGATGCACCTGGGAGAAGGCAATGATGCCGTGCAGTTGCACCGCCTTGTCGTTGGTGCCTGACACACCCAAGCCGCAGCCCTTCTCACCCACCGAGAACTGCCCGTGACCTGGGGAGGGAAGCAGAGAGGTTAGACTGGGGACTGAGAATTGGCAGCTGCTAGAGAGCTGCACGCAGGTAGCCTGTTGTCTCCCTTTCCTAGAGAGAGGAGCTCAGGCTTTTGCCACATTCAGCCCTTGATCTCTTTTCTGGCACTGCTAAGGACAGGAGAGGGATTTTTTACTGTAACCCACTAGCCTCCATTCCCCTCCCAGAGAACCCAGGAGTCCTGGCTCCCAGCCTCGTGCTCTAACCCACTAGCTGCCATTGTCCCCCCCCCCGAGAACCCAGGAGTCCTGGCTCCCAGCCTCATGCTCTAACCCACTAGCTGCCATCCCCCCTCCCCCAAAGAACCCAGGAGTTCTGGCTTCTAGCTTCCTCTGCCCTGAACCCACTAGACCCCACTCATCTCCCAGAACTATGGGGCAGAATCCAGGATCCATATCCCTCCCACCCACTCCCAGAGCTGGAGTCCTGACCCATAGCTGCTCTGCCCCCTGCCACGCACATGCTGGAACCACAATACCACAGCGGGAGTCCTGGCTCTCAGCTATTTTGCTCTAACCACTACACCATATTCTTTTTCCAAAGCTGGGAACAGAACCCAGGTGATCCTGGATTCGTCCCCCTATACTATAAGCTATAACCAGTACACCCTACTCCCCTCCCAGAGCTGGAATCTAGGTGTCCTGACTCCCAACCTCTTCTGTTCTAACCATTAAGCGTCGCTCTCAGAGCTGGGGAAAGACTCCAGGAGACCCGTTTAACAGACCTCCCCGCCCCCCCCCCGCTGTAAACACGAGACCCCACTCTCTCCTTAAACTGGGAAGAGAACCCAGGAGCAGTCCCCCCCCCCCC